>ML783730.1:968263-1038156 GCA_009831015.1 Picea engelmannii
TTTCAATATCTTTATATAATGATCATTGGTTAAGAAAATGTGTTTCCTCCTAAAAGATCACAAGTTCAAATCTACCTCAAATAATTTGGTGTCTCCCTTTACAGTGACCTTAAAAATAGATGATTATTATTATAAAAATTACAATTTTATTGTGTGTTATAGTGAACATTTTTTAATAAAATTTTTAGCATATTCTTTGTTCTAAATCTTTTTGTACTATAATATAATTCACTTAACTTAACTTGTATTTTTTTTTTTTTTTTATCCATACTAGAGGTTGATGTCGTCCTTTGATTCAACCAACCATAATGGTTTAGTTTTTTCGTTTTTAATATTGTTATTACATTATAGTTTTATTTTATTTTTATATATTTATATTCATATTTTATTATTTATATATTTAATATTTTTCTTTGATATGGACTAAGCTCCCATGCAACACTTTGTTAATATTATAACTTTGTGGTAATTTTATAGTATAAATAAATAACTCCCTTTCACAAGTATTTAAGTTGTATAAATCTTTTTTTTTTTCATGAAGAGGAAAAATGAAATGTCTTCAATAGAATTTTATACAACATATTGATTACATTACACATTGAACAATTGAATTGTACAACTGTTACATGTTGATTCTATCTTTAACCTTCCCAGCCACCTGTAAAACCCAATTGGTGGTCCGTAAGGGGTTGTGCTCTTTAGCCTACTCAAAGCATTAGAGCATGTTGGTTTAACCTGCAGCAGAAAGTAGTTTAGCCTCTTGCTTAGGAGATTAGTCTTTCCGTCTTGCTTAGGAGATTAGTCTTTCTTGAGATATGCAATGGGTTATTGCTCCAATTTAGATATTCAAAATTCTATGTGTGATCAACATTAATTATTGATCTTTTTTTTTCTTTTATTAGTCCCTGGATTATAGAAATGAGTTTGTTATTGATTTGACATTAATTTGCCTTTTATTTTAAATTTGTATGTGAAGTGTAATGTTTAACTAATGAAAACAAATATATGTTTTTTGATAAAATAAAAATATTTGTTTTTTTTATCTAGCTAATATATTTTAAGTCTTATTGTTGCCTTTACTTATTTCAATATTTGAAATTAATTATATAATCAATAAACTTTGTTATAAATACCATTTATATATATATCTATACAAACAATTCTAATTGGTTGTATAAGTATTCTTTGTCTCCATCATAATTATTAAAAGTCAAATCTAACATATATGACAAACTTATCACACCACCACAATAAAATAAGTATCCCATTAAGGATCTTAGTATCCAAACATGATTGTATCAAACATGATTGTATCTCACTACGAATCTTAGTATCCAAACATGATTGGCGATTCCAAGAAAGTCCCAAACACATAGATTAAATAGTAGATGCGTTTTTTTATCAATGGTTTTTGAAATGACTCGTATAAAAGAGTGCTTCATCCGATTAAATACTACTAAGGTTGTATTAATTGTATCCATTCCATAATTAAAATAAAGAAATATAAAAAGATGTAACATAATAAGACAAACAATAATTTCCAACATTAATTTTAGTAATACAATATTATATAAATATTATATAAATTAAAATATATATTAAAATAAATATTATAAAATTTGAAATTTGAAATGTTTAATATTTTTTTTACATTAATTTTGGTAATATATTATGCAATATAATAAATATTATATAAATTAAAATATATATTATAAAATTTGACATGTTTATTTTTTTTTAATGTGATTAGCATTTGGTTGGTTTAAAGAAATTTAAGTTAATCTCAAAACTATACAAAATTTAGGTTTAATCCAAAAACTATAAGACAACCATACTAAACTAAAAACATGGTAAGAGATTTTGTCCAATAGTGTTTATATTGCTTATCATGACAAATCTATAAACTATGTGTCATCATGGAGCAACAACATGTCTTTCTACATCCCTTGTGAGTCGATGTAGTTATCTAACGTTGTAGTTATATGTGTTAATTTTTCTCATTTAAATAACAAAAAGCCCAAAAAAAATTAATTTCTTTTAAGATTATGAAACTAGCCTATTTATTAGCATATTATTCATGTTTCACCATAATCATCATCATCAATAATTATAGGGTCCCAACTATCATCTCCATTTCCAAATCTACTTGGCAGGGACTAAGCTGCCATGCAACCCTTGTTATTCTTAACTTGTTATTAGTTTGTCTTTTAATTATAAATATTATGTATTGTATAATGTTGTACATAGGAGAATAAACGTAATTTTTTTTCGTTAAATATAAATTTATTTTATATGGTATGTTTTTGGTTGATAATTTTGAGGTTTTATTGTTGGATTTTGACAAAATGTGATCTTCCATTTTTCGATAACATAAATTTTAACTTGGGTACCATTTTTATGAAAGTAAGTGGATTAGTTATGTGTAAGGTCTGACTCGACACTGTCTAATATACAATAGTTATAACATTAGTTATTTCTAGCATATTATTTATCTACTTTCAATCAACCGCCATTTATTAGCGATTAACGTCAGTTTCATTAGAACGCAAAAATTTGGATGCACCTTCATGGAACCTTATCTACTTCCTTATATGATATCCATCTCCTTGCAAAAAGGTTGCGCCCATGCTAGAGGTTGATGTCAGGATGAATCAAAGGATGACATCCATGCTAGAGGTTGATGTCATCCTTTGATTCATGCTAGAGGTTTTTTTTTCAGCGGAAAAAAATTTCTCAATTATATAGAAAATATAATATGTTTTCACATCTAATACAAAGGTAGAGAGATATCACTAACAGGTATCTTTCGCCCAACAAATGGTTTACAAGTCAAGAGGATTGGCAAGAGATCAATAAAAAAAAAGAGGGGATCATCGGGAGTTTAACATTAGATTACCATGATCAGAAAAGTGGATGGGAAAGCTAGAATATTCCAGCATTGCTGAGAAGAAATTTGTACTAGAAAATTTTGTAAGAATAAGTGGGACCTTCATAACCATCCACCCATTGATTGAAGAACAAATTTCCCGCTTCCCCCTGAAGAGCGGTCTTTGATAGCAGGTTCGCTTCCCTATTGTACTCTCAGGATGTGTGAGTGAAAGATAGATTCTTGAAGTTGCAGGAGAGTGATCTGATTCTATCTTTCCAAGCCAGAAGGGAAATGGTATTTAGCTTGCATTGGTGGTTTAGCCAGTCGATGATTACTTTAGAGTCTCCAATCAGTTGCAGATTTTCGATGTGTAGCCCGGTTGCCAAGAAGAGGGTGGCCCAGGCACCCATAAGTTATGCTCTTGTGTTGGTGCTCGGGCCACAACAAAGAGTCCATCTATATATCGAGTTTGTATTGTGCATTATCCAACCCCCTGCACCACAAAGAGTTCTATTTTGTTGGGTTGCGCCATCAAACCATCTCGTCGAAGATTCTGTTGTGATGAGTGGATTGTTTAAAATCTTATTTTTGGTAGGTTCAGGATAAATGGTTTTCCAAGAGTGGAACAGCCCGAGAGCTTTGAATGCTACAGCAGATATAGAAAGAGACTTATTGTAAAAAAAAATTGAGTTCTTGGCCAGCCAGATGTACCAATTGACAAGAGGGGGGAGTGAATTGAAAGCTTTCTCTGAGGAGATCCAATGGTCAAGGCACATGGATATGGAGGTCCCAGTCCAATCTGTTTTAATATGGCTATCTTGAACAATTTTTCCCCAGACTAGTCGGGTGAATAGACATTCAGTGAAGAGATGGTCGACTATCTCTGCACCTCTAAAACATAGGTGGCAAATATTTGGGCCTGTCCACCCTTTTTTTTGTAGATTATCCCAAGTGGGGATTTTATTTTCAGCAGAGACCTAGGTAAAGAGTTTTATTTTGAGGGGGATTTTCCAATTCCAGATTTGCTTACACCATCCTGTGATGTTAGTGTGCCAAACTGTATTTTCCATGGCTATATAAATATTCCTGACAGAGATATGGCCCATGTTATCTCCTCCATCCCATAGCATGAGATCGTCCTCGTCATTTAAAAGGATGCCCGCCTATGTGAGTTCAAAACAGAAATGTTTCCATTCCTCTGTCAGCACTATGGGAATATTAAGATGGTTACAAGATTTCCATCCTGTGGATTGGATCCCAGGGGCGCTCGGAAGATGGGTTGGGCAGAGATAATAGATGTTGTGAAGATTTAAATGTGCAATTAAAGTAGGAGATAGGTAAGAATAGTTACCCAAACTGATAATGCGGTCTCTTCCAATTAGAATAGAGTAACCGGAACCCGGCTTCCAGCAGAGTCCTCGTTTGATCCAGTGCACAAAGCTTGTGAGGTTTCTCCAGGCTCGAGAGACATTTCTTGTAAGATTGTGTTCAAATCTTAGCCAAGTTGTGATGGAGGAAAAGGGTAGGTACTTGTCTATGATGATTTTTCTCCAGATTCCATTCGAAGTCAAAGCGCGCCAGAGAGAGTTAACAGCCAACGCTTGGTTGAATTTGTAAATGTGCCTAAACCCCCAACCACCTTTGAGCTTCGGTTTTGCTAGAAGTTCCCAATTGCAGTGATGAAGTTTGTGATGATCTTTGTTGCCTGACCAGAAAAAATTATAGGAGAGTTTCCTGAGTTTTTCCAGAACAGTAGTAGGGATAGCTACAAGAGCCATCCAGTAGATCGGTTGGCCTTCAAGAACAGATTTTAAAGAGTATAGCGGCCTCCGATGGTAAGTCATTTGTTGCACCAATGGCCCACTTTCTTTTCTACTTTTGTGACTAGGCAGTCCCAGTCAGCAGTATTGTAGTGGTCATATTTGAGGTAGTAACCAAGGTATTTGAAGCCAATGGAAAGATGGACAAAGGTATGGGGGAAGGAGGTCTTTAGGAGATTCAAGCAGTGATCTTGGATATTAGCAAAGTGGAAAGTAGATTTTGTCCAGTTAATTTGAAGGCTCATTGCAAAACAAAATGTATTGAGGAGATCAAAGATTTCTTTCCATTCATTTAGATTAGTGGAGGTCATAATAAGGATGTCATCAACAAAAAGGAGGTGGAGGATTTTAACTAGCCTTGTTACCTGAATCCCTGAAATCTTACCATCAGCTTGGCTTTTTTTGAGAAGTAGGCTAAGGCCTTCCATGACTAGGATGAAAAGTAGCGGGGAGAGAGGACGGCCCTACCGGAGGCCTCTTCCACTGCGAAAGAAGGTAGTGGGTTCTCCATTAATGAGCACTGTAAAGTTAGCACAGGTGGCACAACTCATTATCCACTTTATGGAGTTTTGGCTGAAACCAAACTGGATTAGAATCAGTGTGAGGAAATCCCAATCTATACAGTCGAAGGCTTTTTTTAAATCAAGCTTGAGGATGAGAGCAGAAGTCTTATTATGCTTAATGTTGTGCAAGCATTCTTGAGCAGCACCCACCGCATCTAGAATTTGACAACCCTTTAAGAAGCCTAGTTGTTCGGCTGACAGAGATCAAGATAGAATGGGTTTGATTATGATTGCTATCATCTTTGAGATGAGCTTGTAACAGAGATTGCAAAGGGCGATCGGTCTATAGTCTCCGAAAGTTTTTGGATGATTTACTTTAGGGATAAAAGTTATAAAGGTAGAGCTTAAAGCCCCAGTGATATTACCATGAAGTCTGGAGTCTTCAACTAGTTCCAGGAAATCTGGCCCGATTAGATCGAAAAAATGTAGATAAAACTCCACGGTCCAGCCATCTAGTCCTAGGCTTCTGTCCAAGTTGAAAGATTTTAGAGATGAAAGAACCTCCTGAAGAGTACAGGGGTTGTCCAGAGCAGTCGATTCCTCTTAAAAGACTGTGCGGGGATAGAGAAGAGCCACTTCAGTTCGTTCCAGCAGGGAGGAATGCTGCTTAGAGTCGTAAAAGGTTTTAAAATAATGTGTGGTAGCGTCCTTGATAGCTTGTTGTCCACTGTAGTCTACCTTAATCATCCATTATGTCCCAGATATGCTTGTTGTCCACTGTAGCATATCGATGAAAGAATTTGTTATTTAAATCCCCACATTGTATCCATTTAGTTTTGCAGTGTTGTCTCCAGAGTGCCTCATCTGCAAGTAATAACTTGTTCCTCTCTGCTTATAAAAATTTTAAATGATTGTGTCTAAGATCAGAAGGCTCGTCCAAAGGGGCAAAGAAATGTAGATCCTTAATGCAGAGCTCCAGTGCCTTCAAACGAGTATGGGATTGTCGTCGGTGGTGCATGGCCCAAGGTTTAACCTGCATTTTTAAGTGTTTCGGATTCCAAATGAATCGTTGTTGGATATTAGATTCACTCATAAATAAAGGGTCGCTCCAGACTGCAGTTACAATGTCCTTGAAGCCGTCCCCTATAACCAGCAGAAATTTAGTTTAAAAGGAAGAGAAATGCGCACAGTAGGAGTGCCAATTTGCAAGAAGATCGGGGCGTGGTTGGAGATGAAGGGAGAGTCCACCCAGGTTCAGATTCTGTCAACAGCAGCAATGAGTCTTTCAGAAATATAAAAACGCCATGCCCTCTCTGTCGTTGCGCCAGGTAGGTGTCAGAATGTCGGGGTGAAGATCTATCAGATAGTGTGCTGAGAAAAGAGCTTTGTAATAATCTGGCAAAGGGTCCTGGGCAGCGGAGGCCCCCAGATTTCACCCGCGCTAGTGGTAAAATTGAGGTCCCCTGCTAGAATAAATTTACAAAGATCAAAAAGACCACATGATTCAGCTTCATCCCAAAATTGTTTCATGTGCGTGCAAGGAGCATATGTATTGAGGAGATTGAGCGGTTTTTTATTATAAATGCTAGTTCCAAAGAGTAGTATTCCACCATAGCTCAAGAAAGGAGCTAGATCGAACTTTTTGGAGTCCCAAGCAACAGCTAATCCTCCAGAGCTACCCGACAGAGCAAGTGAGCCATTCTGGACGAAAAGTGTTGAGGAAAGTTCTAGCTCTTTGCCCATCTACTAAGGTTTCTTCAAGAAAAATGATATCTGGAGAACACCGAGTGAGAAGTATTCTGAAAGCGGAGGTTTTAAGAGGCCCCCCTACCCCTCTGATATTGAGAGAGAGTAGGATCATTATGTAGAACGTGATAGGGATTTAATGCCTCTAAGCGCCCCAGAGTCAGTAAGATGTGTAGTAGAGTCTGTGGAGGAAGAGATAGTTTGTCCCTCTTTGCGGCAAGCACTTCAGGTTTTTATTGGTGAATGTTCAAAGCCAAACCCTCTAGACCAAGTGTGTTCTTTAACCTGCACTGAAGATGTAGAAGATGAAGGATATGATGTTCCTTCCGCTGAAGGAGTATTGTGTAAAGAATTCCCCAAGTAAGTTGGCAAGGGAGTGGGAGAGAGGACTTCTTTGTAGGAGGGAAGGAGTGAATCCAACATAGCACAAAGTGTGTGGTCTTCTGGTTGAGATTCGATGGAGCTAGGAAGGTGGGGAATGGTTCCCTGTGAAGGAAGCTCAGTGATAGGGAGATCAGATTCAACAAAGGGATAGTTCTTAGTGGTTTATGAGGGATCCCACGGAGAGACAGAAAGAGGAGGGGTAGAGGTCTGTAAGGGTGATTTGTTGGGAGCGGGAAAAGTATGGACAGCTGAGTGAGAGTTGGGTTGGGAGGGCACAGTATGTGTGGGTGCGAGATGTATAGTATTGGAGGGGACCAGTGTGGAGGGTGTGACTGGAGAAGGAGACAGAAAGGGGAAAAGGAGAGTGGAAGGAGTGGCTCATGGAGGAGGTTGTTGCAAAGGTTCTGAAATAAGGGTAATAGGGAGGGAGATTGCAGAAGAGGGAAGGTGTAAGTCGAGGGTGTTTGGAGGAAGGTGTGAAGGAGGGTCAACGGTAGTTGTGGTTTGTTGCACAGGGTCTGGTCCAGGAGAGGGTGCTTCAGGGATCAAAAGTGGGGAAGAGTCCAATAAGTCTTTTTCCCAAGAGGTTAGAGTGAAATATAGAGTGGGGCAAATAGATTTTATCTTACCAGAAACAGAATCGGTGTCGGGGGAGTCTTCAAAATCTGGGAGATTCAGATAAGATGGAATGGTATTAGTCGGCGGAGAGTCCAATATGCTTGAGAGGTCGAGCATATCTTATTCTGATTGAATCTCTTTTAAGTGACCTGTGCAAGCATTTCTGAGGTGACCAATCTTTCTGCAGAGTGTGCATCTGAAGGGGATGCCTAAGTAGTCCATATTTTGTCGGATTGAATGTCCTCACCACTCAATATCACTGGTCTCCATGATTCCATCATGTATGTCTATCTCAGTCAGTACTTTTTCCATCTTCTTGTTGGTACCTATGAGAGATTGTGGCTCTACATAGATAAAATGGCCTAGAGTATTGCCTATGGATTCAAGAGATTTCTGGTTCCAAAAATGGAGAGGTAGACCAGGGAGGAGTACCCAAAGGTGCCTTAATCTGAAATAGTCCTGCGAAGGATCAAAGCTTGGCCTCAAGTACTTAAGCATAAGGTTGCCTCTATCAAGGGTCCAAAGTTTCTCTAGGATAGTGGTAGAGTCCTCAGGAGATTTGAAGCAAAAGCTGAGCCAACCAAATGCCATATGTGTGATCTCCGGAGAGTAGCCCAAGAGCAGTCGCCAGCTAGTTTTCACCCAAGATGTAATGTATGATCTGCATAGGTGTTTGTATGAGGTCCTTCCCACCAAAGCACGGAGGCTTAGGAAAATTGAGTCCATCAAACCAATGTCATCTCCCAGGACCATCTTTATTTTTTTATTTTTTGGATGCCAGGGTCTTGTTTGTGCTTTAGTACCTACGATATGTCTGGTCTCAATGGGACCTTTGTGTGTTGGTAGGCAAGTAGGGAACTTCTGAGCAGTAGGTGGAGTGGTTCGGATAGTAGAAGTAGGAAGTTGTGCTTCAGAAGAACGGATTCCTGGAAAGGAAGAGGAGGAATGAGACCCAGGAAAGGGTTGTTCAGAGTCCAAGTGTGTAACAAGGGGATGGTGGTCTGAGGCTGGAAGGTGTGAAGGTTGATAGAGGTGGGAGAGGTTATGAGGATGAGAAGGATAGGAGGGTGGGTTTAGAGAGGAGATAAGAGGATTAAGAGAGGGAGTAGTGGGAACAGGGGATCGAATTGGGAGGGAGGAATGTGCTCGGGAAGCCAGTTCATCCAGAGTATTGAAGAGGCCCTCACTATTCCAGAGGGCCTCATCATCTGCGCCCATAAGGGAACTGACGTCTTTCTCCAACATTGCCTGATTCTAGGGAGGTGTGGGGTCGTTGGGGAAATGACCAATAGTTGCAGAGCAATGGAGACTACAAAAAGAGGAGGATAGCTTAAAGGACTGCTACAGATAAGACAAAGATAAGTAGGGTCCTCAGATCCCACCGGGAGAGGAAGCTTCTATATTGTGGAGGGTCGGGAAAATAGAGACAAGCAAACTATGTCAATCGAGGTGGCTCTCCAACGAGTCCGGTCATCCATATTTCCGCAATAGAAAATAGAAAGAGAGCCACATCCAGTGAAATGGGCCTATGGTTTAGTGAAAGAGAGGTAGTTCAGAGAGCTGAGGTGCGAGCAAGGCCAGTTGTCTGGTGCATCCATGGCGGCTCCTGCTCTCGAGCGTTCCTATCATGAATCATCTCCAATGAGTGTGCCTTTGAGGTTGTGCAACCTTTGATGTCATCCATGGCGCAACTTCTATTTTTATCCATGCTAGAGGTTGATGTCATCCTTTGATTCAACTAGCCTTCGAACCTAACTTTACATTAACGATAGAAGCCATCTTTTGTGTGTTTTTGGATGTCACCTTTTAGAAATTTTATTAAAATATGTGCAAAATAGTAAAAGTATAGGCAAGGTGATGACTTTGTGATAGAGCAATTTCCCTTCAATGCTGTAAAGAGTGGGATTAAAATTTGTCAAATTGGTAAAGGAGAGTATATAATATAGTTTTTTATTAGAATTAAATTCTAATTAATATAGTTTTTTATTAAAGTTAAATTTTAATTAATTGTGTGATAATGTCTATGGATGTATGTTGGTATATAAAATTAGAATTATGTGTAAGTTAAGGATAATTTTGGTAGAATGGATATTTTTATTAGTAGTTTTTAAATTGAAGGTTGTTGAATTGAATGATGTTAATATTTTTTAGTAATAGTTCAGGAGATGCATGTGAGAAGATGAGATCTTGAAATCTTTTCATGATGGTCCATGTGGATACCAGATTCAGGATACCTTGGGAAACAATTACTGATGGAGGGACTCAATTCACTTCAAGGATCATCAAATACTTGATGGACAGATACAAGATCAAACACAGGGTTACTACACCATATCATCCACAAGCCAATGGGAAAGTAGAAGGGACAAACAAAATTATTGAGGCCATCATCACCAAGACTATCATACTACACCTCAAGCAATGGGCTGACAGACTCCCTGAAGCTCTGTGGACCTACCAGACAACATGGAGGACCACTATTGGTTGCACCCATATGAATTAGTGTATGGAAAGAGAGTATTATTGCCAATTGAGACAAAGATCCAAACACTTAGAACAGTTGTACAACTTGGAATGGACTTATCTAAAGCTCGGGAGTAGAGACTCCTCCACATCAATGAATTGGATGAACTTCACCAATTTTCCTTGCATCACACAACAATAATACAACATCAAAGAGCTCGATGGCATGACAAGTTCATTAAGAAGAAGAAATTTAAAGTTGGAGACTAGGCCTTGTTATTTGACTCCAAGTTCAAGGATTTCAGAGGGAAGTTTTGCACTTGATGGCTCGGGCCTTATGAGATTGATATTGTATATAACAACGAAGCCATCCAACTTCGCACCATTGACAAACAAATAACTCCTCTGATGGAAAATGGACATAAGCTTCAGTTATATCATAGACCCCTATCCAAGGAAGTCTTTTTAAGGAAAATCACTAGTGGATAGCCCAACAATGATCTATAGATTGTTAACAAGGGGGAACCCCTACTAAATAATTCATTCTTGTCAAAACAAAAAAAAACATGTGTGAAAACCCTTAGGGGCATACCTAGGGACATGTTTTGCGAAAATCATCCTATGCTAGTACGTGACATCTTAAAAAAAAAAAAAAAGGACACTTCACGGTTTTGTGATGGTTATCTCAGGATCCTTCTGGTCATAAGTTTTTACTAATAAAGTCTTTTTAGGATATGCAGGGGAGGAGAATGTTGTTGTTGCAACTCCTATTGTTGCAACTCTGAATATTGACGTTGCAACTCCATTGCTAAAGTAATAACAACCAATTCAAGTAAAGATGATTCATGTTGTAACACCATGTCAAGATGCATTTCTGGCCAACACATGCTGCCACTCCATAGCATTGTTGTTGTAACTATGGAATGTTGTTGCAACTCTGGAACATTGTTGCAACTCCAAGCTCTGTTGCTGCAACTCTACATAGTGTTGCAACTCTGGAATATTGTTGCAACTCCGAGCATTGTTGCAGCTCTGAACATTGTTGTAACTCAGGAGCATTATTGTTGCAACTCTTGATACTGACAAAGATCCTAGTTTTTCTGTGGGGATAATACACCAGTAAGACGAAGGTACGAGCCATCACGATCACACATTGTAAGTAAAAAAGTATGTCTCATGAACTATGTAATGAGTAGGCATTGATTGGCATATTCACGACCTAATTTCATCACTAAACGCACATCACACACTCATGATCGTCCAACCTATGATAGAATTACCTTGTCACGCCATCATTCTCATCCATGCTTTAAAATCGCCACCCTCTGAACCGTTCATTTTGTTTTGCAAACATTGTTTTCTTGAGCTCTGAGTGTGAAGAATGGGGGGATCACTAAACCATAGAGAACGTGTTATCGCACAATTTGTACTTGTCCAAGCCCAAGACAAGTAAATCAAATCTTGCGTAACTACAAGAGAACCCACCACTGTCACCTCAGTAAGAAATCCCCATGTTTTAGGGATGAATGAGGTCCAGCCCAGGGGAGACATCCCCGATAACCTAAAGGGATCAGATAGCAAGGGCATGGTCAAGCTTAGAGAACCCTCTCACTGGTTACATAAGTCAAAGGGTCTATGTCTATGAAATTGAGGAAAAAGAAGAGTTTTGTGTACATGCCTGGAACAAGAACAATATAGCATGTGTATATAACACTTTCCAAGTACTAATATGATAAAATACCTCAATAGACAGTGGACAACATAATATACAATGGCTGAAATAAAGTTGCAGCTAGATGACGGTTTATAAAAGCAATTAGTATTTTGTAAAATCCACAAGAAATATAGATCAGAATTGTATGAAAAGGCAGTGAAAAATCAGCATTTATCCAATGGATCAATTAGCACTTATCACAAGCAATTTCTAAGTAGTTTAGACTAGTATTAAGTTAGTGTATGTAGCAAAATGAAGCAAGTGAGATTGTTGTAGTAGTGTTTTGCAACAACGACAAATGGATTAGTAAATTAGGCTAAACTAGTGTTAGGAAAAGTTAGTAAAAGTCTTAGAGAATAGAGTATGAGAGTTATTTGATCAATTCCTTCACAACAAAGCAATGAAACTAGTTCCTTTTGGGCCATGGATTCATTTACAACATCAATATAACTTGGAAAAATAAATGATGATAGCAATGTTCTAAGGATGATGAGATGAATTTGAAGAGCTAGAACTATAGGGCCTCAAACTTCAAGTCTCAAAAAGATGAATCTGCTAGAGAGCAAGCTCTTTTGGGCTCTAGTGAATTCTTCTTCTTCCTTAGACTCTTGAAATATAAAGCAAAAAGTTTCTAGAACAAGACTTCTAAAGTGATAGAACTTTAGGGCTTTAGAAGTGTACTCTAGACAAGATTCTCTTAACAATTAAATAGGTGGAATGATCTAGAGAGAGGAGGAAACACCTTATCCTCCTCTCCTAGGGTTTTACACAAGCAATATCAAAATCTTCAATATGAACAAGTAAAATTTACCCCAAACATTCAATACAATGAAATGAAATTGCAGATTTTACTTACTTCACCAAGAATAATCAAGGACAAACCCTAGCTGCAAAATTTTCCACCAAGAAAGATCCAAAACTTGCTCCTCCAAGCCTAGTGTATTAGTAAAAGAGACCAATATTTCCCAAGAAGGAAAAAATTTCAGTCCTCCTCTTGTGTGAGGAAGAGTTATGATGAAAATGAATGGTGGATAGCCATATTTATATGGGAAATCTTAGCCACCCAAAAGTCATGTCTTTTCAATAATTGAGCCTACTTCTTAATATTCTCATCCAAATTAAACAAAATTCATTTTTTACAAGAATAAAACCTTAAAGGGTGACGTTGTGCCCTTCTAAGGTGATGTTGAGCCCCTAAGTAGGATGCTAGGCTAGAAAAGGTGCCATGTTAGGCCCCCAAGGGCCATACTTCATGCCCATGTGTGCCAAGTGTCCAAATAATTGTCCTCATCCATCAAAGCATCACCTCAACCAAGCCCTAATGACGTCATGGGATAGTAGGGTGACCTCCAAGTCTCAAAAGGCTAGCATCCTAGTGGAAGGAAGTAGGAGCTCATCCACTAGCCATGCCAGAGTTTCTCCAAAGGCAACGACCTCTGTCTTCAACGTGAAAATGGTGATCACAATCCCACCCCAGATGTGGGGTTTCTGCATCCATCCTTGGGTTGCAAATCCCTCATGAATATCCGAACAAATCCATCTCTCCATGAACACTTGTTCACTAGGCAAGGTCCTGCAAAGACAAACAGATGTTCCCTCCAATGGTCCATAAGTCATAAGGATCATGCCAAGTAAACCACATCTAATAATGGAATCACCCAAACATGTGCATCAAACCCCCCTTTTCAAACTAAACAAATGCTGAAATACCTTATACAATTTGTCAAATTTAGGTATGGGAGGTATGTCAAGGCATCATATTGGGTTAGTCAATCCCCAAGTCAAAGGTGTTTCCCAAGGGAAACCTATCTAAGCCATGTGTGAGTGTGAGGTGGAGTGGGGTAAGACTTTTGGGCATGGGGTTCATGACATACAAGGGTTTGTATTGTCTCATTTATGGTTGCCTTTGTAGAGGGTTTGTTTCCCTTCATTTGCGATGCAACAATTTTCCCAGTTCATTTGCCATTAATTTATTACAGTGTGGCCAAGTTGAATACAATAAGCGGCGCTAGAAAGGAAATGCATAGCCCACATACACTCTACCTTGGCCATCATGCTTCCCCGAGTTGAAGACAATAAGGGGCACTAAAAAAGAAATGCATATCCCACATATGCTCTACCTTGGTTGGCATGATTAATTAATTAGTTGTTTTTCTTATGAGTCCCTCATTTTTTTCGAGAAACATTTCATTGTTCTTGAGATATTTGGGAAAGCATCTGGAATATTTATGATTGGATTTTCTCTTTTTCTAGCTACATTTCCCTTTGGGCCTTCATCCCCTTCTTCCCATGAAATGAGGTACAATCCCTTCTTGGGTCAGTGCACCCGAAAACCCAAAAGACGAGGAGACAAAATGGAAGAAGTCTGGAAAGTGATAAGCATGATTGAGAATGGTAAGATGACTCTTCAAGGAGCCCCCCAGTAGCACCCCATTCACGAGGGTGACCAACTTACTAGGACATAATGACACCCACCAAGGTTAAATAAGGCAAAAGGTATAATTTCCAAGAAAACGTTATGTAATCAAGAAAGGATTATTTCCAACATATTCAAATGCTTCAATTATTAGAGTGATACTTACCATGATACCAGACATATTACTTCATGAAGCAATACTTTTTTTCCTCTAGGATCAGGCCAGTGTGATGGATGTTTCTCTACTTCTAGTGATGTATGATGGTGTAAGTCAAAATAGGAGGGGCCCTGCGGGGCTCTACTAATCAATTTCACTCTCGACACTCCACGTCTGATATCTATGGGCCTCGAGACATGATCTCCTTAGTTACCCCTAGTCTGAGGGGGTATCATAACCTACAGAGATGCTCTTGTTGGAGGCATATGAGAATATCGAAGAAATTTTCCAACAAGGAGGATTGATGAAATAATTAAAGAGGATATGAGGGTATGACGACAATGTGGCGCTCGAATTTACCATCAATTTCTAATAAATTAAGGTTGGAGTGGTAGGAACATTGGTGTAGGTTATAGAGGAAGTGATAGATAGGGGAGCAATGGTATTCTCGACGAAGGTCGAAGCCTGAAATCCTCAAGCAGTTCCTCAAACCAAGAGAATCCATGGTTAAGAAAGGAAAGGGATTCGGCAGGACCTCATTACCAAGTCCATGGAAATATGTTGCCATGGTAGTGTATTAATACATCACCTATGAGGGTTTCTACGGGGTCATATACCTACAATACATTCACCTACTGGACCACCTACGACATGGAAGGTTGGTTAACATGTCATTTTTTCTCTGGAGGACATTGTAGACCATGGCCACACATGCATAGAAATTTGTCCTCCATAGAGAATCCCTATCACATCACAAGCTCATAAAACTCATGATTGAGCACACATTGCACAAGGTGGGCATGACATGGAGTTAGGTGGAGAGAACACCAACAATATTTGTAACCCTACCTAGAAGAGTTGCAGTTGTTGCCCCTCCACCATGAGACAACTATGCTACAACTTCCTAGGTTGTGGTTGTTGTAACTCTAGAAGTTGTGGCTGTTGCAGCTCTAGAGGCCATATTTGCTGCAACTTCTGAAACTACAACCACTGAAAAAGAAACCCCCGAGGGTTTTTTTGTGACTCCCCAACATGATGAATCCACCCATGGGAGTGATATGGAGAAACGGGGAGCAAACCCACAACCAAAAGTTTGTCGAAGATAAAGAAAATGCCAGCATACACACCTACTCGGAAGAAGAAGAGGTCAAGATATAGTGCTACAACTCACAAAAGGAAAACCCTTGTTGTTACACAAGAACCAGTAGGGGAGGAACATGATGAAGGAACAGTTGCAACACAAGAGGAGGATATTGTTGCTATGGTTGGGGATGGTCAAAACTCTATCGGGTCTGCGCCTGATGAGAATATGAGGATAGAAAATCTTGTTGTTACGCAGGAACTAGCAAGGAAAACCCTAAGAGAGGGCATTGTTGCAATTATAAAGGTCTACATGGACAATTAAGAGTCTACAACTTTGGAAGCAAATGAGGCCATTGTTGCCCCAGAGCTAACCAAAATCAGGAAACATAAAATAGTAAGTACCCCTTTGCTTTAGTCCTTATAAGCATCATTTTTAAGGAAGAATAGGACGCTTGAAAAGAAGAACAAGAAGCTTCAAACCTCTCTCAAGTTGTTAGGATATTAGGTTAGAGAGGAAAGGAATGTGGATAGGTTAGATTGCCTTGCCCATGCAGTAGGATCCATTGTTGTAGAACCAGTAGAGGCCAGTAACCCTATTGAACCAGCAAAATACACTCACCATGTTGTCATAGAAGCCAGTCATCTTGTTGAATCAGTAGAGGCCAGTCACCCTGTTGAATCGACAGAGGACACCCACCCTATTGTCATAGAGGAAAATCACCCTACTTCCACATAAGAACCAGTAGAGGAAAATCACCCTCCTACCACACCAGAACCAACAGAGGAAGCACAAGATAAAGAAGCAATGGAAACACAAGAGAAGGACCTTATTGTTACACAAAAACCAGCGAGAGGAAATTTAGGAGAAGGCCTTGCTACAATCCAACAAGACTACCAAGAAGAGAAGGACCTTGTTGTCACACAAGAACCATTAGGGGAAACTTTAGGTGAAGGCCTTGCTACAATTCTTGAAGGTCACCAAGATGAGGAAGACGTTGCTACTCCTAAGGTAGAACAAATTGATTATGGAATCAACATCCTCCAAGGGAGTCTCACCCTCTCATACTCAAAATAATTGTTTGGTTGCATAGGGACATGCAATGATTTCGACTGGCGGGAGATGATGGGTGCTCAAATTAACATCTTTGTAGCTCCTGTCCAATACTTTTTGTACACCCTTTTCCCCATTTCAATTCCATATTAATACCCTTTTAGTTCACAATGATGCATTTCTGGTCAAGGTATAATATTTATTCTCTCAACATGTCACTTCAATACTTATTTTTATTCATTTTTAGGATATAATCACCTATTGTGCTAACAATAGTATACAGGAACAAGGATGCACAAGTACCTTCCCAACACAAGAGTTGCAACTCCTAAGTATGAGTTGTTGCAACTCCCTACTCGAGCGTAGCTACTGCAACTCTAGGTAGTTGACACCATTGCTACGACTCTTGTCGTTGCTGCAACTCTCATTTTCAAAACTCTTAGTGATGCAACTCTTAGTGTTGCAACTCTTAGCATCGCTTCACCTCTTGCCTTACCGTTGTTGCAACTCTCACTACAGGACTATTGGTGCAACTCACTATTATTTGAACTCTCACTACAGGACGAGTGTTACAACTCTAAGACAGGTGTTGTAACTCTGCACCTACGTAACAACTCATCAATCAACCACACATCTATCATCCAAGGATCAGCCAGTCATTAAAACAATCATGCAGGAATGTGACAAGTTCAATTGGGCATCAAAAGGGAATGGATGATTCAACCACCACTTTCCATACGACTAATTTAGTCAGCATACGCCCAATTTTTTCCATATTTTGGAGAAAAAAATGTAACGAGATGAGACAACCCAATTCTTGTGGTTTTGTATCGATTCTCTTGATTAATTTTGGAAGAAACCATTGTGTATAAAGACCCTGCTCTCTCTTAGCTAGGGGACAGAGAAAAGAAGAAGAAAATGTGTGAACAAAATTTTATTGATATGCATGTTTTCCTTCCATATAAGTTTCATTTTCTCTTGTCCAAGTTATGGTGTGTTAAGTATTTAAGCACCCTATTGTGTTCGTAAACCGGTACCTCGCTTAAGGAGGTATCCCCCCCCCTCCTTATCCTGGTATTGTTTGTATTGTAATTTATAGAAGTAGTTGTAGTTGAACTTCTTTATTTCCAGTAATTTGTCTAATTAACTTCTTGTTGTAACTCTAGTGCTTTTCATTGTTGTAATTTAATGCTAACATTGAAGGGTATTGTTTTCTAACTAATGAATGAGTAGTTGTAGCATATTTTATACATTTATTCTATTTCCAGCAGTTCCTTTGTTTAATACTTTGTTGTAACTTTAATATTTCCTTTGTTGCAATTTCAATTGTTGTGACTCATGTTATGGCAACTCCTGTTTGTTGTGACTCATGTTGATGTGACTCATATTGTTACGACTCATGTTTCTAAAACTCATGTTGTTGTGAATCATGTTGCTACAACTCCTATTGCTACGACTCTTTTTTATGCAACTCTTGTTGTTGCAACTACTGTTGTTGAAACTCCACACTCACATTACAACACTCAGCTTCCTGGTTAACAATTGATTTATTTATCGTTTGAGTTAGTTTATTTCTTTTATTTACATCATAGTGTGGTTTGATTTCTACAACTCAAGGTTTGTTGCACCTCAATACATGAACCATCATATATTTGTTACATTAATCGAGATCATTTTAATACTTGAACAAATCACCTTTTATGTATGTGTGATTTACTTTCCTGCAAGTGTGGCCTTTACTTTTCTGCAAGTGTGATATTTACTTTCTGCAAGAATGATTTACTTTCTCACAAGTGTGATATTTACTTTCCCACGAGTGTGATATTTACTTTCCTGCAAGAGTGATTTACTTTCCCGCACGTGTGATATTTACTTTCCTGCAAGTGTGATATTTATTTTCTCGCAATGTGTGTTTCTATTCCTCCAAGTGTGGATTTGATCATTTAGTTTAATTTGATGACTTGATAAATCATATTTACATCTTGCCTTGTGACATTCATTTAGAATTATTATAACTCATTGGCAATTACTGTTGGATCATGTTGTCATTGATGCCAATGGTTTGATTATTTGGGAGATTGTTGGATCATGCGTCGTTGATGCAAATGGTTTGATTGATTGATGTCATTGATTGATGTCAAGTAATTGCTTGATGATTGATGTATATGTATTGTCCTTGATGAGAATGATAGATGTCAAAGTGGAAACCAATTGATAAAGATGGATCATTGATATGATGCATAGATGAAAAGATGACTCATTATTGTCTTGTCGTGATTGATAAGGTGCACAAATGGATGAACTCCAAAGTGGTCCCCTTATGGTGAAATCCCTCACGGGAAGACACTTTGCGTATTGAATTATCCTAGAAGAATGGTTGGAGGACCCATGCTTGTATGTGGAATAATGAGATGAAGATCAATGAAGTTGTTGATGAAACTATCCTAGATGGATATTGCTTGTCATGCCATTTTCGGTGGTATGTGGAATGTCACATAACTCCTCACGGTTTGAGAGTTATGGCTCTACGAAGTTGAAGTACCCCCATATGAAGGCTTGAAGCCCCCAAGGTCAAAGAAGTCAAAGTGACCTAAAAGAAGAAATCATTATTTAAATAATAAAGAGAAGTGAAAAAATCAAGAAAGATTATTTAAATGATAAAATAAGGTGACAAAATCAAGAATGAATATTTAAATGATAAATATTGGAGAACTTTCTATTTATAGAAAGTAGTTAACCCTAAAAATAAGGAAAATAGGTTGAGTGACCTAGAAATCAGTAAAGTAACCTAAAAACGGGTTAAGTGACCTAGAGGACGAAAGTATAAATAAGATAGCTATGGTCTCTTGTAAATCATCCCTTTTGTGGGTCAATGGAGAGATTCTTGTGAATATCTTTTGGAGTATTGATGGAGAGATTCTTGTGAATATCTTTTGGAGTATTGATGGAGAGATTCTTGTGAGAGCATCTTATTGGTGTGGATCTCTTGAGCATGATTGAATATCTATTCTGAGGAAGAGAGTGAGAGGAGGATCTCATGGATGCATCAAATTTTCGGCAATGTTGGAGATCTTGATGGCAAAATTCTCGAATTCACAGAAAACACTATTTTCTGATGCACACATGGGTTGTCTGTGTATAGGGTGCATGTACATTGAAGGTATATGTGGGCTGGTTGTGTATAGGGTGAGTGTGTACATGGGTTCACTGTGTACAGGGAGCGTATAGTGGATAAAATCATGGAGATTTGTGTTTGAGTTGGTGCCAAGCTCTTGGATGATGAGGCACGTTCCAGATCTGCATTCTATGGCCTCAGATCTATCACTGAGACATTGGTATGGTTACATTATTGTCTTGATGGATACTATTGTTTGATTTGTTGTGAATTCTTAGGGAATTCTTGGTATGGCTTCTATGATGTGGTTCAGTTTGGTTGATTTGGTTGATGGAGTGAGCAGTACTCTTGTGATTTAGTAGTGACATGATTGTTATGATATACTTGTTGTTTATACATGATTGAGATAGCATTCATATTGATTTGTTGTGGAGCATGAGCAAGCTATTGGAGAGATTGTATATGTTGTGACTGGATGGTGGTCAGATTGGACAGTCGGAGATAGAAGAGAATGATACATTGTTTGTAGATGATCTGAGTTGGTCTTGAAGGACAAACCCTAACAGCTCAGAAGGTATACGCAAGTTGTTGTATACACTGGTCGCGTGCATATGCGGGCTGTAGTGAGCCAAGGCGCGTGCACACGTTGGCTGCACTATTGACAAGTCGCGTACCTATTGACAGATTGATATATGTTGAGGATTGTTGCCTCATCTCAGTTGGTGTTGAGGGTGTAAGATGAGTCTTGCATTATAGAGCTGGTGCTCTTGTAGAGTTGTACTCTATTCAGTTGTTGTTGATAAACCCCCGGATTTTTTTCCATAATAAAAGGAAAAATTGTACATACATCTTGTGTTCTTTGTGTTCCTTGTGGTGATGATTTGTTGATGATATATTGTTGATATATGTTGATGATATATGTTCACATCTAACTGGTTATAAATGACAGCAATGGGTAATGAGTAAATGTTGAATGTTAACTAAGAAGTTTTGTGAAAGAGGGAAGTTTTGGGAAAAAGATCCCCACACTCATTCACCCCCCCTCTAAGTGTGGTAGGTGTGTCCAACAATTACAACATCATACTTGCATATACGGTGCACGACAATTTGTAAGTTCAATACGAATTTAGATTGATAATTAAATGCATAACTCTTAAGTTGCTTACTAAATTAATTAGGAATTTATTGAAAAGCATGTTAGTAGGGTATTTTTTGTTATGATTCAACGCATTGTAGAATAGGTTTGTTTTCCAACTTTGAATTTATATTTCAATATCTTATTCCTTTCTATAGCATTGAAGATTTTACATTTCACTTAGTTTTCGACAATGTTTTTTTATTTTAAGGGAGTTGTAGGGTTCTATAACACTAGCTAGTAATTCATAAGCCATTCTATGTGTGGAAGACTTATGCGACAAAGTTATAGCTCTCTATTATAGCTAGCTACACATAACTCATACAGTTTTTATGCTTTAAAGGAATAAAATATAAATTTCATTCAATAGCTCTTATCTACACTTGAAGATTGCATAAACATTGAATGATACTTCACAAGTCTACGATTCCCCCGGTTGATAATTTAAGTGTGATTACCCAAGATTATGTAGTTTTTATTGTTATAATCCTTGAACTCACAAGGTTCCAATATGCACGAGGGTATTGATAAATTGCAACCCATGAAGGTAGAGTACTATGATCATGAAAGGGTGAATGCAAAAGTAGATAAGCTAAGCCACTTGAAGAGATAGGGTAGAACCTATGGTGAATTCAAAGGGTGAAAATAGATCAAATGCAACGGTAGTAGAGGGAAAGAATATACCCGAATGCTAGTGCAGATAATATACTTGATGGGGAACCACCAATGATGTGTGTGAAATGATGACGTTGGTAGTGTCCTATACACATGCAAATAGAACCCATGGCATAAAAAATGCTTAAAGAAAAACACCAAAAATCTAGATGTTATAGAAGGGTCATTCTCTAGAGTGATCGGAAGGGATCGCACATTAATTGTATCTTAAAGGGTTAATAAGATTAGTCCATGGGGCTCTTAATCAGGTGACACTATGGAATGTTTGACATAAGAGGGTGTAATGGTGGTTCCCACTAAGAGCACAATGTGGATCTTAGTTGTGTCATGAGCCATGGAATATGGTACCAAAGAGAGTAACAATACTACCCCCAACATCCTTGGAGGTAGACTAAGGGAAGAGTTGGTGCTAGATACTTGAGATAATGGACCAAAGGTAAAAAAAAGAGGTAGTTTAAGTCTATGTATCCATGTAAGAGGAGCTAAAAAAGTCTATCAGAATCCTTGGGTTGTATAACACATGTGTTAGGGGTTGGGGCCATAAAATAGTTGACAACATCAACGACCCTAAGGTTGTGAATGGGGACCAAAGAATCTTATTCAAGCGCAAGATATTGTCTTGGTTGAGAGGTAGCATAGATAGTGCCCATGGAGATGGAATCAGAGGGTCCATTGGCGTAGCAAGGTGGTCCTTGTATAAATTCAATAAGATAATATAAATGGAGGTTGTCACTAGAAGTAGTGAAAGATGTCATATCCTGAAAGAATTATTCATCATCAAAAGAATGTAGGTGAGGATACATGGTTCCTTTCACGAGTGGGAAACAAAATAGGTGTGAATGCCCCCAAGCATGAATGGATCTTCCTAGCCACCAAACCAAAGTGGTGAGGAGGTGGTGCTAGAGCCACAGGCCGAATTTGGTGAGAGTGGATGCTACATAACGAGTAGAGGTGGACTTGTGATGCATGGGCATAGTGTGAGAAACAAAAGGAAAAAATTTAGTGTGAAACAATAGAGGGGGGACCACGATATGAGAGTTTATCAATGGTGACAATACGTCCTTTATGAGGGAATTTCATGACCCTAAAGAGTGAAGACACCACAACATTCATGGAATAGATGTAATCACATCCAAGGAGGATACTATTTTCCACCAAATTGATCATGACAATAACATCAATCAAGACAACCTTACCACCTAACTCAATAGGGAGATTAGGTAGGATATCGAAGGAGGGATTGAGTCTACCATCAAAATCATGCAATTTGGTAGTTGATGGAACAAGAGTAGGAGAGACCACATGTTTCCAAGTTGATTAGGACATAGTACATGATCAAGCCCCCTCATCCACCACACATCTATGAACCAATAAGTTCTTAATAACAACCCATATTTGAAAAGGGGTGGAAGATGGAAGACGTGCTTTGAAATTTTGATCTCAATCAAAACCGATGGATTGTGATCGATGGGGGTAAGCTCCCCCACTTTCCTTACTAGGATAGGGTCTAATGAACATCATGTCACTAAAATTGGAAGGTTTTCCCCCCATTCTAGCTTATTGGGTTGTGGTAATAAATTAAATATGGTTGTAATATGAGTTACCCATTCAAGAGGTAACAATTGAGGTTGATGCATGCTAGGAAGTTATTGAACCATGTGATAGGAAATGGTTTTGCAACACCATGGGTTGGGAAGCAAGGGGAGGTGTAGGTGGACTACTAGCTTGACCTTGAAAGGCATTGGTAGACTCACATTTAGCTACTTCCTCCCATGGTTGATGGACTCATGATAGATGTGGACAATGATGAGTGTAATGTCCATGTACCTCCCAAAAAGAACACAAATGATTTGTTTGTAACTAAGGATTATTGTATTTCTTGGGAGGGTTAATGGGACCATGGTTGGGATTTACAGGATTCAGGTTTCCCCCAGTATTAGCAGGTTGATTAGGTTGTTTTCCTTTATTGTTCAACAAAAAGGGTATTTCCACACAAGTTGAAAACCTTAAGAAATTGCTCACACAAACATATAAAAGATTAGTACACCAATGTGTCATGTGGTTAAAACCCTCAAAGAAGGAAACAATCCATGGCCCCATCCCACGTGACCACTTGAGGTAATAAATTAATGCAAAAGGAAAAAAAATCACATATGAGTTTCTCATAATTGATCATCAACAAATGACCCTCCATTCTCTTTAAATAAGTATCATGGAACAATCGGTTGTTAAGTCACAAATCTATATGGTTGTTAGTATCAATTGGTTGTTAAGTCACAAATCTATATGGTTGTTAGTATCAATTGGTTGTTAAGTCACAAATTTACAGGATTCGGGTTTCCCCCAGTATTAGCAGGTTGAGTAGGTTGTTTTCCTTTAGTGTTCGACAAAAAGGGTATTTCCACACAAGTTGAAAACCTTAAGAAGCTGCTCACACAAACATATCAAAGATTAGTACACCAATGTGTCATGTGGTTAAAACCCTCAAAGAAGGAAACAATCCATGGCCCCATCCCACGTGACCACTTGAGGTAATAAATTAATGCAAAAGGGAAAAAAATCACATATGAGTTTCTCATAATTGATCATCAACAAATGACCCTCCATTCTCTTTAAATAAATATCATGGAACAATTGGTTGTTAAGTCACAAATCTATATGGTTGTTAGTATCAAGGATAATATGAACCATCAAATAACTTTTTGTCTAGAACATATCATGACCATTGTATTAGATAACTACAAACCCATAACAATGCATACTAAGTGACGAACTTTTCAATCACTTCCTAATTAATTTAGAAAGTAATTGAAGAGTTGAGCATTTAATTGTTAATTTGAGGTAGTATTGGACTTAATAATTGTCATGTACCATATATGCAAGTATAATGTTGTAATTGCCAATGAGTTGTAGTACTTTCGAATGAATATAAAAAAGCGAGATACCAAAATGCTTTAACAAGTCCCTGAATTAAACTATGATAAATCCATACTTGAATAAATGAAAGAGCAGGTTCAAGAAAAGTAAATCACACTTGCGGAAAAGTAAAGCACTCTTGCAGGAAAGTAAATCAAGCTTGCAGAAAAGTAAATCACTCTTGCGGGAAAGTAAATCGCACTTGCGGAAAAGTAAATCACTCTTGTGGGAAAGTAAATCGCACTTGCGGAAAAGTAAATCACTCTTGTAGGAAGGTAAAACACACTTGCGAAAAAGTAAAGGTGACTTGTCCAAGAATTAAAGTGATATTTATTATCATGGTAGCTATGTAATGGCTCGTGTACCTCAAATCATAAGAATCAAACCACAATGTGATTGTAAACAAGGAAATTAAGCTATCTCAATTTCCAAACCACACAATTGTTAATTACAAAGATATATGTTGAGTTGCAGCAGCCGGAGTTGCAACAATGAAAGTTACAACAACCATAATCGCAACAAGGCAATCAGTGTTACAATAAAGTTAAATAGAGGAATTGCTGGAAATAAATGATAATGAACGAAATATGTTACAACTACACTTCAACCATTCAACAAACAAGGTTCAGAAATGTCCTCATAAAGTGGAAAAAACAGAGTTACAATAGTGAGGAAAGAATGGAGTCACAACGCGATGTTTTTAAAGAGGAATTGTTGGAAATAAATAAGGAAGAGAAACTACAACTACTTTCTTATCAATCAAATATCATTACCCTGCAATGTTAGTAATCAAAATCTATAGAAAAGGAGAATGCTACAGTATGGCAAGAAGTTAATGAAGGAATTGTTGGAAATAAATTAAAAGACAAAAATGAAACTATAACTACTTCTACAAACTTTAAAAGATACAAATATTACCAAGCTAAGGAGTCGGAACTGCCTCCTTAGATGAGGTACTAGTCTAAGAATATAGAAGATGCTCAAATGCTCAACACACCATCAATTGAACAAGAATGAACTGAACTTTGATTAAATGAAAAGATGTGGCTCAATACAACTTTGTTTACAAACTATCTGTTGATTTTCCTTTGTCCCTCATCTTAGAGAGAGTGGGTGTATTTATACAAAACAACTACTTCTAAAGTGGGTTAAGAAGATCGATGGAAAACCATGACGATCAAGTTGTCTCATCGTTAAATTGTGTTTTTCGAAAGAAGGCAAAAATCAGGTTGGTGTTGGTTAAAATTGGCCACGATAGGTGGTGGTTGATATGTCTTTTCCATACTGGCGCCCAATTTCCCTTATCGTATTCTCAAGAGGTTGTTGGCTAACTTGGTTGTTCCTTGGTGACCACTATATAGTTGAGTGGTGAGTTGTTTTAGAGTTGCATCAACGATCTAGCGATAGTTGCAACATCGCAAGTCACAACACTGTGAGTTACAGCACTAGGAGTTGCAACAGCGAGAGTTGCAGCAGTTGCACTTTTCAACTCTCATGTTGGGAAGGTGTCTATGCAGCTTGTTCTTGTAAAACATTGTTAGCACACAAAGTAATAATCTCCTGAAAATGCATATGAATAAGTATTGAAAATGGCATGTTGGGTGAGTGTTTGTACCTTAACCAAAATGTGTCATTGTGGATGGAATGTGTTATGAATATGGAAGTGAAAATGGGAAAAAGGTGAGCAAAAAGTATTGGATGGATGCTAAAAATATGTCTATTTGAGCATATGTCATCTCCCCCCATCTGAAATCATTGTATGTCCTCATGTAACCAAATAGTCACTGTGAGTTTGAGAGGGGGAGGCTCCCCTGAAGGTGGTCAATGTCATCATCCCTAGCACATGATACTTGTTCAACAAACCTCCTTCACCATACTCGAAAGAGAAGAAAGGACCCTTATTACCACCTAAAGGGATCACACCTAGCTTAGAGATTGAATTAACTTAGCTTTACTTACTTAATTATACCCTCTATTAATTAGACATTTCTCTGGCCCGGGATAGTGCTCGCATACCACAAATTACTTACTTGATTATACCACCTATTAAGAAACCCTTGCCCACTGAAACTACCCACTGAAACCCAAACAACAGTGCCTGAAGTCGAACCTCGGTAAACTGTAACTACTGTTTTTCCCACCTTTTCTATTGGCTCTCGAACACAGTACCTTTTCTCCCATCAAAGGAAATTTTGTCGGTGTGTCCGACTCAGAAGTAGTCAACGCTACTCCCCATGCTGTGAAAGCATGTAATGCCTACAATCAAGCATACAGTTGGTACTACAGGTCATTTAAGACTGGAAAATTCAGTGCTTTCCTTAAATATGTATGTTGCACTCATGATGCCTTGTAGACGCAATCACAGAAAGAGAAACCAAACGTCCTTCATCCGGAACCCACGGACGAAGCCTATAGTTACCAATACCCCACCTAGAATCAACCAAATGGCAATACCCACGGACTTTACCCCCAATCGAAGAAAGTGTTACCATTACCAATGACTCACAATGATATACGCCTATCCCTCTATGTGACCTACCTCAAGAGGGGAAGCTTCTTTTTCACCCTAACATTCTTCCAAAATTGCAACCATTCCTTCACCTAAAGTTGTTTGTGTTGGTTCTTGTGTAGCACCAAGGACCTTTTCTTCTTGTGGTTGCACTTCTCCTTTGTCCTATACTTCCTCTGTTTGTTTTGATGTGTCAACAGAGTGGTTGGCCTCTGTTGGTTCATGTGTAACAACAATTCAAGTGGCCTCTTTTGATTCTTGTGTAACAATAAGGCAATTGTACACTGCTAGTTCTTGTGTAACAACAGGAAAATCATCTTCTATGACAGTGAGTGGGATTTATTCTGTTGGTTGAGCAAGGTGGTTGGATTTTGTTTCTTCAACTGGTTCAGTAGGATGGTGATTTGCTACTAATTGAAAAGGGAGGGTGTCCTCTGCTGGTGAAGCAAGGTGGATATCCTTTGTTGGATCAGTGGGATGGTTGGCTTCTGTTAGATCAGCAAGTAGAGTTTAGTTTGTTAGTTCAACAAGGAGGGTTTCCTCTGTTGTTGCATTTGGGTAGATATCTTCTATTGTTTCAACATGGTGGGTGTATGTAGGTTCAACAAGGGAAGTTTGTTTTGTAGGATCAACTAGTTGATTGGCATCTAAGACAAGAGGGGGAGTATCTACTAATGGTGCAACCGGGTGATTGACCTCTAAGTTAGCAAGGTGTATGTCCACTACTGATGCAGAAGTGAGATGCACCTATATTGATTCAGCAACAATGGGTTTTGTTGTTTGGACAGGGTTTTATAGCCTACCCCTCTACCTTTTTCTAAGCTTATCCCTAATAATTTAAGAGAGGTCTGTAGCCTCATGTTTTTCTTTTATGTTTGGATGTACTTGCTTAAATGACTCTTTTATTGATTTTATTTACTCATCGTGATGCTTTGACTTGATATCCTTGGAGGGTGTATCAATTTTTCTTTGCAGGACCCAACTGGTGGACAGATTTGGAGGAACAAACCTAGCTTGGGCTTCCATGCGACTTGAATCCCACAGGTTGGATGCCAAGGGCCCACTTTCCGGATGATGATGACTTGCATTTGGAGGCCAGGATGACACCTTATATGACCTTTCCTAGCCCCCACAAGCCAAACGATTTTCTTGGAAGGGATAAAATGTCACCTTCTTGGATTTGACATCACCATTGGGGCTAGGGTTTGGTGGTGATCAAGTTGCTACTTAACACTTGGCATGGTTTGGTGGAAGAATACTTGAGGAGGCAATAACGCATGAGAGGGAGGATTTATGAGCCCCAACGACTTCAACCTACTACTCCAAATACTTGTTCAAAGGGTCAAAATGTCACCCTTAAAGGGGTGATGCCATTTTAGGGTTTCTATTGTGCACTTTTTAAAATTTAAAATTGAATTAAATATGAATTACTTGTGTAAAGGGGGGAAATAAGGGTTGTTGTCCCCTTATTTTGTGTTTACCCTAACTTAATTGGAAAATATATGTTTAAGACATTGTGTATAAGTAGAAATCATTTGTATCTCATTTGATCACAACTCTCCCATTGTAAGAAGACTACTTGGTTGAAATTTGCGCCCTCTTGGGAATTTTTGGTATCTCTCTCTTGCGCAAATGCTCTTTGGTGTGATCTCTTGGTGATTGGATGTGGTTAAGTAGTGTGCACCTCTTGGAAGCTTCTTCACTTGTTCTTGAATGATAAATGCTTGGTGAACTAGGGTTTGATCTCTCTCTTTCTTGGAATTGGTAAGGAAAAATATGCATTTGCTAGTTATTTCTTGCTTATTCTTGGTTATTGTTGGTTGAAATGTTAGGATGAGTATGTTGTATACACTCTCCATTAAGATTCATCTCATTTTTTAATTTTATAAGTTATTCTTGGACAAGGGTTTCTATGAGAAATGGCGTACGAGTGTGTATACCATCCTAGACTTACCCTGGTTTGATTGGCATACCCTATGGAGTAAGAGGGTTTACACCCCTAGGGATCTTGTTGATCTAAATTGTGCTTTAAAAACTCCATTCACCCAATTATAAAGGCACTAATCTGATTTTTGCATTGGAGAAGTAAAATTGTTGTTTCAGTGAGATATCAATCTTGTTTAAGTTGGATTCTATTGTGGATGCCTTGAAGTTGCTAACCCCTCTAGGTAATATTAGTCCTCCTGATCTTCTTGTTGTTGTCATAAATTTTATTCTACAACCATTAGGGCTGCAAAAATCCTGATACAATTTTCTAATTTGCTCACAAACCAACCGACAAAAGTTGCTAAAAGTTTGCCCCTATAATCTAGTAAGGCTAGCCCACATTTTGGGTGGATTGTTGGAAAGTTTTGATGGTTGATCTCTTGGCTGTAACAACTTGAATTCTAAAGACATAAGGCTATAAATTACATATCGGCAACACTTTTTCTTTCAACCTTATTTCATGCTAGAGTCTTGCTCTTTCATTCTTGAGTTAAACCAGTATTTGTTGGCTTGCCTCTTGCTTATTTTACTAGGATTTTAGCATCTTCATTTGCAACTCTTACTATCTTTTTGTTGTTGATATATATTATTTTTTAATACTGCAATTAGGGACAACAATTTTAACTTACTGTTCCACCTAACATATTACGTGCATACTTGGATTTTCTTGTGTCTCAGGCAGGTACAATCACCCTTTGCAGGAACTCATACCTTTTGGAAACCATTGGCTACAATAAAGACTCTTTCCAAATCATTTCCGCACTTAGTATCTTGACATATAGGGGGACCCTCACTTTCCATATCATTCACCCCAGGGTCATCGGGATTCCCCCCTTGAGGTAATTCTTTCATCTCTAAAGTGACGGGAATATCTTCCTAAGGTGACAATGGGTAGGTGTTCTCTTAGTTGTCACCATTTGGTGGTTGGGTCAATATTTTCCCAACCTACAACTTGTGCAATAACTTTTTGGCATTGTTGTCGACAAATATTTTGAATCCTCTTCCGAACCCTAATGACACTTTGGCAAGCTATCCCAAATCCTTCCTCTAGATTTCTTGGGGACTCCACTTGAAGGATGTTTCCCTTCCACCCTTGATGAGATCTTATTTAGGCTAATTTGGCGAATCCACCTTCCAATAACCCACATTTTTTCCCTTTTCCATCCTTTGATGAGACTTGAGTTCATCTGGAAACTCCATTGAGGTATTACCCTAAGTAATCAAACCATGGCCTCACGGGAATTACCATGGGATTTCCATAAAGTCTATCCTTCTTTGGATATTCATAATATCCCTGGATATCCAAATCATTTCACCCCAGAGAGGAGGGAAAGTTTCCCTAAATCTAATGGTGATCTTGCTCTAGCAATCACCCATGTCATCAATTATATGAAGTATGCCTCAAGCTTAAATGTGTTACATGAAGATGTACTGATGAAATTTTTTGTATCTTCACTGGAATCAAGTCAAATGAGTTGGCTTGTACACTCATGTAAGCCGATGAGTGTCCCATATTCTACAAAGATCATTGAAGAATTTCTCAGGAATTATTGTACAACTACTCAGGATCTATGAGATACTTTACAAGAGCTCAAACATGCTCTTTGCAGAGAAGGTTTTCCGATGGATGACAAGACAGTATATGAAGAAGTGCTTGAAGGACAGATATATGAAGAGAGTTTATAGGAATATCTCGATGAATTTTCTCATGTTGAAGATCCGAATGAGACATTTGACGAAGATGAAGTGCTCATATCTACCCTTCTAGGCCTTTATTCCTCCTACACATCAAGAAGAGAACATGATGAGTTGTAATCCTTTTTAAGATCTCGATGACACTTTATTCCATGAGTTTGGAAATGGAGAAGTATTAGAGGAACCCTTGGATGCAACAAATCCTTTTTGGAAAACACAAACAAAGAATATTGCACTAAGGATCAAGCCCCTCATGATGAAGAGGCGATGGAGGGGCATGTCCATAAAGAGAAAGAAGAATCCTAATGAGGGGCAACATGTTGAGACATCGTTATACTTGCTTCTGATTGATGAGGGTGAGGTCATTCAAACTTGTCTCCCTCCTGCACACTAAGATGAAGAAATGATTATCCTCGATGATGCAAATGATCTTGTGTAGAACATCTCCGACATGGTTGATCTACACATCGATGATTTCATATAGGTTTGGAGATGTAGATGGGATTTTGGTCATTTCATTTTTATAGAGACCCCATCTACGACATTCACGATAGATCTCAAGAAAAAGGGGTTGAGTTGTCATTGTTAGAGGACTGGTCTTCATACATGTATGATTCATATGTTTGGAAACCTAGTGATGATATGGTTAATGATTTGTTCTGCCCCTTCGAGGATGACTTGTCGTGGAATACTAAGGGTGATCTTCGGTTATCCCTTGATATGTACTCTTTTGGGGATGAAAATTTGTTCTTTGAGGATTTTCAGTGATTGTGCTTAGATTTTGATAGACACCAGGTCGTGGCCAGCCCGAGGCACTTCGAGATCCACATTACCAAGTGGAAGTACTTTCATATTGAGAATCTTTGTGGCGATTTACAGATAAAGAAGTGACGTTTTTTAAGTCTGAGGGAGGATTTTTTCTCTAGACATGAGGATGTGTCTTACCCCATTTCCCCTCATTTGGGAAATCAATAGGTTTTCTTGGGATCCTTTACCTCCCCTCAACATTCATGGGGCAGTGACATTTCAAGCAAATATGAAGAAAAATACCTTACAGATAAAGAGAACGTTGAAGAAAACCCTATTGATTTGTTGACACTTGATCTTACTGAAATGTCTAACAAATTAAATTACTTATGTACCATGATTGCAGAGAAATATGGTTTCAGTGATGAAGAAGACTTCCATGAAATGCATCATGTTGAAGAACCACTTGAAGTTGCCATGAATTTTGTTCTTGCTACATACGAAGACAAAGAGATGGTAAATTCTAGTCATGAAGATGAGCCATCATCTACATACGATAGTCCCATTCAGAGATGGATAAATTAGGCTTATAATTTTTGTTTCTGGCAGGATTTCCTCCCTCCCACCCATTTCCATGAGTTTCATTCCATCATTGATTATAGGTCTATTTATGCTCACGATCATTACGTGCTTAACTTATCTTTTTTGTATTACATGATTAATCACAGCGGGAGATACTTTGATGAGATGATCATTTGGTTGCATTGGTTGTACGACTTCACCTGATATTTCAGGACCTAATCTTCAAGGCCCCAGGTAAGTAGGCACAGATCCACCAGGAGATGTTGCAGTTCTCATGCACTCTACGACGAGCACATGTCCCCAAGTAGGATCCAAATGTTATCCCCATCTTGTGGGATAACTAAGGAGATGATGTCTCGATGCCCTCAGATTGTAGACATGGAGTACCAAGAGACAACTTGACCAACAATGTCCACTTGCACAGATAGAGACCCACCTCACCACCACATTTTCAGTTCGTCACGATGGTATCCACCACATCATTTGTCCTTTGGAAGACATTGGATCTTTCTCTATGAGGTACAAGTCAGGTATTATGGTGAGTGTCATTTCAATATTTGAGGCATTTGAGTTTGTCACATATATTATTGATATTGATTATGTGACATTTGCTTGGACATTATGTTATTTTCCCTATTTCACCTTGGTGGTTGACATTGTGCCCTAGTAAGTGGGTCACCCTTAGGGATAGGTATGATATTGGGAGGTCCTTTTGATGATTCATTGCGCCATCCCCGACCATACTTTCCACCTTCCCCACTTCATCCCCTCATCTCCTCACCTTTTTGGTTTTTTGGGTGTACTGACCCAAAGAGGGGTTGTCCCTCACTTCATGGGAATAAGGAGTTGAAGGCCCAGAGGCTTGTCGCTAGCAAAAGATAAAATATTGATTATGAACCTTCCATATGCTCAACCAAAGAGATCTTGAGAGTAATGAAAAGCTTCTCCTAAAAAATCAAAGACCTGCAAAAGCAAATTAACATTATATAAATGGCCTCACTTGTTAAGGTGTGTATACTTATGCGATGTCCCTTTATTTCCTTGCATATGGCACTCTATGTACCTTTGGCTTCAAGTCGCCTTGTCGTACTGCCCCCCAAGCTAATTGATTCACCAATAGGGAGTACCCAAGGTTTTGTATTATTAATTAATTAATGGCAATGAATGGGCTTAGAAAAAGGATGCATTGAAAACGAAGGTGCAGCACGCCCTCTACAAAGGCACCCATGAGTGAGACACTACAACCCTGTGTATATTATGAACATCATTCCCAAAAGTCTTCCCCTCATCCATGACACCTCATCTACATGACTTAGAAGGAGGTCCCCTTGGGAAACACCCCTATACTTGAGGTATGATTTGCCCAATAGGTCGTTTTGTCAACCCTCCCGTACCTAAACTAGGTAAATTGCATAGGGTCTTTGAGAATTAGTTTATTTTGATGAGGTGGTTTCGATGTACTTTCTTAAATGGATCTTTTTTTATTTTATTTACTCATCACGATGCTTTGACTTGAGATCCTTGGAGGGTGTATCCATTTGTCTTTGCAGGACCCAGTTGGTGGACAGATTTGGAGGAACAAGCCTAGGTTGGGGTTCCATGGGGCTTGAAACCCACAGGTTGGATGCCAAGGGCCCAGTTTCAGGATGATGATGAATTTCCTTTGGAGGCCTAGAGGAAACCTTAGAGGACCTTGCATAGCCCCCACATGCCAAACGATTTTCTTGTAAGGGACAAAATGTTACCTTCTTGTAGTTGACTTCACCATTGGGGCAAGGATTTGGTGGTGATGAAATTGCTACTTGACACTTGGTATGGTTTGGTGGAAAATAATCGAGGAGGATATATCACATGAGAGGGAGGCTTTATGTTCCTGAAGGACTTCAACCTTCTATTCCAACAACTTTCTCAAAGGGTCAAAACATCACCCTTAGAGGGGTGATGTTGTGTTAGGGTTTCTAATGTGCACTTTTTAAAATTTAAAATTGAATTAAAGATGAATTACTTTTGTAAAGGGAAAAAATTAGGGTCGTTTTCCCCTTATTTTGTGTTTACCCTAACTTAAGTGGACAAACTATGTTTAATATATTTTGTATAAATAGATATCGTGTGTATCTCACTTGATCATAACTCTCCCATTGTGAGAATACTAGTTGGCTAAAATTTGCGCCCTCTTGGGCATTTTTAGTATCTCTATCTTGTGCAAATGCTCTTTGGTGTTATCTCTTGGTGATTGGATGTGGTTAAGTAGTGGGAACCTCTTGGAAGCTTCTTCACTTGCTCTTGAATGGTAATGCTTGGTGAACTAGGGTTTGATCTCTCTCTTTTTTGGAATTGGTAAGGAAAAATATGCATTTGTTACTTATTTCTTACTTATTCTTGGTTATTGTTGGTCGAAACCCTAGGAGGATTATGTTCTATACCCTCTCCACTAAGTTTCATCTCATTTATTAAGTTTATAAGTTATTCTTGGACAAGGGTTGCCAGGAGAAATACGAGTGTGTATACCTTCCTAGACTTACCCTGGCTTGATTGGCATACCCTAGGGAGTAAGAGGGTTTACACCCCTAGGGATATTGTTGATCTAAATTGTGCTTTAAATATTCCATTCACCCAATTATAAAGGAACTAATATATTTTTTGCATTGGAGAAGTAGAATTGCTTGCATTGGTAATCGTATTTCGGCGAGATACCAATCTTGTTTAAGTTGGATTCTATTGTGGATGCCTTGAGGTTGCTAACCCCTCTAGGGAATCTTAGTCTTGTTGGTCTTATTGTTGCTTTATTGAATTTTATTCTACATCCATTAGGGTTGTAGAAACCCTAATAAAATTTTCTAATTTTCTCACAAACCAACCGTCAAAAGTTGCTAAACATTTTCCCCTATAATCTACTAAGGCTAGTGCACTTTTGGGGTGGATTGTAGGAACTTTTTTATGGTTAATATATTGGTTGTAAAAACTTGAATGCTACATCCATAACACTTCAATTTACATCTCTGCTATACTTTTTCTTTCATTCTTATTTCATGCTAGAATCTTGCTCTTTCATTCTTGAGCTAAACTAGTATTTGCTAGCTTGCCTCTTGCTTATTTTGCTAGGATTTTAGCATCTTCATTTGCAATTATTACTATCATTTTGTTGATGCTATATATTATTGTTTATTTCTGCAATTAGGGACAACAAGTTTAAGTTTTTGGTTTGCTTAACATATTACGTGCATACTTGGCTTTTCTTGTGTCTCGGGCAAGTACAATCACCCTTTACAGTGACTCATACCTATTGGAAACCATTTTCTACCATAAAGAATATTTACAAATCCTTTCCACACTTAGTATATTAACTTATAGGAGGACCCTCTTCCATCTCTTCACTTTCCATCTCATTCCCCCCAAGGTCACCAGGATTCCCCCCTTGAGGAGATTATTTCATCTCTAAAGTGACAAGAATACATGCCTAAGGTGACAGTGGGTAGGTTTTCTCTTAGTTGTCGTCATTTGGTGGTTGGGTCAGGATTTTCCCAACCTACAACTTGTGCGATAAAATTTTGTCATCGTTGTGGGGGAGGATTTTGAATCCTCTTTCAAACCCTAAAGACAATTTGACAAGCTATCCCAAATCCTTCCCCTAGCTTGCCTGGAGACTCCACTTGAAGGATGTTCCCTTTCCACCCTTGATGAGCTATTCTTGAGAATCATTTGGCGACTCTGCCTTCTAAGAACCCACATTTTTCCCTTTTTCCCCTTTTTCATCCTTTGATGAGCCTTGAGTTCATCTGGTGACTCCATTGATGTATTACCCTAAGTAATGGAACCATGGCCTCACGAGACTTAGCATGGGATTTCCATAAAGTCTATACTTCTTTGGATATTTAGAATATCCTTGGATATCCAAATCATTGCTCCTCGGAGTGGAGGGAAAGTTGCCCTAAATTTAATGGCGATCTGGCTTTAGAACTCACCCATGTTGTCAATTATGTAAAGTATGCCTCAAGCTTAAATGTGCTACATGAAGATGTGCTAATGAAAATTTTGTTAAAATTTTGGTATGCTCGTTTAACCATAGACAATGTCACATCATTGTCACCCAACCATAGGCATTCACATATGCCACCCCCGAGCACATTAACCTTTACTTAGAATAATTTCGGCAATCCTACTCCAGAACCAACATATAAACCCTAGCCACAATGCTACTGTAGAAACAACACAATAACCATACAATGATAACATACCTTTTCTCCAAGAGAAGCACACAAGATAAATACCCACAATTGTTGTACTACTCCTCTATATTTGTGCCCCCTCCATATGTAGTTGTTACTCCTAGACTTGTGCACCTCTAACTGCAACTGTAGTCTTCTAGAATTGCACACTTTATAAATGAGTGTGTACAAATGAACTAGGCAACTGCCTATTTATACTAAATTGTCCAGTTGATTGGGGCCAACTTCTCCTTCTGGATGTGTCTATTACTTTAATATTATTTCTCTTGAGGCCAACTTATCTCCTAGGGTTTTCTAATATCTATTTAGAGGTTCACTTGCTTCTAGAACATTCTATTCTAAGTCAAAGGTTACACATGGAGGTTAATACCTCCCGCAAATACCAAAACATCAACACTCCCTTTAGCTAGGGAGGTATTAACTAAGATGTTCTTCATGTAATGGTATCAAACACATCCATTCATCCCATATTGCATGGGAAAGATTCACATGGTCTTGCAAACCAGTCTATAGGTAGCATCACCATAGCCACACGGGATATCTCATGATCAAATAGATCATGTCTCTAGTAGCATGGCTACATGACCATCTCATGATAAAACAAATCATGTAACAAATATCACCATCATATCTACACAGGATTTAGAATATGAAATTGAGCCAATTTGCATAGAACTGCACTACTACCCATTCCAAGCAGAGTCTAGGCAACTGCAACTTTCCATCTCACACAGAATCTGGCATCTAGTTCATAAAGAAATAGTAACCACTGGTTGGCACACCAGGCAACCAGTCCACTATGACCAGACATCTAATCACAATGATTAGGCGATGTAGTGCACACACACTACCCATCTAGCCCAAGGATAGGAACCACCTCCAACCACACAGGTTGGCCCACCAGCTTGAAAAGTTGGGTAACTCGCCATCCCCTAAGGCTCGACATCGCTTGACCTTGTGCGAGGTAATGTTGACTAGTTCCAAAGTCAATAACGTGCGTACCAAACTATTTAACTGAAGTAGCACTCTGTGTACCAGACTATTTCACTGGAGTAGCAGTAACTCGACATACCATACTATTTCACTGGAGTACCCCTCTGCGTAGCATACTGTTTCACTAGAGTAGCAGTAACTCGATGTACCAGACTATTTCACTGGAGTAGCCCTCTGCGTACCAGACTATCTCATTGGAGTAGCAGTAACTCGACATACCAGACTATTTCACTAGAGTATCCCTCTGCATACCAGACTATTTCACTGGAGTAGCAGTAACTCGGCGTACCCAACTATTTCACTGAAGTAGTCGTACACATCACCCTAACTGATGTCACAGTTAGTGCCTGATCATGAACCAGATGTTGTCCACTCTATGCCACACTACTACCTAGATTCGCATATGTAATTCATCACACTTCCACAGCACTTCCTGCTACCTGGGGAAATCCTTTTGAACCACTCCAAGCTTGTCCTTGAAGTACTCAAATTTCACCCTTGACAGAGGCTTGGTCAACATATCAGCTACTTGCTCATCTGTAGAGAAATATTAGAGATTCACTGCACCCTTCTACACCATATCTCTAATATAATGGTACTTGATATCGATATGCTTGGACTTGTCATGGAACATTGGATTCTCTGTCAACTTCACACAACTCTGGTTGTCACACCAGATACAAGTCGCCTCTAACTCGAGATCAAACAATCTTGCAAGCAGCTTCCGAAGCCACACTGCTTCACTGCTAGTTGAACATGTTGTTATGTACTCTGCCTCAACCGTACTGAGCACCATACTCGTCTGCTTCATGTTGAACCATGAGATCATAGATGATCCCAAACTGAAGCAACATCCAGATGTACTCTTCCATTATACAACACTATCGGCCTAATCTGAATCAATAAAGTATGTTAAAAAAACAAGATCGTGGAGCAATAAAATAAAACAAATGTGGAAATAAAACACAGAATATACACAATAAAATAAAGACATATATATACGTGGTTCACCCAGTGTGGGATACGTCCACCAGAGAAATTGTGAAGTCCTTTCTTTTTATTATCCAGTAAAATGAAGGGATACAACCTACAACACACTCATTGTAACTTCCTCTTCTTTCTCTCATAGTCTCTTCTCTCATAATACAAAATTTGCGATCATACCCAGCCGAAATACAATTCCCTCATAAAAGAGGGTTGCCTTCTAGGGGGAAAAAACCCTAAAATAACTTCTATCGTCAGATCTGCGACCTTATAATGAACGATCCATATTGACTATGAAATTAAATATTTTACAAGGCAATTTTTCCCAAAATTTTGCTTCAGGGGCACCACCCCTGAATCCCCCGCAAGGGAGGGGCTAAAAAAAATTGTCGTCACCCCCCACTCCCCCCTTAGAAACAATTGTGGGGGGGTAATCCCCCCCACACCCCCCAGTTAGGGTATGAGGTCCAAGCACAGTTGAAACAAGCCTCTGAATTGGGAATATAATCAGGCTCCACAACCAACAAAGCCTTGCAAGATTATCTCACGATTTGAAGCATATCTGAGTCCATAATAAATTGTACCCTTCAGGTACCTCATCACATGTTTTTCTACAATCAAGTTAACACCTATCGGCTCAACCATATAATTGACTCAATGTGTTCACTGCAAAACATATATCTGGTCTCGTGTTCATTAAGTACATCAACAAACCAATCATCTGTCTGTACATGGTGGCATCCATTGTCTCTGAATATGTATCACTCAATAACTTCATATTTTTCACCAACGATGTAGGCATGGATTTTACAATTCATCATTTTGAATTTATTCAGAATCTATACAGCATATTTTCCTTGGCACGAGAAAATATCATCAGGTTTCTGCCATGCTACTAGACCCAAGAAATAATGCATCATACCTACATCTATCATCTTGAATTATGTAGCATGCTTCCTCTTATTTTCAGTGATGAGCTTCTCGTATCCTGTTAGAAACAAGTCATCCACATATAACAGTAATATCACTGGTCCACCATCCAAAACCTTGTAGTAGAGGTTGGAATCTGCTTTACTCTTGGTAAAGCCCAAGCTCAACAAGAAATTGTTTGATCTAGCATATCATGCCCTGGGTGCCTGCTAAGGCCCATACAAAGCTTTCTTCAATCTGTAGACATGAGACTCCTTCTCATGTATCTTGTGGATACTCTATGTATACTTCTTCTTACTACTGGAGCAAGTGTCTCGTCATAATATTCTCCCTCTTGTTGGGAGAATCTTCTGGCCACAAATCAAACTTCTACATCTCTATATTGTCATCTACAACATGCTTTATCTTGTAGATCAACTTGGAAGTCACTGACTTCCCTTCTGGTCTTAGAAGTAAGGAAAATATCCATATCCAAGTCCTTATTATTGTATTCCTCCTTTGTCACTAAAACAAGGGGATCTTCCCAGGAGGTCTCATATCTCCTCAAAGCCTCTGAAGCTTCGATCTAGCCTTCTCAACTCATGGCACTTATCTGTCAGCCTTAGAATATGTCTCTCTCTCCCATCCAAATCTGAGGAGAAATACTTTCTGAATTAAAGTCTCTAAGCCACTGACTCTCTCTAAGATCGGGCTCACTCTGAGTTGCCATGTTCCCTCTAAATCTTGAATCCCTCTTAGTCAATATAATCTTTGAATCCATATTCTCCCTCGGTATGTGATGATTTCCTTTGAAGTATCCTATGAATGGACCTAGGGAGGTTGCTCCTCCCTACTGGATCATGAGGGATGAATCCCTCTAAATTCTAGCTCCTTTTGAGCTGGTAATTAGTGGGGTCACCTGCCTCACCACCAGTGGATCCATCTGCTCCTCATGTTATGGTTCATCAATGTTATATATCGTTTCATCTTGAAAAGTGTCACGGGACCATGTTGGTCTCTTCCTAGTTACTGCAACGATTCTAGGTAGGCCCTTATGGCTCTACTAACTCTTCCTGATGATCTGAAGAGTGATCAACTGCACTAGAGGGGTTTGTTCAGTCATCTTTGGAGCCTTTTAATCCTTATAATCAATCTCCATATGTGATACTATGTATCTCGCAAAAGTACCCTTCTTGCCAGAAGGTTTTAACTCCATCCTCTTTGGTACATGGATGTATACGGTCGTGTATGCAACTTCTTATCTGGATAGTCTGCTCCATGTCTCAAACTAGAGACCATCTAATATGTTGCCTCCTACAAATTTCATTGTAGCTTACCTCAAAGTTATCACCTGTGACATGCCCGGAACATGACCAACAACAAGGGAAAACAATAGAAAAGAATAATGCGTGTATAATAATAATAAAAATAACAACGAGAACAATCGTCATAGTAGCTCCTTCTCAGAGCTATCACTTGTGATCTTCCTAGAACAAGAGCCAAAATAAAAATGCAATAATAAGGAATAGGAAAAACACTCTTCTAGTGTTCTTACCAATCATTCCTCCATGGTAACCTGCCCGGAACAAGAAAAAAGGAACAACAGTATGTCCATGGTAACCTCCATGGAAATTACAAGACAACCTGCTGGGGACAACAACAACAAGAGCAAAAAGTATTTCCAATATAATAGCATTTTCATAAGAACATATCTATGTTAACAAGAATAAAAGACAATTTCATGGTAATCAACATATCATTACCAAGGTGACCTGCCTGGAAGCAAAACAAGAAGTATCTCCTAGAGGAGATGTTTGCTCATCTTGCAAACAAGTACAATAAGCATTTATATGAATAGTACTCACATGCTACCAAGTATTCATTGTATCTAGCAGTAATAGAACCTTTCAAGGATTGTTGTCACAACTATAGTGCTTACTTGCAATGTAGCAATTATCAAACTTGATATGTACAAATTGAAAATTTATCAATTTAATCTATCAAACCTGGAACCTGGAGTCTTATCTTCAAGAATGAGTGTTGTTGCTTTTATTTTGAGTCTCCAACCTGTCCCATGTAGTAAGACAATATTCTTTCTTGACAAAAATCTAAGTTAGAAAATATAATGCAAATAAACTCTAAAATCTCAACCTCAATCTATTTAATACTTTGACTAAGGTCAGCTTATAACTTTAACTTTGACTAGAAATAATCATAACTTTAATAGATCAAAATTCAACCTAGATGTTCACAAGATCACAATAATTTCATGACAGCTAGAGGCATATTAAAACAATCAAACTTGGAGTGTGTTGTTCCTCTAAATGTGTTGGATCAAATATCCCTCTGGATCTACGATTGTTTTTTGGACAAAATATCCCTTCTCCTACAAACACCCTCAAGATAGTGATACAGTTTAAACATATACAAGTGCATACCTCCAGCAGCAACGACAAATAGTAGCACCATCTAGTAGCAGCGGCAAGCAATGACGAACCCAAATATTCAAGGTGATCCATATTTTAATATGAAGGTAGTTGGAGATGCTCTATGGTATGGTGCACTAGGACAACTAAACATTAGTCCCAACACTTCATAGAAACTTTCACTGCAACGGGTACTGCAATTGGTGCTACAACTGGCACTGTAATTGGTGTTGCAACTGGCACTACAACCGGAGCTACAACTAACACTGCAACTGGCACTAATAAACTAGCACGAAGCAACAAGTATGAAGAAACTGATATTGCAGCTGCAACTGGTACTGTAACTGCAACTGGTACTGCAACTAATACTAGTACTGCATACCTAGGGTTTTATAAGGAAACCCTAATTTTTAATTTCAGAATTTTGGAGATCTGATCCAAGGGAAAGATTCACCCTAATTAGTCGATCTTCTTGGTGGGTTCAATAAGTGCTCAATGAGCTTGACAATGGGGGGAACTGAGGATCTTCCTTCTAGCAGTTAGATTGTTACGAAGAAAACCAGCGTTGATACCATGTTAAAATTTTGGTATGCTCGTATAACCATAGAAAATGTCACATCATTGTCACCCAACCATGGGAATTCACATATTCCACCCCCAATCACACTAACCTTTACTTAGAATAATTCTGGTAAGCCTACTCCAAAACCAACAGATAAACCCCAGCCACAATGGTGTTGCAGTAGCAGCACAATAACCATACAAGGATTTCTCAAGAGAATCACACAAGAGAAATACCTACAACTTTTGTACTACTCCTCCATATTTGAACCCCCTCCAGATGTGTCCATTACTCCCATACTTCTACACCTTTAGTTGCAACTGCGGTCTTCTAGAATTGCACACTTGCTAAATGAGTGTGTAAAAATGAAGTAGGCAACTACCTATTTATACTAAATTGTCCAATTGACTGGGGCCGACTTCTCCTTATGGATGTGTCTATTACTTTAATATCATTTCTCTTGAGGCCGACATCTCTCCTAGGGTTTTCTAACATCTGATTAGTGGTTCAATTGCTTCCAGAATATTATATTCTAAGTCAAAGGTTACACATGGAGGTTAATACCTCCCGCAGCTACCAAAACATCAACAAATTTTTGTATCTTCACTGGAATCAAGTCAAAGGAGTTGGTTTGCACACTCATGTAAGACGAAGAGTATCCCATCTTCTACAAAGCTCATTTAATAATTTCTCAGGCATTGTCGTCCAACTACTCAGGATCTGTGATATACTTTCCAACAGCTCAAACACGCGCTTTGCAGAGAAGGCTTTATGGTGGATGACGAGACATTAGATGAATAAGTTATTAAAGGATGGATATATGAAGAGAGTTGTCAGGAAGATCCTAATGAATTTTCTCATGTTGAATATATGGACGAGAAATTTGACAAAGATGAAGTGCTCATATTTTCCCTTCCATTTGATGAAGACATCCATGCCTTTGTTCCTCCTGCACATCAAGAAGATAAAATGATGAGTTGTAATCCTTTTGAATATCTTGATGAAACTTTATTCCATGACTTTGGACATGGAGAAGTATTAGAGGAACCCTTGGATGCAACAGATCATTTTTGGGAAAAAAAACAAAGCATCCTCCACTAAGGATCAAGCCCCTCATGATGAAGAGGCGATGGAGGGGCATGCCCATAAAGAGAAAGAAGAATCTTGACGAGGTGCAACATGTTGAGACGTCATTATTTTTTCTCGTACTTGATGAGGGTGAGGTCTTTCAAACTTGTCTCATTCCTACACAAGAAGATTGATAAATGATTAGCCTCAATGATGCAAATGATCTTATGCAGAACCTCTCTAACATGGTTGATCTACACATTGATGATTTCATGTAGGTTGGGAGACATAGATGGGATTTTGGTCATTTCATTTTTGATAGAGACCCCATTTATGACATTGAAGGTAGCTCTCAAGAAAAATAGGTTGAGTTGTCATTGTTAGAGGACTGGTCTTCATACATGTATGATTCAGATGTTTAGTAGCCGAGTAATGATATGGTTACATATTTTTTCTACCCCTTTGAGGATGACTTATCACAACATACTCAGGGTGATCTTCGGTCATCCCTTGATATGTACCCTTTTGAGAATGCAGATTTGTTCTTTGTGGATTTTCATTGATTGTGCTTAGATTTTGATAGACACTAGGTCATGGCCATCTCAGGCCACTCCAAGGTCCACACTACCAAGAGGAAGTACTTTCATATTGAGATTTTTGGTGGGGATTTACATATAAACAAGCGACGTTTTTTAATTCCGAGGGAGGAGTTTTTCTCTAGACATAAGGTTGTGTCTTACCCCATTTCCATTGGTTTGGGAAATCAACAAGTTTTCTTGGGATCCTTTACCTCCTCTCAACATTCAAGGAGGAATGGAATTTCAAGCAAAGATGAAGAACAATCCCTTACATATGAAGAGAACGTTGATGAAAACCCTATTGATTTGTTGACACTTGATCTTGCTAAAACGTCTCATAGGTTAAATTCATTATGTACCATGATCGTAGAGAAATATGGTTTCGGTGATAAAGAAGACTTCCATGAAACACATCATGTTGAAGATCCACTTGAAGTTTCCCCGAATTCTGTTCTTGCTACATACGAAGACAAAGAGATGGTCAATTCCAGTCATGAAGATGAACCATCATCTGCATATGATAGTCTTGTTCAGAGATGGATCGATAAGGCTTGTGGATGTTCTTTCCATGAGGATTTTCATCCTCCCACTCATCTCCATGAGTTTCATTTCATCATTCATTATATGTCTATTTATACTCTTGATCATTATGTGCTTAAATTGTCTTTTTTTTATTACATGATTAAGCACAGGGGGAGATACTTATTGATATTATTATTTGGTTGCATTGGTTTTACAACTTCACCTGATATTTTAGGACCTAATCTTTAGGGCCCCAAGTAAGTAGGTGCAGGTCCACCAGGAGATGTTTTGGTTCTCATGCACTCTACGATGAGAACATGTCTCCAAGTAGGAGCCATATGTTATCCCCATGTTGTGGGATAACTAATGAAATGATGTCTTGGGGCCCTCGGGTTGCAGACATGGAGTAGCGAGAGACAGCTTGACCAGCAGTGTCCACTTGCACAGACAAAGACCCACCTCACAGCCACAATTCCAGGTTCATCATGATAGTATCCACCACATCAGTTGGCCTTCAGAAGACATTGGGTCTTCCTCCATGAGGTACAAGTTAGGTATTATGGTGAGTGTCATTTCAATATTTGACGCATTTGAGTTTGTTACATCTATTATTGCTTTTGATTATGTGACATTTGCTTGGACATTATGTTATTTCCCTTGTTTCACCTTGGTGGTTGACATTGTGCCCTAGTAAGTAGGTCACCCATAGGGATACGTATGTTATTGGGAGGCCCTTTTGACGATTCATTGTGCCATTACCGACCATACTTGCCACTTTCCACACTCCATCCCCTCATCTCCTCACATTTTGGGTTTAATGGGTGTACTGACCCAAGAAGGGGTTGTCCCTCACTTCATGGGAAAAAGGGGTTGAAGGCCCAGAGGCTTGTGGATGGAAAAATAAAACATCTTGATTTTTAACCTTCCATATGCTCGCCCAAAGAGGTCTTGAGAGCATTGAAAATCTTCTCCTAAAAAATCAAAGACCTGCAAAAGCAAATTAACATTATATAAATGGCCTCACTTGTTGAGGTGTGTATACTTATGTGGTGTCCCTTTCTTTCCTTGCATATGGCACTCTTTGTACCTCTTGCTTCAAGTGGCCTTGTCGTACTAACCCCAAAGCTAATTGATTCAAAAATAGGGAGTACCCAAGGTTTTGGATTTTATAATTAATTAATGGCAATGAATGGGCTTGGAAAAAGGATGCATTGAAAATGAAGGTGCAACACACCCTCTACAAAGGCACCCATAAGTGAGACACTACAACCCCTTGTATGTCATGAACCCCATGCCCAAAAGTCTTCCCCACATTAATGACACCTCACCCACATGAATTAGAAGGAGGTCCCCTTGGGATAAACCCCTAGACTTAAGGTAATATTCACCAAATATGTCGTTTTTTTCAACCCTCCCATACCTAAACTTGGTAAATTGCATAGGGTCTTTGAGCATTAGTTTATTTTGATGAGGTGGTTTGGATGTGCTTTCTTAAATGTATCTTTTATTGATTTGATTTACTCATCATGATTCTTTGACTTGAAATCCTTGGAGGGTGTATCCATTTGTCTTTGCAGGACCAAGCTGGTGAACAGATTTGGAGGAACAACCCTAGCTTGGGCTTCCATGGGGCTTGAAGCCCACAGGTTGGATTCCAAGGGCCCACTTTCTAGATGATGATGAATTGCCTTTGGAGGCCTATATGACACCTTAGAGGACCTTTCTTATACCCCACATTCCAAACAATTTGCTTGGAAGGGATAAAATGTCACCTTCTTGGAGTTGACGTCACCATTGGGGCTAGGGTTTGGTGATGATGAAGTTACTACTTGGCACTTGGCATGGTTTGGTGGAAGAATACTTGAGGAGGCTATAGCGCATGAGAGGGAGAATTTATGAGCCGCAATGACTTCAACCTTATACTCCAACAACTTTCTCAAAGGGTCAAAACGTCACCCTTAGAGGGGTGATGTCATTTTAGGGTTTCTATTGTGCACTTTTTAAAATTTAAAATTGAATTGAATATGAATTACTCGTGTAAAGGGGAAAAATAAGGGTTGTTGTCCCCTTATTTTTTGTTTACCCTAACTTAAGTGGACAAACTATGTTTAAGACATTTTCTATAAATAGAGATCATTTGTATCTCATTTGATCATCGCTCTCGCACTGTGAGAAGACTAGTTGGCTGAAATTTGTGCTCTCTTGGGAATTTTTGGTATCTCTCTCTTGTGCAAATGATATTTTCTATTATCTCTTGGTGATTGGATGTGGTTAAGTAGTGTGCACCTCTTGGAATCTTCTTCACTTTCTCTTGAATGGTAAATGCTTGGTGAACTAGGTTTTGATCTTTCTCTTTCTTGGAATTGGTAAGGAAAAAACTACATTTGATACTTATTTCTTGTTTAGTCTTGGTTATCGTTGGTTGAAACCCTAGGAGTAGTATGTTGTATACGCCCTCCATTAAGATTCATCTCATTTGCTAAGTTTATAATTTATTCTTGGACAAGGGTTTCTAGGAGAAATACGCATGTCTATACCCTCCTAGACTTACCCTAGTTTGATTGGCATACCCTAGGGAGTAATAGGATTTACACCCCTAGGGATCTTGTTGATCTAACTTGTGATTTAAATATTCCATTCACCCAATTATAAAGGCACTAATCTGATTTTTGCATTGGAGAAGTAAAATTGTTTGCATTGGTAAACGTGTTTTGGTGAGATATCAAGCTTGTTTAAGTTGGATTCCATTGTGGATGCCTTGAGGTTGCTAACCTCTGTAGTGCATCTTAGTCCTCTTGGTATTCTTTTTGTTGTCATAACTTTGATTCTACTGGCATTAGGGTTGGGTAAACCCTAATACAATTTTCTGATTTTCTTACAAACCAACCGTCAAAAGTTGTTAAAAGTTTGCCCCTATAATCTACTAAGGCTAGCACACTTTTTGGGTGGATTGTTGGCAAGTTTTGATGGTTGATTGCTTGGTTTTAAATTTAATTCTACAGCCATAAGGCTGCAAATTACATCTCTGCGATACTTTTTCTTTCAACCTTATTTCATGCTTGAGTCTTGCTCTTTCATTCTTGAGTTAAAGTTGTATTTGCTAGCTTGCCTCTTACTTATTTTACTAAGATTTTAGCATCTTCATTTGTATCTCTTACTATATTTTTGTTGCTGATATATATTATTGTTTCCTTCTGCAATTAGGGACAACAAGCTTAACTTGTTGGCCTGCCTAACATATTACATGCATACTTGGATTTTCTTGTGTCTCGGGTAGGTACAATCACCCTTTGGAAACCATTGGCTACCATTAATACTCTTTCCAAAGCCTTTCTTCACTTTGTATCTTGACTTATAGGTGGACACTCTTCCATATCCACTTTCCATCTCATTTCCGCCGGGGTCACTGGGATTCCCCCCCTTGAGGTGATTATTTCATCTCTAAAGTGATGGGAATACCTGCCTAAGGTGACAGTGGGTAGTTGTTATCTTAGTTGTCTCCATTTGGTGGTTGGGTCAGGCTTTTCCCAACCCACAACTTGTGCGATAACAATCCTAAGGAATTATTCCCTCCTTTCTTTATCTTTACAATAATCTTGGTACTTTTCTAGGAATGTCTTCGTCATCTGGTCCCATGTGTGGATATTATCCTTTTCAAGGACCATGAACCACCATAGTGCAACATTCTTGAGTGTGGCAGGGAAAAGCTTCAATTTCTAGATCTGACACATAATCATAACTTCTACAAAGTACGTCGAATTCGAAAAGAAAGGTGTCAAGATCTTCTTTAGATAGACCGTGAAAATTTGGCAGGGTTGAATGAGGCATATTCTTCATTTTTGTCTCTTGATTTGATCCTCTTATTGGAAATCCAAAAGCAAAATTTTCCTCCTTGACAACTTTGTGTGTCATTTCTCTCTGAGATTTGTCTTTTGTCTCTAAAGGTGCTTCAGGAAAGATGAATTCCCCAGAGTTGTATTGTTCACTAATCAGATCTTCTGAAAGTGGAACCTTTGTGTGCATAGATCCTTGTACATTCTCATATTCTTGAGTGGAGGTTTCAGGTCTCCGTTTGGCAATGGAACTTGTTGTAGGCGATAGATAGTCCTTTACCTCTTGATATTGACTTGCGTTGTTAGCTTTTTGAGAATTTTTGGATGAACTAATAAATATACCTTGTTGATCTCTAACTCTATGCATAGAAAATATTAGAAAGACATTCTACAAACCACTGAAAAATAAATCATATCACTCAATTTAATGAAATGAAAATCCACAAAATAGAAAGACAACAACTATATTTTTGACAAATCCCTGGCAATGACACCAAAAATGAGGGACTTTTTAATCGCTTCCTAATGAATTTAGTAAGCAACTGAAGAGTTGTGCATTTAATCATTAATCTAAGGTCGTATTGTACTTATGAATTGTCGTGCATTATATAAGCAAGTATAGTGTTGTAATTGTCAATGAGTTGTAGTACTTTCAAATGAGTATCATAAAGCAAGATGTTGAAATGCTCTAACAAGTCGTTGAATTAAACGATGTTAAATCCATACTTTCATAAATGAAAGCACACATTGCAGAAAAGTAAATCACATGTGTGGACGAGTAAAGCACTCTTGCAAAAAAGTAAATCAATCTAGCGGAAAAGTAAGGCAGTCTTGCAGGAAAGTAAATCGCACTTGTGGAAAAGTAAAGCAATCTTGCAGGAAGGTAAATCACACTTGCAGAAAAGTAAATCACTCTTGTAGGAAAGTAAAGGTGGCTTGTCCAAGAATTAAATTGATCTCGATTATCGTGATAGCTATGTAATGGTCTGTTTACCTCAAATCATAAGAATCAAATCACACTATTCTTTTAAATAAGGAAATCAAGCTAGATGAATTGCCAAACCACATAATTGGTAATTAGAAAGCTAGACGCAAAGTTGTAGCAGTGTGATTTGGAACAACATGAGTTAGAGGAACATGAGTTACAACAACCAGAATAGCAGTAAGGCAATAATAATGCTACAACAAAGTTAAATAGAGGAATTGTTGGAAACAAATGATAATGAATGGAATATGTTACAACTATACTTCAACCATTCAACAAACAAGGTTCAGAAATGTCCTCATAAAGTGGCAGCGACAGAGTTAGAGCAGTTAGGAAACAACAGAGTTGCAACGCAATGATTTTATAGAGGAATTGTTGGAAATAAATAAGGAAGAGAAACTATGACTACTTGCTTACCAATCAGAGATCACTACCTTGAAATGTTATCAATCAAAAGATACAACAAAGGAGAATGTTATAGTAAAACAAGAAGTTAATAAAGGAGTTTTGGATTCAATAAATTAAAAGATAAAAATGAAACTATAACTACTTCTACAAACTATAAAAGATACAAACAACACCAAGCTAAGGAGGGGGCCCTACCTCCTTAGATGAGGTATTGGTCGAAGAATGCAGTAGAAGCTCCAATGCTCAACACGCCATCAATTGAACAAGAATGAAAATAGAACTTTGATTAAATGAAAAGATATGGCTAAATACAACTTTGTTTACAAACTATTTGTTGATTTTCCTCTATCCCTTGGCTCAGAGAGAGTGGGTGTATTTATACCAAATGACTACTTCTAAAGTGGGCTAAGTAGATCGATGGACAACCATGAGGATTGGGCTTCCTCATCGTCACATTGTATTTTCATAAAGAAGGCAAAAATCAATTGTGTGCTGGTTAAAATTGACCACAGAAGTTGGTGGTTGATTTTCCTTTTCCATATTGCCACCCAATTGCCTTCGTTGTATTCTCGAGTGGTTGTTGGTTGACTTGGATGTTCCTTGGTGACAATTGTATCGTTGACTGATGAGTTGTTTCAGAGTCACAATAACGGTCTAGCGAGAGTTGAAACATCGCGAGTCACAACACTATGAGTTGTAGCAACCAGAGTTGCAGCAACGACCAAAGTTGTAATAGTTTCTCTTTGCAATTGCCATGTTGGAAAGGTGCATGTGTATCTTTTTCCTATAAAACATTGTTAGCACAAAAAGTAATAATCTCCTTAAAAATGCATATGAATAAATATTGAAAATGGCATGTTGCATGAGTGTTTGTACCTTAACCAAAATGCATGATTCCAGATGGAAAGTGTTATGAATATGGAAGTGAAAATGGGAAAAAGGTGAGAAAAAAGTATTGGAGGAGTGCTAAAAAGATGTCAATTTGAGCACTCGTCACTAAGGAAACACACTTAACCTAAAGATACATTAGACCAAGTTGATCTTAAATAACTTTTAAGTGTCTAAATATCCTAACATCCCCCCTTAAAAAAAACACAGGATAGTATTGAAGTATTTACAAAGGTGACACAATAGAAGAACGAAGGATGCATTAGAGCTTATCCCTCCTTAATAACAACATCCTAAAATCCAAACGTAGATCGGAGTTTGGGAAAATTTTCTTGTAAGAGACCTTGTGAAAATGTCTACAACTTGATCATATGTAGGGAAAAAGAGCACTTCGAGAAAGTTATCTTGGATAAGCTTTCTAATGAAGTGCATGTGTAGCTCAATGTGTTTGTTGCAATAATGTTGAAATAGATCTTTGGCAAGCTTGATGGAACTTTGATTGTCACACTAGAGTGTGGTCAAACGATATCGTTTGAATCCAAACTCTTAAAGAGGTTGTCAAAGCCACAAGGCTTCTTGACTTGCATCAATTGTTGCTCAATATTATGCTTCTACCAAAGAAAGAGAAAGAGCTTGTTGCTTCTTAGAAACCTAAGTGATATGTCTAGAACCAAAACAAAAAACATAACTTGTAGTAGATTTCCTTTCATCAAGGTCACCATCCCAATCAGAACCATTGAAACTAACTAGAAAAGGATCCCTCCCTGAACTGTATTGTATCCCAAATTTAATTGTACCCCAAATATATTGAAGTATCATTTTTGTTGCTTTCCAAGGGCTTTCATGGGGTGTTTGCATATATCGCGCAAGAGGACCAACATCAAACAAAATACCAATATGGATATGATTCAAATACAAAATGCTACCAACTAACTAACGGTACAAAGTGGCATCTACTTTGGGTGTAGTACAAATGGAAGTACATTGTACCCTCGAATACCAAAGTATCATTTTTGTTGTTTTCCAAGGGATCTCATGGGGTTTTTGTATATACTAGGAAACAAGACAAGCAACAAAGAAAATATCAGGATGTCTTTGAGTCAAATACAAAAGGATACCAACTAACTAATGCTACAAAGTGGTAGCTACTTTGAGTGTAGTACAAGTGGCACTAAGTTTGATTCCAATCTAGAAGGGAGATGGGTTAGTTTATAATCTTCCATTTGAAAGCATCAAAGAAGATCACATGCATAGTTGGACTATGAAAGGGAAATTCCTTCATCGGTTTGCAATTATTGGAGGCCAAGGAAATAATGTAAATATCATAAGTTTGTCATTTCAAATTTATTATTAAGATTGGATTCCATATGGCTTAAAATTTTGGGGTCACTATCGGTGAGAATAATTTCATCAACATAGAGAACACGAATTATGAGATGGTTACCTACTTTCTTGGTATAGAAATTGGGGTTAGGATGACATCTAAAAAAGTTGGTGTCAAGAAGAATTTTATCCATTTTAGCAAACCAATTTCGAGGAGATTGCTTAAGACCATAGAGAGATTTTTTAAGGTGACAATCAAGGTTGTAGTCATTTTGAACATATCCATACCATGTAAATTTATTCTTGCAAATCCACATGCAAGAAGGTGGATATAACATTCATCTAATGGACCTCCTATTTATGTCAAGTGGCAAGGGCTAGAACAAGGTGGATGGAATTCATTTTGGCTATGGGGGCAAAGGTTTCATTATAATAAATCCCTTCAGCTTGAGAAAATCCGTTAGCAACTAAACGAGACTTATGTCTTTCAACATCGATCTGATGCATACTTATTTCTATATACCCATTTACATTTGACAAGTTTTCTTCCTTTTGGAAGCGGTACAAGATTCCAAGTGTCATTCACTGTTAAGGAATGATATTCTTCATTCATTGTTGTGTCCCAATCTAGATGGATAGAAGATTCTACAAATATTTTTGGATCATGAGTCTTTGAAACTGAGCCAAAAAGAGGAGGTTCGTTGGAACTGTGAACATGTATGATGTTGACTTATACAATCACTGACAAGATCACTAGCTACTTCTCATCTTCTATGAAACCATCTAGGAATTTATGGTGCTAGTGTTGGTTCATGTTTAGTGGACCAACTAGAGAAAGGTGAGCATGAATGGGTATATTTTCATCCCTATCATCATCTAAAGAAGAAACCAAAATAATATCACTAACAAAAAAGTTGGGAATGGAAGATAGCACAAACATCGAAGATGGCTCATGAGCTGAAGATGGCACAAACATCAAACTAGGCTTCAAGCGAAGATATCCCTATCAAACTTAACATGCCTCCCAATAATAATTTCATTGGAATGAGGTTGAAGAAGTCTATAACCTTTTACGTCTTCAGAATATCCAACAAAAATGTACTTGTCACTTTTATGCTCTAATGCTTTCCTTTTCCCATTGGGAATTTGAGCATGTGCTTCACTACAAAACACATGAAAGTGGCTTACATATTGTTTAGTTTTACTCCATGCTTATTCTAATGCTATATCTCTTAAATCCTTTGTGGAAGTGTGATTAACTATGCATTTGGCATAATTAATGGCTTCTGCCATTTCTTTGAATGTGTGATTCTTTCTCTCAATGACATTGTTTTACTATGTTGTATTTGGAATAGTTTGTTGCATTTTCATGCACTACATGGTGTAGTTATTTGTAAATTTGTTGTTAAAATATTCACCTCCATCATCTATTCTTAACTTATGTAATTGACGTCCAAATTGTTTTTCTACTTGAAGAGCCTTGTAGGCCAAAAACATATGAAAAACTCCACTCTTAAGTTTAAAGAAATAAAACTAAGTGTGTCTGGAGAAGTCATTAATGAAAGTTAAGAAGCAATTGAACCTAGAGAAAGAAGTATAGGGAAGTGAAGTACACAAATCACCATGAACAAGTTGCAATGGGGATGAGGTGTACCAAGAGGCATGTTTGTCAAAATTGTCCCAATGATGTTTGTCGAGAACACAGTCGACACAAACACTGTCTCTACAAGAAATGAGGGGAAGTCCAATCACCATATTCTAACTACATATTTGTCACAATGAATGATAGTTTAGATGACCAAATCACTCATGACAAAGTTTGTTGAAATTGTCGCCATGAGCAATAAAAATTGATGGAAAAGATGATGACCCAAAGTTGTCAGATGTGTACAACTTGTTAATATCATCAACAATTCCAGTTGTTAGGACATGGTTAGGATCTTTTAAATCCTTGATTACAACTTGGTGAGGTGAAAACTCTATGGTTTTACCTTCACCTGAATGAGTGATTTGATATACTGATAGAATATCGTAGGAGAGACTTGGAACACATAATACATAATTTAAATGACCACCATTTAGCTAAAATATTTCATACCCTAAAACACTAAGAGATCTATATTCATCATCAACAAATATTTGTTTGGTGTTACATTCATCAAGAACAAAAAAACAATTGTCATTATCCTTAGCCATATGATAAGATGTTGCAGAATCAATAATCCACTCATTATAAGAAGAAGTAGATGTTCCATTGAAGGAAAAACTAGAAGCAAAAAGTGCATGTCCATGAGAAGAAGAGTTAGAAGAAGAAGAATGTATATTGGTGTTGTGCTTCTTCGTTGTTACTTCTAAGGCTTCCATCTTCTTAAAACATGTAGACTCCAAATGACCATCTCGCCCACAAAAATTACAATGTCTCTCAATTTTATTGCTATTTTATTTGGTTCCTTTGTCACCATTAGGAGTAGGAGTTGGTCAAAAGGGTTTGGGACCCTTGTTTTGCTTCTTGTTGTGAAGACATTGCTTCTTTGTATGCTTGGATTTATCCTTATATTGTACCACTAAGGATTTGTTAGATGTAATTGTTGTGTTGATCACTCCAAGATGCAAGATCTTATCTCGCTCTCTAATCCAAGAATCACAAAAATATTCAAGAGTGGGTGTTTTTTAAGTAGCGTCCAGAGCTTCTCTAGCGGAGTGAAAAGTAGATACAAAAATAAAATGTGCACTACCAAGCTTAGCACCGATAACATATATGCATTGGTCATCCTTCTTTGATATATTATATGTTACATTCTTCAAGTGAAAGTATTAAGTGTTTTGAACTTGGATAAATAATCTTCAATGCATAAGAAATCATTGGGATTTAAAGCAATCGGTTGGTTTTCAAGTTGGTGGGCTCGAATCTCAATGTGTCTACCAAATACAATTTATAGCTTTGTCTAAGCATTTGGTTAGTCAACTCCTTGAAGGTGAAACCATAAATCACTAAAGATGGACATTTCAATTAATCCACGTGATTCATCATTTTTATTATCCCTTTTGGCTTTCTTTAAGGCATTAGTAGGGGAAATTTATTTTCCCAAGATAATCCAATAAATTTATTTACTTCATTGTACATCCTCCATACATGATATCCATGAGAATTTGTTTGAACTAGCATGCAGAATATCACTTCGAACAACAATATTGAAACATACATCGCATCTCACCCAGTTGTTAGATCATTCTTCCTTCAAAAATATTCGGGGGAATGCCAAGTAAATTGGATGATAGTCATGCAAGAATATGATCTTGAGTTTAAACCTGTGAACATCGTGAAATTTCAAGGCCTGTGTGAACTAGAAACGTATGCCCTAGACTCTGGAGATCAACTGGAAGATGGCTAGGAAGAAGAATTATCATTGTACATGCAACAATATCCTTATGTACCAACTCTTGACGACTCTTGGTAGAAGGATCTCAAGCAATACTTGCATCATGACATTGCCCAAAACCATTTAAATCCAAAATAAAGAAGATATATGAGGCTCAAATCGTCACACTATCAACTTATTGATGGTATTATTTTCAGAAGGAATTATGACAACGTCCTCCTCGGAGGCCTCGAGAAAGAATACACAGAGAGAGTCCTCAAAGAAATGCATGATGGGCCAGTCAAAGGACACTTTCTTGAAGAGACTACAACTCACAAAATCTTGAGAGTGGGCTACTATTGGCCTACAATATTCAAGGATCCACGTGCTTATGCCAGGAGCTACAAATTCTACCATAAATGTGCCAAACGAGAGAAAAGGGATGCATTCCCTCTGCAACCTGTGACCGTTGAAGAACCATTTGAACAATGGGGGTTGGACATCATCGGGGATATCAACCCACATTTTTCAAAGCAACATAAGTACATCCTGACCGCCACTGATTATTTTACACAATGGATGGAATCAGTGCAACTAACAAAGGTAAACGAAGATGTACTGATCAATTTCATAAAACAACACATCATCACCAGGTTTGGAGTGCCCTCTACCCTTGTTTTTCATAATGCTACATGTTTTTCTTCTTTAAAATTAATTGAGCTTGGTTTAGACAAAGGAATTATCTTGAGGTGTGTAGCTAATTACTACCCTCGGGAAAATGGTATAGTTGAATCTATCAACAAGAACTTTATTTGTATCCTAGAGCGAATTGTAGTTGATCAACAAATAAATTGGCACAACGTTATACCAAATGCTTTGTGGGAAGATATGGTAACACTAAAAATTTCCATAGGGATATCCCCTTATTTCCTTGTCTATGGGAAATAATCCATCCTTCCCAGTAATGTTTTGTTACCTTCCCTCCGACACTCACAACAATCACATGGGAAAAATTGTCCAAACATTCATAAAAGAGTAGACACCTTGGTTAAAATTTAAGAGGAGAGAGGGAAAGCAAAGAAAAAATTTGCTACACACCAACAGGTCATAAAATGATGGTTTGATAAAAAAAAATATGTTGGTCAGAAGGATTTTAAAATTTGTGATATGGTTCTAAAGTGGGATAAGCCACATGAAGACAAAACAAAACATTCCAAAATCCAACAAATTTGGCTTCGTCTCGTACTGGTTAAGGAAAAGAATGGCTTATGCACATATAGATTGCAAAAACTTGAAGGAGAAGTAGACCTCCTTCATGTCAACAACCAAGTCCTAAAAAAATACTTCAGTTGATTATCCTCAAATAGCTTACTTGTACATAAATAATAGTTTATCCCCCTCATTTCTCCTTTTTCATCGTTTCCTTAGCTTTCCTATGTTTTCTGTTTGGTTTTATTTTGTCTTTTTCTTATGTTATTCATGTTTGGTGCTAATATTTTTCTCTCTCAAAACCCCTTGCTTGCATCCTTTCATAAATAAATCATTGTTGCAAACATCCAGTTCTCAAAGTATTATGGCATACAGTGACTCAAGGTTATGGAAATCGTCTTCCAACATTGAGACAAGACACTGGTTCTTCCTGTATTCCCGCGATTCTTCCTGTATTCCCGCGACTAGTTCAATCCAACATTCAAGACTCGGAATCTATATAGGAACATCGTTGAATCAATATACAAGCATTAACATGATCTGGATTATTTTTGGCATGAAATGAGAGTAGAGATATAATAAATAAATGTAGAGAGATGTATCAATAATATAACAGAGATATATCAGATATATAACCATAAACACGGAGATACAGTAATACACAATTTCTATTAATGAGTGAAATGTACAAATTTGTAGAAATACAGAGTGAAAGACTCGCTAGAATGGTGCCATCTTATCTCTGAGAAGAGATGTGACAGCTACTAACATTCACAAAAAGATAATTGTTTCAATGAGGCTCCAAAGGCATTTTTAACATAAATAAAATCCAAATCCCTAACCCTGGAAGATGAAAAGGCAACAGTTTTATGGACCCCGTTTTGGGTAGTTTGGTGTATCAACTTTCTGAGGGCGTAACTTTGGCATACGATCTCAGTTTGGGGAGCACAATAGCTCATTGGAAATTTATCGACAAGGAAATTCATTTAGGGGGATCAATCAAAGCCTTTGGCTATCATTGAGGTGTCTGATCATGAAAAAAGCATCTTTTAGGCCCTCAAAATGGCCCCGAAAGTTTAGGACTGCTAAAAATAGTAAGCTTCCAACAAACTATTTTGAGCCAGTTGGAATAGGTGGGTGGCCACCGATATCCACCTAGATCAATCCTCCTTCCTTAGGAAGAAATGGTCTCCATTGCGTTGAGTTCCCGACAGAGAGGGAAAAGTACTTGATGAATCTGATGAGTTCCTTGCCTTGCTGGAGAAGTTACGATGCTTAGTTTGTGGGAGGTTGTTGAAAACCTGGTAAGATGAGTGTGTGCAGAAGGAATATTTGAGCTTGTTGGCCTACTTCTATTGGATAGAATGGACTGAGGCTGCAGTGGATGCAATGGCCTTGTGTTCACTTTTTGAATAGATTGTGAAGAAGCTGAATTTTGTAGTATGAGATACTACCTTGCGACATTGTTTAGGTGGGACAGTAGATGGAACTACCTATAGTATCCTGTAGAGATGACCCCCCTAGAGTAACAATGACACTATGGAGTCGACACTCATAAATAACATGGTGCTTCCACATATGTCGTTGGCCCACAAGAACATCACAGACATCTAGTGGGGCAACATCACATAATACTTCATCCTTTAAGGGCTAGATGTCGTATGACAATCGACATTGTTGGCTGACACAAAGATCTCATCCCTGGAAAAGGCACTTGATGTTGTATGGTTGTGGGTCTGGTGTTGTCGACAATCCCAACTACTTGATGAGCTCTATTGTGATGAGGTTCTTCTGGCTTATGCTAACAACATTAAAATGCAGTGGGGTCCCCTTCATTCACATCTGTGAATGAAAAAAACACTCCCCCTCTTCAAGATCTGCTAGTTCTTCTAGTTGAATTGTTGTGATTGCGATAGTAGCAGTGGGGTCTACGTCTGAATGAGATTCTAAATCAGGGTTCAACTCCCTTTCTTTGATCTCATCCACCAATGGTTGTTTTGAGCGACATTCATCAATGTTGTGCCAGGGGATTTTGTGGAAATCGCACCACTTTCCAGTGTCATTCTTCGTCTTTTTGTTACCCTTCTTTTCTTGTGGCTTGGACGAGTTTTCGAGAGGATGTTTGTTAGGGTTGTCTTTATCATACTTTGGTTGTTGTGGATTTATAGACCCGAACTCTCGTTTGTTCTGGTGCCTAATTTTTTTTCTCTATTTTGACAACATATCAATAGGCAACTCCCAGTGATTATTTTGACAACATATCAATAGGCAGCTCCCAGTGATGAGATGTCCAGGAAATCTATTTCAGTTTGGATATACCTATGCAGAGCCCCACGGTATTTTAGAACCAGATGTCACTTGAATTCTTTGATACCCATCTTGGTACACAAGGTATGGAAATTATTTGTGAACTCTAGCATTGTTTGGCCCCTCTCTTGTTGGAGTGTGGTCCATCTCATGTATTGGTCATCATAGTTACCAATATGGTAATATTGTTCCTTGACCGCGTCCACAAAAAAATCCCAAGAGGGCTCAGCCCCATATATTCCAGACTCCTCTGTGGAAATTTTCTCCTAGGTAGTTTCCCACCAATGTTCGACATGGGGGAGAGCCTTAAGGAGTCTGAAGGTGATATTTTCCTTGTCGAAGAAATTGTGAACAGAGAAATAACCTTCTAGAATATTTAACCATTTTTCTAGGGCATCTACATCTATGTGTCCTTCAAATACGGGAATATCAAAATTAACTAGCACCTTGAAAGGAGATGTGCCTCCAAAGTGGCCACTTGATGAAGATGTTCATGTTGTTATCGGCATGCGTTGAAGGATGTGGGGAAAATTCTCCATCATTTTGTCCCTCTATCGCATGAGAGCTTGCTCAAGCAACAGATTAATAGAATCTTATGCTCCGTCGTTTTTCTTTTCTTCTTCCATGGAGGGTTTCTTGGGCGTGCAAGAGCGATTGTCCTCAAGTGAGACAAGCTCGAGACCCAACTTACTATACTCAAACCTTGTCAGGGACATTCACTGAAAAACGATCAAGAGAAACTTGCTTTGATACCACTGATCCGAATTATTTTCGGCACAAAATGAGAGCAAAGATATAATAAAGAAATGTAAAAGGGTGTATCAATAATATAACAGAAATATATCAGAGATGTAACCATAAACACAAAGATATAGTAATACACAATTTCTATTAATGAGCAAAATGTACAAAACTATAGAAATATAGAGTGAGAGACTCGCTAGAATGGTGGCAGCTTATCTCTCATAAGATATGTGATAGCTACTCACATTTGTAAGAATATCATCATTACAATGAGGCTCCAAAGGCCTTTTTAACATAAAGAAGATCCAAAACCCTAACCCCGAAAGATGAAAAGCCAACAGTTTTGTGGACCCCGTATTGGGTAGTTTGGTGTATCAACTTCTCGGGGGCGTAACATTGGCATACGATCTCTGTTTGGGGTGCAATATAGATCGTTGGAAAGGTATCAACAAGCATATTCATTTAGGGGCCTGATCCCGAAAAAAGCGTTGTTTAGGCCCTCAAAATGGCCCTAGAAGTTTGGGACTGCTAAAAATAGTAAGTTGCCAACAAATTGTTTTGAGCCGGTTGGAATAGGTGGGTGGCCAACGATATCCACTTGGATCATAAAACCTTAGATCTTGGACAAGAATAGGTAATTGGTCACATTTAAAGGAAACTATGCACTCACACTTAACCAAATGACCGATGTTTGAACCATGAAGCATTTGGAGTTTTTCAAGGCATATTGCACATGAAGGTAGCTTATCTATAAGCATGTACCTCTAAGAAAATCTCACAAATAGGTGTCATCATGCATGTTGTAGCACCACTTTTCACTCACTACTGTGTAGGTGTTACTACGTGGAATAACAACATTCTCACTCACAATTAATCACATGCATTCAAAACAAGTTAAACACATTCAACACAGCGTAATCATATGATTTACTGCCATAATCAACAATCAATACTATTTAACATCAATTCATATACACAGCAGAATACATGATGATTATAATACACAGAGATACAGAAACATAATTAAAGCATCATCTGGTACTTATCTTTGAACAGTCGTAGATTCCACCAACCAAGTGCAGGCCTTCCACGAACCTCCCAGCCTTAGACCGCACTGCTCATCAGCTTAACAGTGGATCACCCCCGAGCTAGGACTAAGCTCCACCCCAAGACAAGGAATCCTAGGCTAGGCTAAGGTTACAGGGAAACATCACACAGCCACAAGGATTGGATTCTCTCCCAGGAACCTCTCACGCTCACTGCCCACAGACCCTCATTCCCCACATGCCTGTTCCACCTTAGGAGTATACACCTTCTCTGTCACCTGGACAGTCCTTCAGCTACTAACCTCCCTTGCCTTGGGTTACAACAACAGGCCGGACCGGAAGTCTCCGGGCTCTGTGGCAGCTACAAGGTTCCTTCCAAGAGTTCTCTCCTTCCTCTGTACACTCTCTCTCCTGGAGAGAGTGTTGCTCCACTGGCCAACAAGCCACACGCATTCCAGCGCTGCGTGGCCACAACAATCAACAGGGAAAACTGACATGGATTTCCTATAGGCTCAACAATGGCCGAATGGCTCACGGTCATGAATTTGGGATAGAGACCCCACACACAAGCTCGATCTCAGATAGAGGATACACATGGATTCTCCAGACGAACACAGGTTTTTCAGTTCAGAATATGTACGAGATTTTTCTGCAGAGGTTGTATCCGTCATACCGCTCACAGGTCATATACACTCAGGTCGTCGGGTGGAATGGAAGAGAACCCCCATCACGTCTCATCTTTGCCATTTTATTTGCATGGGTCGGGGCTGACACTTGTCGCCCTGGAAACTACATGCGTTTAACCAGCACGCATCACCTTCCTCATGGTTAGGAACTTAGGATAAAACATGAAATGCTCATGCCTTTTTGGAATAATATTAAAATATTATTCCCAAGGTTGAAGCCCCCCCTAGGCTTAACACTTAGCCCCTTTTCCCACCTTCCAGCCCCTAATCCCTTGCCTTCTCTGTGGAAGCTCAGTCCCCCTTCACTCATTCATCGTGGTCGGTTTGCACATGGCAGTGTTTACAAATTTTTATTAATTTGTTCTGCGTGATTACATATACAACAGCAGGATCCTGGCCTTCAACACTTAGGCTCCCTGGCTTAACAAACACATAAGACACCAGCTTATAAAAACTTGGCTCACCAGCCTATAAAACATAATTACAATTCCTTTCAGAACATCATTTACAACAGGGCTCGGCCTTGGGGACACTACACATGCCTTTAAAGGAATACTGGAATCCCTCGTCCACATTCCTCTAACAATAAATGGAAGAGGAAAGCATGTTCAAAGGTAAAGGCTTGGGAAAGGTGTTTCAAAGAATGCAGGACATGCAGGTATTTCCATCGGGGCTATCAACGCATGCTGGCAGTGGAGCAAGGCCCATGATGCCAGGGTGACTCTATCGGGGCTATGGACGCTCATAGATAGTGGAGCAACACCACATATATGTAATAATTGACATGTGCTTTTATCATTCTTGATGGACAGTCCCTTGTAACATTGCACTTGCCTCTTGGGATAGTTAAGCCAAACAAAATAAAGTTACATTTAAACATATTTGGAATGTGACAAACAACTCGTTCATGCAAGGTATAATTGTTACTCATCTTCTCACAAATTTCAAAGTTTAGTGGTACCTTCTAAGACTTTGTTTTGGTACTATTTGAAGTAAATCTATTGATTTCTAGAACCAATTTTGGTCTTAATAATATCTTATGCAAATATTTATGACTTTGTCCAATGTGTCACCAATTGTTGTGCTAACAACAACACCTCCTTGTAATTTCTTCACTTTGTTTCTAAATCCCTTGCTCTAAGTGAAGAAATTGGGCCTGCCTTTTTACTTTTCTTACTTTCTCTGAATTTCTGAACCCCTTTTCTATCAAACCTCGATGTTTTTTTGTCTCAAAGTCACTCAAGCTCTTAGATTTGATTTTTTTGTTCCATTGAGATTAACTTGGTTTGAAACAAACATTCATTTCACCCATTTATAAGCAACGTTTTGGGAGAAGTTTTACATCCTTCACTGATACATGGTGTGTCAGCAATCAATCCAAATACTCCATCATACAGGGTGTGTCGATGATCAATTTGAATCCTTCACTAATACGTCTAATCCATGTTATATTTATCGTCCACCAACACTTCAATGCAACATATGCATGTCCAGTCGACACATCAGCAGAGCATTTGTTTTCCTTGTCGATACACAAGCACTTCATTGTCTTCTCCTTTCATCAAGACTTGAAAAAACACTTATTTTGTGCATCAACATATCGACAACCGAAGATATTTTCTATACACCGATATGTTGGCACAACATTCACTCCTCACATCGATGCACTGGCGCCTCGAGATTTTACGTCTTCATCAACACATCAACAAGAAATCCTTATCTCCCACTGATACATCAACAAACTGCAGTCTTCATCTTGCATCGACATGTTAGTGCATGATTTGCTCCCCTTGTCGATACGTCGGCATCTCCAAATATTCCCTTTGCATCGACGAGTGATTAGCCTCTCGTGTCGATACCTCGATGCCACAAGATCTTTCGTATCCGTTGATGCATTGATGAAGGATCCTTTTCTCTCGTTGAAACATTGGAAAAGAAAAGACATTGTCTTATTGATATGCCAACATGACCCCCTATTCGTAAATTCACTCCTACAGAAGGTGACGTGGCATGACCTGACTCGTTCGTATGATATTTTTTGGGGGTTTCCTGCCAAAGTTAATTTTTAAAGCCCTCTGAAATGTCATTTAAACCTCATTTCACACTATTTCAATGCCAAGAGGTCAAACTCGATAGCATTCATCGAGAACACCAAAACATCCCCCTAATCGTTCTCTCATGGCTCTATATCTCAACTACCTCACAAAGAATAACAGGTGCAAATTATATGACCATTCTCTCTTTATTTTCCTTTTAGATAATCGTATAAACCCCATTCCATCCTAGATGTTTTTTTTTTAAGATACCTGAACCCTATTCTCTCAACTAACGGGGAAAAGGGAGTGTTTACCCAAGATTAAATTCGCAATGCTAAAATGGAGGGTAAACCTCATCAATAATAATCAGACTTTGTGAAATCCTTGCATTGGTGATGGAGGCACCAGATGCCACCTTTTTATTTTCGTCCCTCGACCTCCTTGCAATATTGCAGGGGGGATCTATGTTAGTTTCACTAAAGCACCCCATAGACAACTCGTCTCTCTTATACTTGTTTCACCAACCAATATGGCTTGCAACAATTTCTTTGAAAATATCAATAGTGTAGAATATTTTGAGCCAATGCATAGGTCAGGTTTTGGATTTCCCTTTTCCTCATGCAACCACCCCGCAACTTTCTGCCTTATAGGAACCATCATGCCCTAAAATTATAACTAACCGATGATCGAAGTTCTCTGGGGAGGCATCACCACACAAAATGATTGCAAAAGTTTTGGCCCCGTACTTCAACATAATAACCAGTGCATGAAATATTTCCCCCTTGGTGTTTAGATCACCATGACTTTTAGTCTAGGGATCTACAGATAAGGACTTTGTTTAAAAAGTTAACACTCATTATCAATTTTATTTCTTGGTTTATATGTGCTAATCAAAAGATTTCTTTTGTTGAGACAAAATATGTTTTCCACAGGTCTAATCATGTCCTCATACAAAAGGAATGGTGACAAATACCTCATCGTTGAAGTCTCATCGAGCAAAGAAGAGGAAGAAGTAGACATTGATACCCTGAGACTTGTGTATAATGACATGGAATGTGTCATCAATAAGGACACGTCATTCCAGTGAGGACATATTTATCAAATGTTCACTAACCAAACCTTAGCCCAGTTGTTGAGACCTAAGTCTGCACCCCTTCCCCTCCTCTCTCATTTCCCTAAACTTCATTAAAAATCATTCATTTTTTGTTGGTTAAAGTTGGTCCCTCATTACTGAATAACTCACTTTTATCATTACCTCTCTTAATCAATTTGTTTTTGTACCATCTTGTGGTTTTCTTGAGGGATAATTGCTTTTTATTGATTTGGTTTGAAATACTTGTCATCGAAGTTGTCATAGGTTGAGCTCGTGGCAGGTATAATAGAGTTTTATATGCAAAACAGAGTTGATTGCAAGAATAAGGCTATTCTTGCAAATGAGGATTGACGCACTAATTTTGAAACCAATTTATAATTTAATATGCTATTTTGAATATTTTAACCATTTGAATGGTGCTTGCATACATGCGTGATCATAGACCAGTGCTTCTACACCATATTACACTCAGTTTCATCATTACATAGCACCAATTATGATCGCGAGAACTGTACCAGTTCATCATGGCCATTATAACTCGAACAGAGGGTTAAAAACACATGGGAATCGGTTCTAGTATGAAGGAATCTGGGTTCATTGCATTAGCACCATCAAAGATACTCTTCCCAGCATGATTCCTCCTCGAGAACGATGGAAATTGAATAGAATCGAGCCACTGGACCTAGAATTTTTCGAATCCATACTCGAAATTAAAGACATTTTCGTAAAGGCTAAGTGGTATGATTTCCTGTGCGCATTTAAAGGACACCACACAGGCTTGACCATGCTCTTCGCGCAAAAATTTGATGGCTTCCAGACCATGCTTGGAGATACCTAGATTCATGTCACATAACATTTTATTGGATCATCTTGCGCTCTCCCTGTTTGTGGGGAATGATGGTTCAAGAAAGGAAAGATGCCTCTCGATCTCTACAACAAGTTCCTGGTTCCCGAGCACCAAGACCCCGAATGGAGTCAAGGAATCCTTGTGACGTGGATAAAGGATGAATGGAAAGGGTCCCTAACAACAATACAGAGATATATCACAGGTGAGGTTCGATTCAACATTTTTCACTGTTATCACCCTCATTTTCTTATGTATCCAAGTGGAGACAGAGAGCTTAATTTACCATACTACATGCTTAAGATTCTAACCAAAATGGCCAAGAGGGTTTAAGGTCACCCTGAATCCACCCACATAATTTTGTACCATCAGGGCTTGATTAAATCGTCGGTAACTTTTGCTCTGGAGGAACTGGAAATGCCCTGGGAATATTTCTTGAAGTCTGTGGGATTGAAAGAACATGAGAAGGTACCTGATTCACAAAATGAAGGTGATGCAAGTGAGGAGGTCAGGGTTTCTTTAGAGCCTGCGAGCTCGAAGAAGCTTGTCCAAACTGCGGTGAGTAAAGGGAAAGGCCCTAAAACAAGAAATGTGCCCTCGACAACAAAAAATTCAGAAACCCCCATGGAGGATTCCCCCAGCATGCCAGTGAGGTCGTCTACAAGAAAGGGGAAAGAAAACAAGAGTGGAGAAGCTGCCAGCATGCACCCACCTACACTAGAGACGCCACAAAGGTCTCTATCATCCAACCACTCAGAGGAAGACCATAAAATCCCCATCGATCAGCAACCCAATAAGCATGTGACTCGAATGAGAGGGAAAATTGGGCCTGGTTCGCGTAACAAGGAAGTAATTGAAGAGAAGGTTGTTCATGTAGAAGCTTCACCTAAAACATCTCCTCGAGTCAGAGAGGACATGAAAAGGAAGGGCGAGCAAAACAATGAATTTCCAAGCACTCCTAACTGAAAGACTAGAATTATGAATCAGTTGAGGCTGAACTCCAAAGCTCTGTTCAAACCATCATTAAAGGACCCCTAGCCGATTTTGATCGAGGATGATGAATGTCCCGAATTCGAGAGCATGGAGGAAATGGCAGTAAATGTGTTAAAGGGTATGACAGTGAAAAGAGAAAAATCAAAGTCTAGTGAGAATAAGGTTGCAAAGACGCCATTTGTGACAGTGAAAAATGAGTATCCTTTAGACTCCAGTCAATAGGGAATACATGATTATGGATTTGATCCTAAGCAAGACTCTATTGGCACCTCGCCACATACAGGGGATCCTTGCCACAGTTTGCAAGACATCAAACCAGAAGTTAAAGATGACACTATGGGATTTCAGGGGTCCACTAAAGGAACTAAAGGGAAAGAGCCTAAAGTTATACATAGTTGTAGTATGATAACTAGAAGAAGATCATTAGCCGACTAAAGTTATACATAGTTTAGGCTCTTTCCATTTAGTTGGCTAATGAGACCTAAATTTATACATAGTTTTAGTATGAGAACAAGTTTAACACAGAGAAATAAATGAAGGAGAAGCATATCGAGGTCAAAACAGAAAAGGATGATGATAGCCAACAAGTGCATAAACTAAAGTTGCAAGTCCAGACCTTGCAACACCATAATCGAGAATTGGAGAAACTGTACTCCAGACTGCAGAAGAAATATCAAAGACTCCATAAGCAGCATCAGAAGACTTGTTTCTTTCTAAAGTAGATAATTTGAAGGAGTACTTGAAGAAGCTACCAACACACCCATTTATCTCTCAGTGGCCTCCAACAATGCACATGGACAATAGTGTTCGATACAGAGTTTAGTTATGTCACTCCCAGTTAGTTTTTGTCAGAGTTCAATTTACTCCAACATATGCATTAGTCCATGTGTGTTGCTAGTAGCAATTTTTAGTTGTTTAAAGTGCAAGACTCTTTTAGATTAAGGCATAATAAGTGGTCATTTATGTGTGATATGAACCACTCCTTTTTTATTAAGTCAAGCTCGAAGTATACATTACTATACTCCAACAATATTTAGTTAAGTTAATAAGTTGTTATTCAACTGATAATGTAGAGTTAAGCCTCAGTTCCAGATGGATGAGAGCCTCTACAATTTTGATAAATATGATATTTTTGTATGTTTTGAAGGTTCGGTTTTTGGGAAGAATATCAATACATCAGACTGGTTGAAACTCTTTTATGCATGGATTAAAGCTCTCTACTTGGTGAATATACTCTTGATGACAGTGTGTTGTGTCCAAACCTTCATGTGTGTTTATCTTATCTTGAATGCAGTTTTTTATTTGTTTGAAGTACATTTCATTTCCTTCAACTATTGTATAACTTATCTTTACTAATATGCAACATGTAAAACATCTAATGCTTTGGTGAAGATTCGTTTTTATTGCAACCTGTGGGAGTAATTGTGTTTAGATACATGCTTAATGCCTTGAAATGATATTTTAAGACTTAAACTTCTTGCAAAAGATAATTCATTGAGGTGTTTGTTGTTTCCATTTGTTTTTTACCTCTACTATCTCACTTGTCTGTCATTTGTGTGCCACCATCCAAGGAAGACCCTCATCCATATCATTTTTCCAACCCAACCACGCTCTTGTATTGGTAAAACCAACCCTCTAACTAACCAACAAAATAAAAAACCAACCATTATGAACTTGAGGTGGCCTAGCTCTTCCCTTTAGCATCCAGATGCGGACTTTATGACCAACACCAGCCACTAGAGAAAGATTCAAATCTCAATGAATACCAAGCCATCAGATAATCCAGGTTACATAGAATACCATCTCATGCAACAATATCCCCTTGTGTTGAGGCCATATCCTGGATCATCATGCATGCACATATAGATAACATGCAGATAATCAACACATAAGGAGGCCCTATTGCTTCCTTCCAACCATTAGTGCTCACCTCATGTTATCAATTTATCAAGTGAGAGATGTCACTGGATGATGAATTGGTGAAATGATTCTCTAATAACCCTTTGTTATTGATATGGATTACTACTTGTTGCCATCAAGTTTTAATGGTTTCTTGGCTTAGGATTTTCATCAAACAATTGACACACACTCTACACTATCTCCTTTATAATTGTTGTTATGTTTTATGCTCTTTGTTGATGGTTTTAGTGTTGATTTGGGTCAGGTGTTTTTTCAAACACTTTGTCGGTACATCAAAATCTACTGTAGAAACCCCCCTTAGTGACTGTTGTAGAAATTTATGTATATTTTTGGGTGATTAATTTCACCAAACACTTAGGCTATAGGTCCCATTTCATTGTAAGAACTCTCTTGTCATTGTTGTTATGATTGTATATTTTGTTGTTGTGTTTTCTTAGTGTTTGGAAAGTTCATATCTCTTCACTTAACAACATCAACAAAACCACAATGGATATGGCACACAAAGGAGGCTTTTTATTGCAATCAATACCATAAGAAGCAATACATTCAAATGGAAATGATTGCCAAATTATTACAGTTGTTACAACATCAATTAGCTCAACAATAGTACCAATTTATTAATGTTGTTAACAACAACAATTAAACTCGACAATAGTACCAATTTATAATAGTTGTTACAACAACAATTAAACCCAACAATACAAGCAACTTACTTGTTAGTTTTGGTCTGTGTTAATTCCTCTTTTTTGACAACAACCAATGTATTAGATCAATGGCTCCACAATACAAAATTGTCCTCCTCAAATAGAGTATGATCCCTCCATAATAAAAGTTGGCACGCAGATGGAAATCGACCTCCACAAGGTGAGTACAGCCCTCTACAAATCTACTTATCCCCTGCATATAGAAATCGATCCCTCCAAAGAAGATCACACCCCCACATAAGAGAAAATTAGCCCTTACCAAGAGAAAATCAGATTGTTCAAGAAAATACGGCCTCGAGAAGTAGAACGCATCCTCCCCCAGAAGAAATATGATCTAGACAAACCTCAATCTGTTGCAAATTGTGAACCAAGCTCCTCAACCACGAAATCCAAATGGAAAACCTAAATAGCCTTCCCAATCAATGGCTAGTGTGGAATATTTCACCATCGAAACCTAATTCGCTAGGGTGGATCTCTCATGTTAAGAACCAAATATCAATATAGCATAGAAAAACCTCAGAATAAGTACTCAACGCCTTGAAAAAGAGAGAATTTCAGATAATAAGCCTCTTCGAGGGGGAAACCTCCTTTTACCCCACATAAATGTTCAAGTACAAGATGATTCCAAATGAAAATGTCTCCTTGGTATATATAGGAGACTAGGTGGTATAATTACAACAAATGGAATAAAGCTTACATAAATAAAATAACATTACTAATGTAATATGCCCCAATTAAGGGGTAATGAGCCAATATTAGGGCTTAACATGCCCCTCCCCTTGAAACAATTGTTGTCTGCAACGCTTGAGTATCTTTGGATGCTTCTGTATAAAAGACTCATCTTCCCAAGAGGAATCTTTAGCCAGTAGTTTCCTCCATTTAATGAGATACTCTAAAATGGATCTATTCCTCAGTTGGCAAATTCTTGTGTCAGTGATGTCTTCAGGAACCAATATGATTTTTCCTTCCTCGTCAAGGTATGGAAATATAGTTTGAACTGGGATCTTGTCGCCTATAACCTTCTTTAATCATGAAACATGGAAAATTGGGTGTACTCATGAAG
>ML783730.1:1041289-1083853 GCA_009831015.1 Picea engelmannii
ATCGATCTTAGGAACGTGGTTGGTCTTCAACCCAAAGTTGGAGTTTCTCCATTCTTGATTCACCTTCCTTGTGTCCTCATCATGAATTTCATGGGATACATTTTCACTTTCAGGTGTGCTCTCTATTAGGAAATTTTTCAATCTGTCCATGATCTCCCCTTTTAAAGCGTTCATCTTAGTATTTATTGCCTCAAACGTAGCTTCTGTTGAATCCATCATCTCTTGTAGTTCATCTTTTGTTATTGTCTTCTTTTGTAAATGATTTATGTCCCTACGCATTTCTTCACCTTCATCAAGAGTCCAAGTAGGATTTTCTATAGGCTTATTTGGTGTACAAGTTCCCTTTTTGGTGGCATGTTGGCCAAGTATCACTTTAAACCGTGATTTTGAGCATGTTCTGCTAGACAATCTTCCTTTTATTGTATCTCCAAAATTTCGGCCCTTCTGAGTATGAACTTTTATTTTTTATAGGTCTTTGATATTTCTTCTCTCCAATGCCATAGGTCTGATAAAAATTGGATGTGCCAAGTGGAATTTACAGTAACTTCCCCACAACTTGTCGATTTTTGGACTTTCCAAGAGATCTCACTTGTATAGCGTGCCCCGCACAAAATAATTAATATAAAATTATGAAACTCATACCAGAACTACTATGGTCTGTCCACTATCCAATGCAACTAGTCTCACTCAATTTTGATACTCTAGGAATATTTTATGATTGTTTTACCCGGAACACCTGCTTGAGACTAGTCAATAGGACTAGTCAGATACCCTATCTTCCACAGGGTGTATCTACAAATTTACAATGACCTAGAAGCTTAAATTTCTACCACAGATACCTTACTAATTTCTAAGAATATCCTCCGGAATTCAAGGTCTGAAACATTACAGAAAATATTCTATAGTGAAAATTCCGCAATGACTCAATTCAGGATGATTCCAAAACTCTATCTTACAAAGGTTGTATCTCCGAAAGTATAAGGCCTCAGGTGCTGAAGTTTTAACCCAACGTACCTTGATTTGTCTACTAAATATCCTCCAAGACATTCCTTTTGAATTATTGTAGAAAAAAATTTATAGCAAAAATTCCATGGTGTCTTAGACGTAGTAGCGAAACCCCAAGACCTTGAGCTCTGATACCATATGTTAAGAACCAAATATCAATATAGCATAGAAAAACCTCAGAATAAGTACTCAACGCCTTGAAAAAGAGAGAAATTTAGATAATAAGCCTCTTCGAGGGGGCAACCTCCTTTTACCCCACATAAATGTTCAAGTACAAGATGATTCCAAATGAAAATGTCTCCTTGGTATATATAGGAGACTAGGAGGTATAATTACAACTAACGGAATAAAGACGACATAAATAAAATAAAATTACTAATGTAATATGCCCCAATTAAGGGGTAATGAGACAATATTAGGGCTTAACATCTCACCACTGAAACCAATCCAGAATAGGGTTTACTTCAAACCCCCAAAGGCTCCAAGAGCTCTCCAAATCAAATCATAAATAGCATCAAAATAATGAGAGGAAATGAGCCCTTGTCCCTTATTTATACCCCTTTCACCCTTTTTCCCTTCAAGTGAATTTTTAATTCACCTTTAATATTTTCTCCTAAAATCACTTTATTAAATTAATAAACCTTTTTTACTTCAAAAGTTGATTTATTTAACTTTAAAGCATTCTCGACCACTGAAAGATATTTTTTTATCATCTCAACATTTAGATCTTATCCTCCCACTTTGCATCCTCCACTCCTGGAACTCTAAGTTGTAATTCCTGGAAGACCCGACCCCACTACTATAGATCATATCTTGCAGATGCGCCTCAGTAGAATCAAATTTTGCAAGTCCATTGTCATACCCGATCCTCTCTATCAACAAAGAAATTCATCCTGCCATATAACATGCACCTGATCATCTCCTCTCGAAGTGTCCAAAAAATGAAACAAACGTATCATATGAGTTCCTAGAACCCACATCCAAACTAGAAGGTTTTTATTTCTCTTACCAAGTGACTCCAACTATGCTACATTGATCAACTATGTGTCAGCTAACCTGTATAGTTCCTGCCAAAATGTCCTAAGAGATGCGATGTCCCAATCATGGTCAATGTACTCAAGCAACCTATGGAGCCTAAACATCTCCCTAAATAACCACTCTATTATCTGGGGCGCCTCATACTCTGATGAAGTCCCATAAATATAGTCATTGCCATGCCCCTCCAGTAGACCTATGTTGAAATATTTCAACACTCTTTCCCACCTGTGTCCTGAAATGAGTGTAGACTTCCACAATCATGCTCGATAGGTAGGCTCTGACTCGTTATTTTGACTAATCATGCACTCCCTCACATGTCTCCACACATCGTCCTTGGGCCCTTCAATGAGAACCTCTCTCTGATCTGTTGGTAAGTCTGGAAGTACCCAAGATGCCCTATCAAGGGCGTATCATGAATATCCCTCATGATCTCCTCCCTAAGTGTAGACTCAAGGACTAAGTATATGTTATCTTTCTAGTAGATGATATCGTCCACCACTCTATACATGTCATCTTAAATATGAATATCCATCACCTCGCATGCAAACCAATCCTTGGAATATTCCACCAAAAGGTGGGACTTCCAAACAGATGAAACCCCGGTGAGAAAATCCAATGTGTCATGGATCTCCTCATTATGTGTATGTATATCCTTCCCACTGCTCACATGGATACAATATAAGACATCCGTCGTGTCAAACTCCATGTCACTATCTTGATGATAGCCTAATAGAAAATCAATCTCTGGAGAGTACTTTGTCCCATGCCTGAATATGCTTTCCATCATGCCCCATGTCTCATATGATTGTCTCAAATGATCCTCCCATATCTTGTTGTATGCGAGGATATCATTAAGGAACACTAACATAAACCCTTGTATTTGTGGTGTGAAGAAGGGGTTCATGCAAGACTAAAAGGTGGCAAGTGTGTTGGTCAACCCCAATGGCATGACCAAGAACTCATAATGCCCATAATGGCACTTAGAATTAGTATGGTGATATCACAATCAAAGATCAATCTTCGAGGAATATGCTCCTCGATGAATCTCATCTATCAACTTCTCGCCCCTGGACAATACAAACTCAACGGTATGCTCAAAGTCCTTGTCAATAAGTCTCTATGAAGGAATTGCCCCACAATCCCATATTGATGCGTCCACATCCTCAGTATATCCATTCTTACAATAAGTGGGTGCACATACCTCCCTGATGGCTAGTTTGCAAGGTATATGCTCAACTCCCCCATACAAATCTAGATGCTCCTCGTGCTCGACCCTCACAAGAAACTCCTCCATCAAACCATAAGTACCATTAACATCCTCAGGTGTCCTAACTACCATAGATGGTTGAAGTGATGAAGAATTTTCCAAACTCAACTCCATATGAAGCTCATGTGTAAGCTTCCCAACTTCCTTCGCATCATCCCTCATGTGTAACTCCTTAGAAATTAGATCAACATCCAAACGCAAATCATCCAACACCAAAGTTTCATTGTTCCTGAGTGCTAACACACCCTCGTCATGCACATCCAAAAAGTTAACCCGTGGTTCTATAAAAAATTCATATTGAAGTGAGGTCTTCGCTTCACCAACTGATAAGTATGGCTTCAACCACTATGGAGGTTCCATTGTTAGATTCTTTTGATATTCCTAACATGCTTGTAAAATATCTATCATTAATTCCTGATCTGTTCCCATATTTCTAACCCACCAAATGTACCAAAACAATCTAAAAATGTCCTTTGTGGTTTATCCCTCGGGATGGGAGGAAAACACGCTCTGATACCACTGTAATAACCCTCCCTTAGTGATATGGATTACTACTTCTTGTTGTCAATTTTTAATGGTTTCTTGGCTTAGGATTTTCATCAAACACTTGACATACACCCTGCAAATTCCCCTTTATAACTATTGTTATGTTTAATTCTCTTTAGTTTATTGTTTTAGTGTTTATTTGGGTCAGGGGTTTTGTCAAACACTTTGTTGGTGCATCAATATCTACTATAGAAACCCCTCCTTAGTGACTGATGTAGCAATTTATGTATATTTTTGGGTGATGACTTTTGTTAAACACTTAGGTTGTAGGTTCCATTTCACTATAAGAACTCTCTTGTCATTGTTTTTATTATTGTATATTTTGTTGCTATGTTTTCTTAGAATTTTGGCAAGTTCAAATATTCTCACTTAACAACATCACACAAAACCATAATGGATATGGCACACAAAGGAGGTTTTTCATTACATTCAGTACCATAAGAAGAAATACATTCAAATGGAAATGATTGACAAATCATTACATCTCTTACAACAACAATTAACTCAGCAACGGTACCAATTTATTACAGTTGTTACAACAACAAATAAATTCAGCAATAGTAGCAATTTATTACAGTTGTTACAACAACAATTAAACCCAGCAATACAAGCAACTTACTTATTATTTTTGGTCTCTGCTAATTCCTCTTTTTGGACAACAACCAATGTATGAGATCAATGGATCCACTGTACAAAATCAACCTCCTCAAATAGAGTATGGTCCCTCCACAATAAAATTTGGCACCTGCATATGGAAATCGACCTCCGCAAGGTTAGTACGGTCCTCTAGAAATCAGCTCGGCCCTTGCAGATAGAGATCGACCCCTCCAAGGAAGATGGTGCCCCCACACAAGAGAAAATTGGCCCTTGCCAAGAGAAACTCGGCCTTCTCAAGAAAATACGACCTCCAGAAGTAGAACTCAGTCTCCCCCAGAAGAAATATGATCTAGACAAACTTCAATCCGCTGCAAAATTTGAATCAAGTTCCTCAACCATGGAATCCAAATGGAAAACCTAAATGGCCTTCCCAATCAATGGCTAGGGTGGAATATTTCACCACCGAAACTTGATTAGCTAGGGTGGATCTCTCACCACTGAAACAAATCTAAACTAGGGTTTACTCCAAACCACCAAAGGCTCCAAGAGCTCTCCAAATCAAATCATAAATATCATCAACATAATGAGAGGAAATGAGTCCCTATCTCTTCTTTATACCCCTTTCATTTTTTTCCCCTTCAATTGACATTTTAATTCGTCTTTAATATTTTCTCCTAAAATCACTTTCTTAATTTAATAAACCTTTTTTACTCCAAAAAGTTATTTATTTGACTTTAAAGCATTCTCGACCATTGAAAGTCACTTTTTTATCATCTCAACATTTAGATCTTCTCCTCTCAGTTCCAATGATCTATTACACTAAGTTACCTCTCTTAGATAATTTATTAAAATGACACCCTTAGTGAAATCCATTAATTAATGCTTAAGAATACTCCCAAATTATGGGAACGGTGGAAATGTAATGGAAACAAAACATGATTGTGCAAGAATGATCTCGATGATGAAAAATGATAAGTGGACCTCTGAATGCATCAGATAGCTCATTCAAACCTCTAATACTCACTGTTAACCTCAAATTAGCCCTCTAGTCATGCTGACATAAACCCATAAGGTCATCTCCAACTATAGAGCAGGGTAATCCAAAAATGGGGACATTACAGATTCTTTCACAAGCCCAGGGATCTTGTGAAAAATTGGTGGGTGTCGAGTAAAAAGTTCAATACTAGGACATCAGATGACTACCCAACTAATTTACTCATGTCCCCCTACCAGTATGCAGTGGCCATGATGTGCAAATAATATGTCGATCCTAACACTCAGAGATTCATGTGTGCCTCTCATTCACTATATTACCACTTCTGGATCTGCATTTAACTAGGATGACATTTTATCTTCTACGCTAACACAAGCCTTATCAACTGCAAAACATACGGCCCCAGGGAAGTATCTCGGTTTTCATATGGCTTGTTATCTATTGGATGTGATGTGTGTGATCCATGCATATGTAGAAATGGGTTGGGCTTGGCAGACAGGTGAGTTTCCCATCCATGTCTATTGTAAAATCCTCTAGGAACACAAGCCTTGCTCCAATTACCAGCAGATTTGTGACAATTTTCTTATACCTTTGTTCCAAATATTATTATATGCTCTCACACCTTGCATGTATGACAAAGCTCAAGCCATATTGGGCAAGCTAGGGTATTGGTACCTCATGGATTATGGTACATACATCAAATTCTACGGGGCCACCAAATCCCCTCACCAACTTCCCAAATTCATTCTTGACAAACTGATATTGCAGGAAATAGCCTATCAAACTCTGGTATATAGGGTTGGTGAAATGTTAAACAGAGACAAGAAGATGATCTAGCCTCCCCTATTGCTCTGGGTTGGTGCCTACTCCTTCAAATATTTTAAGGAATCCCAAGTAGAAGATAAAACCTTAGCCTCTTTCCACTTCAACAAGGAAAGATTATGCAATCATGACCCCCTGAAAATTGTCAACACACTTTTCCACAACTGCAAATACAGGTGGAGTTACGAGTCTAGATCCTAAGAGGAAGAAGAAATCCATTGAAAGGAAAACACTTATGATGAAGTAATTTTCAGAAGGAGAGGAATCTCCTAACACGAAGGTAGGATATAAGATGAGAAAAAAGATAGGGTTGTAGAGAAAGAAAGAAAGAAGAGACTAGAAGCAGAAACTAGTCAAATATCGAAGCTAAACAGAAAAGGAAGGAAGAAGAAGTAGCATCTGAACAGAAGAGGAGAAAAGAAGAGAAACAAAAAGTACAAGAGAAATAATCAGAAGCTGCAATAGAAAAAGAAGCAAAAAATAAAAGAGAATAGGAAGAGATGAAAAGAAGAGAAGAAGAGAACATGAAGAAACAAGAAGAATCACAGGGTTCAGATCCATTTGATACTGATATGTCGGGATCATCCTCATATGCACCCCTGACCGGAGGGAATTTTTTATTGGTAGAATTGGGGCTATGGGCATTCATACTATCCAAAGCCTGAAAGGTACTCAATCTGAACTCTTTTAGATTCGATAAGAGTTAAGCAAAATCATCCAGCAAATCATTAGAAGGTTGCATGTCTTTGGAGTGGCCCCGCTCTCAGTAACCACGAAGAAATCAGTGGTTGAAAATATCATAGACGGCCCCTTATCTATCACTTCATACAAAGGTGACATAACCAACATCCAAGAACTCATAATAAGCATCGAAGGGGTGAGGAAAGAGCTCCATAATTTGGCCAAGGAAATGTATGTTGAAGTACAAGAATTCCAGAAGAAAGCCTCCCAAATCCTAACACAACTATATAAGACCAAGACCAAGAACATGGATTTTGTTGGGATAAGGGTAGGCCTAGATGAGATGAATAAATGGGTATAAGACAACCTAAATGTTGTTGTAGTCCTCTTGAGGATGACCGGGTGGGAAAGTGAGTTGAACTATGCGACCCTTTCCAACTATCAACAAATAGGGGAAATGCTAGAAAAGGTTTTTTAAAATTCCCTTGGCATATGCTCAAAATTTCACAGGGAAGCCATCATTATCTCAATCAACTGTTATTTGCCTCAAATAAACGAGCTTCGTCATACTAAGAGAGATGAGCAAGTACAAGCAAAATTGGAGGAGGCTATGAAATCAAGACAGCTAGTTGTCAGGATCCCACTAAGAGTGACCAGTGCCATGATGGATGACCATCTAATAAAGCCAGCTAAAGGTCAAATCCTAATCCACTCTTTCTTGGATATTCTAAAAATGGATATGAAAATCTTGTCCAAGAACTCAGTAGCCCACAAAGTTACATTAGATCCCTTGGTATACCGTAGAATTATATCAATTTCAAATTATCATGAAGTTTGGGAAACTTATATTAGAGACAAGGACAAAGTAGAATCATAAGATAAATTTGAATTTGTGAATGTCGGGTTTTATTTCTTTTGTAAATGTTGGCGCTATTCTGTGCGTGGGTTGTAAGACCCAAGGTTCGATTTATCTACGACCAAAAAAACCCACCAGGCATCGGCCCCTTCGGCATCACCTGCTTGTGCAAATGAAGTCTCACCCGAGGTATCTATTGGGATTGAGAGAACCGAGATTCTGCACTAGTAAGGGAATGGGAGGCAAACATTAAGTTCATTCTTCCTTATTATGTTGTGCACATAACTCTGTTCTGTTCAGTGATTAACTTACTCATGATTCATATTCCTATGCTTAGCATATTCCAAATTAATGCATAGATTTGTTATTGTCACAGTCATGAATCATTGCACCATACTTAACTATCCTACGAATCTATTCTACAATGCATGAAAATAGTATCCATAATCAAACACAGAAAAACAAACAAAACAAGATTTTGTAACATCTCTTTAACATTCCTTTATTCATTATTCTCATCCATCGATTGCTATATTCAAGAACTCTAGAACTCAGTATCAATCAACACATAACAATCTATAACATAACATAATCTATCATAATCAAACTTCACCAGAACAGTACCTAATTGAACCCCTAATCTCCCAACATGTTACATATTTATATAGAAAGCTAGGGATAAAACCCTAATTTGTTCACCCCAAAAATATATCATTACAATGCATGGCCAGATCCGTTAACTGGTTGTTCGACAACTTTCTTCTTCTTTTCAACCTTCATGTTGTTTTTTTGTTGTTCTTCTATTTCTATAATATCGGGTTGGCATCCTCATGTTATGCTTTATTTCCTTTCTTTATTCTTTTGGTTGTGTGTTGTCTTCCTTCTGTGCACTTTCCTGGTGGATGCGCCTGAGTTGCGCACTCTCTAGATTTCCTTCTTCTTCTGCGCACTTTTCCTATACTTAGGATTTTTCCTCAAAACTTCATCAAAAATTGCATAATTGTTTCCAAGACTGCATGTCCAATAAGCCCCCAAAACTCACATGTGGCTCGTCCCAAGCTAGTCAGGCTCGTTTCCTGCTCTTCCATGCCAAAATGAAGTTTTGAGAAGAAGCCTTTGCTACCTCCACCTCTTTGATGATTGTAGCCTATGTTTTTGTTATCTCCTCTGCTCCCTGCGCGGTCAAGTTTATAAGTTTTTCCTCTGGTTCAATTGTTATTTGCTTGACCTTACCCTGCATCATGGCCAATTCTCCAATTACCCACACTGCCTCTTCTTTCAATGGTCCCAGACTCTGTTGAAGGATCTTTTGTTCATCCCTCATTCTCTCCACTTCTACTTGTGCCTACCACTGAGCCAAAATGGCTGACATGCACTCTATTGGTGGTAGCGTAGTCACCCTTTCTGTTACCTATTGCACTTGTTCATTTGCTTCTCTTATCTTGGCCTTTACAACCTTAATCTCCAGGTCTTCTATCAACTATGTCCACACCTGCGCATTCTCCTCACAAAATTTTGTGCATTCTCCCTTGATCTTCTTAATGTTCACAATTGTTGTTGTTTTCATTCTCTCTTTGCCTTTGCACACCTCTCATGGAAATCCTAGCATGCTCCTTATCTTTAAGTCTTCTATTTGTGATTGGAAGCCCTTAATGACTTCATCGATTATCTGCACTTGTTCCTCCATAGTTGCTTCGACTACTAGGGGAACTTTTGGAATTGCCTTATATAAATTTTGGATTGTTGCTTGGGTCTTCTGTGTGATGCTCCTCGCTTCCTCTCTTTCCTTGAACACTCTCCTAGACTTCTCCTCATGTTCCTTGTGCTTCTTCACAATAAGCCTTAGAGTTTCTTCCTTCTCCCTCTTGAAGGCCTCTTCCCCCCTAATAGCGACCTAAGTCCTGGCGACAACATTGGGGGTCATGTTTCCCATGGCGAAAGCATTGTTTCTATCAGGCAATGTAATTTTTTAAGCCTCCTCTTCATGTAATCGTCTTCTTTGTCGACAATCCGTCAAGGTTTCTTGAGCTTGATATCATCCTCCTCCTCGCCTATGCCCCTTAGTAAATCCTTCAACATCAATTTAGTCATTGTATACGAGGCCAATTTCCAGGTAACTTCTCTGTCAGTGTGATCCTGATCCATTTCCTTCTCATTTACTGTCATGAATTGTTCACAACCCTCGAACCTGTTACTGCCTCCATTCAAATTTGCATGAAAATTTACGTTGGAAGCAATGCGAGCCCCTGTATCGAGTACGCTCTCAGTGCATGAGTATTTTTCCCTATCCAGCTCCGGAAATGGTTATTCATTGGTAATGTCATGATCCACAAACTCGAGACTAACGGTCTTGCCAAGCATATCTCCTTCCCTACTCACCCCAAGGGGGGACCGGTGGTATTACTAGCAGATCTTTCCCCATTCATCTTGGGTGACAGGTTCCCTGACTGGCACTATGTCTATTCTCTGGTAGTTGTAGCTCAGTTATGTTCTCCTATTCGCTTTGGTTTTCTCTATTTTCTCCCATTGGTATGCAAGAATTATTTACACTTAACAATCTTCTTATGTTTTTGTGCTTTTGTGCCAATCGTACATGTCCCATCTTGCCTTAACTAACTTGTCCAATCCACCATCGTGGTTGATGAGTTGTTCCATAATTTCATCTTGATTACAAAATTTGTCATGTGATTTATCCCTCATATTGTTGATCGGTTGTGATTCCCAACGAATTTTACCATTTACGACTTATACAATGCTTTTATGATCTGTCACTCCCGTTGCGTAACCATCATTTCAGTTCTTTAATGCTTTTAACGGTCTTGTCATTGCCAAACTACACACTAGTTCTTTGTTGTTTTATTTGTATGCTTTGCGGTCTATCTCGTTTGTGTCTTATCTCCTAGCTTGGCGCAATGTTATTATGATGTGTGATGACCATTCCTTCTACGTAAGTTCTTATGCCTTGGTACTCGAACGCTCTTTTTATTTTTCCTATATCTAATTTTTATTTGTTTTTCCGTCTTTTTTTTCCTACTATAATACATGTGTTCTGGCGCAGCCTAGATTACTGCACAACCTATCAATTGTCTCTATATAGTTTCAACCGAATTCCATTCACCATTCCTTCCAAGACTTCTCCATTTAAGGTTTCCAACCGCGCATCACCTGTCTCTGTTACTTGTTGAATCACATAAGGTCCTATCAAGTTCATTTTAAATTTCCCTGGATGTTGCATATAGTTGTTGTCATAGAGTAGTACCACATTTCCTACTTGAAACTTCTTTTGTTTAATGTGTTGATCATGCTAGGCCTTCTCTCTGGCTTTCTGAACCTGCTGATGGAATCCTGTGACAAACCGATCCTCCTCAAGTTGTACTAATTGTGCCAACCTCTCCTCTATTCGACTCATGTCGGGTAGCTCTGTGATTGCTGTAATGTGCAGACTAGGAAGAATAAACTCCATTGGCATTATTGCTTCTTGCCTATAGACCAACCTGAAAGGTGTCTAGCATGTCAACTTCTTACTTGTAGTCTTGTAATCCCATAGTACTGCAAGAACTCTTAAGTCCCGATCGTCTCTTCCTACATTGCAAATCTTTGTCAAGGAATTCTCCAAGATATTATTAAAATCTTCCACAGTTCCATTGGCCTGAGGGTGATATGGAGTACTCTTTTGATGATGAATCTGGAACTCCTCAGTCAATGTTACAATTTATTTGTTCGGAAAGTGTGTACCTTTATCACTGAGTAATATGCATGGAATCCAAACCTTGTGACTAGATGTTCAAACAGAAATCGCGCAGCTGTCTTCACAACACAGTCTATAACTGAGGTTGCTTATGCCCACCTTGTCAAATACTCTATCGTAGTGATGATGTACCTTGCCCATGATCTTCTTGATTGTCGGTTGATTGGCCCCACAAAGTCTATGGCCCATTTCTCAAATGGTTGCAATGTAACCTATGGATTCAAAGGCATTTTGTCTCTCCTAGATGGATTTCCCAATCTTTGGCATACATCGCATGACTGGAAGTATTCCTTTGCATCCTTGTGAAGTGTAGGCCACCAAATTCCTACACACAAAATATTCTATGCAGTTTCTCTCTCTTCATAATGTCTTCCAGCAATTCCATCGTGTGATTCTTCAAGTATCATCATTCTTTCTTGCTCCAGCACATAGTGTCTCAGTATTCCATCTACACCCATCTTGTATAAATTCCTTGCAATCAACTGATAATTTGTTGCTTTCACTACCAGTTTTTTCTTATGTGCTACAGTGGTCTCGGATGGAGGCATGCTTGTGTTTAGAAATTGTATGATGTCCAAGAAATAATCATCCACCATCCTTATTGCAAATAATTGCACATCTAGGAAGTTGTCATCTAAATTGCATGCATCTTCTCCGGACAATATGCATGATAGATGATCTGGTCATGCATTCAACCTCCCTAGTTTCACTATGACTTCAAAGTCATATTCCTGAAATAATAATAGCCACCTGCATATTCTCCCCCCCAACACTGGCTTGTTGACTAAGTATTTTAATACACAATGGTCTGTATACATCTCAAAGTGAGACCCCAATAGATAATGCTTGAATTTGTGTAGTGCATAGACCATCACCAATCCTTATCATTTCGTGGTTGTATAGTTCTTCTCTACTATAGACAACTTCCTGCTTGAAAAATCAATTGGGTGATCTATGTCTCCTTCCCCTGGTTGGGATAATACTATGCACGATGTTATGGATGATGTGTCCACGTGTACATGGAACTCCTTATTCCAATCTGGAAAAATTAAAATCAATGCGGTCACCAGCTTTTGTTTCAGGGTGTCCACCCCCTTCTCACAATCTTCATTCCATTGAAATTTTGCTTCCTTCTTTAGTAACTTTTCCATCGGTGATGTGATCTGCACATATCCCTTGATAAATTTCCTGTAATAACTTGTATGACCCAATGTTGCCCTCAGTTGTCTGACTGATGTAGGTGGTTCTAACTCCAGAATTACTACAATCTTAGCTAGAACTACTGATAGTCCATGTTTACACACTACATGTCCCAATAGAATTCCAAACGATGCACAAAAATGCACTTCTTCAAGTTCAGAAAAATCTGACACTGCTTGCACCAATCCAACATAATCCTAAGAACTTATATATGATCCTTCAGTAGACTGAACACCATCCAATCATCCAAGTAAACTTCTAGGAACTTTTGGATGAACTCCTTGAATGTTGCAACCACTACCTTGGAAAACACCGCATGGGGCATTTTTCAATCCAAAGGGCATAACTATATACCAATAACTTACCCGTTATGTTGCAAAAGTGGTCTTGTGTCTATCCTCTTGTGTGATTCTTATTTGATGGTACCTAGAGAATCCATCTGTGAAAGAGTAAGTTTCTTGGCCTCCTACGTTCTCCAGTACCTCATCCGTGAATGGTGTTGGAAATGGGTCATGTAAGCATGCGTCATTCAACTTTCTTAGATCTACGCATATCCTGATTCCTCCTATCTTCCTGTCCTACACCACCATCAGACTGATCCACTCAGATTCTTCTACTAGTTCGATGATTCCCACGTCCAACATCCAATCTATTTTTGCTTTTACCTTCTTCTTGTACCTTGGATTTATCCTGTAAGGCCTCTGATGCATTGGCTTAGCTCATGTTTTTAGTAGGATATTCATCTCGGCTAAGTCTCCTGCTATTCCCTTCATCTCTATAAATGTCGTTGGAAATAATTCATGATATTCTCGCAGTAAGTCTGCAATATTTTCAACTGTCTCCTCACTCCAATAATCTCCTATCTGCGCAAACTTGGGATTCTCTGTCATCCCAATGTTTACCTTCCGCGTCTTTATTGTAAATGTGTTGAACCTACACATAATAAATCTAACTAAACAATAATACACACATTTGCAGAGAGAATTTGAGAAAGAAGAAGAAGGAGAGAAAGAATGGACGAATTCTCATTAACCGTTTTCCACACTCAAAGAGTGAATAATTTACAACGGATATAGGATACATGAGTAACTAATGAGCCATAGTGGTGGTCTAGATTGATCTGGACACACACCAGCAGTTACAAGACTAAACTGCCACCTAGTCTAGTCTTTTAGGCAGTTACGGGAGTGAACTGCCACATAGCTGAGTTAACTAGTCAACTAGTCTTCAATTAACTGACTGAACAAAGAGTAGTGAGTTGGTGATGATCCCAATGTTGCATGGTAACAAAACCAATGCAACATCTAAACTCAACTCAACTAGTCAAACTGAAGTGTCAACTGAAAGAGAATATTCTCYAGATGGAATATTCTCCCCTAAAATACAGGAGACTGGATAATGACTAATTATGACTAATAAACAAGGAATAACCTTAGGAAAAATAAATCCTAGGTGTGTGTGAAGTAACTCCAACACCCCCCTTGAACATCACTATGGTAAAAATAAAGAATGGGTCCCGGCTACGAGGCCATGTTAGGTACCCAAATACAAAAGATACACTAAACTAAACGAGAAAAGAGGGAAAACCTCATGGGAACAAACCCCCCCCCTCAAATTACAATGCATAAAATAAGAAATGAGAAGGAACAAAAGGCAATTGCTAAGCAACCATGTCCTTCACTCCAAGAAGACCTCGCAACTGTGCAAATTTGTGCTCTTTGAAGATTTTGTTGAAGATGTAGATGTCTGCACGGATCTGATGAAGTATATGCATCATTGATATTTCCACACATATCCACTTTATCTTCTTGTAATTAAGAATATCCAAATAAATTTTGGATGAAATTTTGAAAACCGTGCGGCCGTTGCTGGAAAAATGCTAAAATTTTGTTAATTTTAAAATGATCATAACTTTACTTTCCAAACTCCGTTTCGGACGATTGTTTTTTGAAATAGGATATTTTCCCGAGAGGAATTCAAATATCCAATTTGTTTCTGCAAATTTTTCTCAGAAAATATCATAATGATGTCTGATGTGTGCGGCTCCCTTTTTGTCTCCTGAGATGCATGCATGGTGCATGCAAAAGTGTCTGCATGTGGCTCCTGAGATGCATGCCATATATCTTCCACATGAATTTCAAAAAACAAATCTGAAATGGAGTAGACATCATCTTCAATTAATGGAATACAAATTTATGTAGATACTTGTGTAGAAGGCTTTTCAAACTGAGATGATTTATCTTCCAGTGGATTTTCTACATTCTCTATCTTGTCAACATTTTGCATGAATTCTTCCTTATTCCCAAATAAAACCTCCAATTTGCTCCATAAATCATTTGGAGTGAATTCTTGTGAGTCATCATATACTTGATGGAGAATTTCGGGAGAAATAAAATAAAGGATACATTCGATGGCCATATCTTGTCTATTGAGAAAGTCATTTTTCTTATCGACAGAATCAGGATCTACTTCCATTGCCATAGTTATTTGGTACAAGCCTCGGCATCTGAGCATAAGCAGAATTTTTGGTTTCCATTCCAAATAGTTATGAGGTGTGAGAAGTATTTCTGGTGAATAATCCATCTTTTTGTTGTCTTCAATCTTTTGTACCTGCAAATTTTTTTGGTGTAGATTTTGCTTAGCAGTCTATCCGCTATGATACCATGTAAATGTGTTGAACCTGCACAGAATAGATCTAGCTAGAAAATACTACACACATTTGCAGAGAGAAATTGAGAAAGAAGAAGCTAGATAGAAAGAATGGAAGAATTCGCATTAATCGTATTCCACACTCAAAGAGTGAATAATTTACAATAGATATAGGATACATGAGTAACTAATGAGCCATAGTGGTGGTCTAGATTGATCTGGACACACACTAGGAGTTACAAGAGTAAACTGCCACCTAGTCTAGTTTCTCAGGAAGTTACGAGAGTGAAYTGCCACATAGCTGAGTTMACTAGTCAACTAGTCTTCAATTAACTGACTGAACAAAGAGTAGTGAGTTGTTGATGATCCCAATGTTGCATGGTGACAAAACCAATGCAACATCTAAACTCAACTCAACTAGTCAAAGTGAAGTGTCAACTGAAAGAGAATATTCTCTAGATGGAATATTCTCCCCTAAAATATAGGAGACTGGATAATGACTAATTATGACTAATAAACAAGGAATAACCTTAGGAAAAATAAATCCTAGGTGTGTGTGAAGTAACTCCAACATTTATAGGCTATGTATATGAGGCAGATTCGAGCTCTTTCCCTTCTATGACTCATTCTCCTTCTATCTTAGGTACTTGTACATTCCTAGGATCATCTTCATCATACTCTTCCCTGGCTACATTATAGCACTCCAGTAGCTCACATACAATAATCTTGGTTCTTTGCGCAATGCATACTAGTACCACCTCCATCATCTCTTCTTCCGAGAAGATATTCATTTGAATTGCCCATAGCGTTGCATCTATGGATGGAGATTCATGTTCAAATGTGAACGTGATTTTAAACCTCTGTATCAATTCTTCCCATCTTGTTGTCTCCCTGTTCATTTCCAACTCCAAATACCAATTCTTCAGGATTGTGTCCAGTGTGTGGATAAATATGTGCGTCCACTCTGTTTTTTATACTGGACTCCATAAATCCCTGCACTATTCCACATGACTTGTTGGGTCACTTTGCCCTGCATACTTCTGCGTAAATTTTTCTTCCTCGGTGCCAAATCTTATTTTCATTAGTCTGTTGTACTATGACCAGTCTTTCATTCCCTCTCTATGTGCAGCCCACCATCTGACTAGAGTCGATTTTAATACAACATCCAGTGCTAACATCCTTTGTTGTTTTGGTACCTGCAACCCAAATTCTTTTACAAAAATACTTCTATCAGTGTATCCATCATACTTGGGCAGATCGCATAGCTCTATTCCAATCTAGCGTAAGGATCGAGTGATGCGCGCACATCGTCTAATTGACACTTCATACATTCTTTGTTTCCAATGCTCTATACCTTCTTTAGAATCTGACGTAGATGAACCGATACTTCGCCAACTCAATGCACCATTCGTCACCGGGTTGACACGATCCTCAATCCGCGTAGTCATGTTATATAAATTGTCAATCTCAATTCTCTCTTGTTGGTTCTATGTATCTCTTTCCTTCCGATGGGTCCAAGGGTGCAATAACTTTCAAATATCCAACTTCAAATATCATCTCCCTCCTCTTCAACTTGATGATCGCTTGGTTATCAAAAGCCCATTTCAATCCCATTAGTGTTGGATATGGTTGATTGTCGTCCATGACCTCAATAACTTCAAAGTCATCCATGTTGCACACCCCATCTATGTTCACAGGTACTCTTGTCAACCGACGAATCAAAACTATTTTGTGTTGATTCGCTAACCTTAGTTGAATAGAAGACCATACCAACTTGGGTTTTCCCATCAATTCCCATGTCTTCTTACGCAACACATTCACATCAGAACCTAAGTCCAAGATAATATTATCCACATCATACTCTCAATCTACGTAGTGAATCTAAATTCTTCATTGGTTCGCTTCCTATGCAATACCTGATTTACCATCCTTTGTGCGACATGTGTTTCCCTTCCTCTTGTATAGTGATCAATCATGTCATATAATGTACTCAACGCAGCCTCATCTTTTATTAACCCTACACAACTTCTCAGGAATTATGTTAGCATGCTTACCTTCCCCGTTGACTTCTCTGGCATAACATGATCTTCTCCACGAGGCACAGTTGATGTTGATGCTCCCCAGTCCACTCTGAGTACTTCTTTCTTTGCCCTCTGATATATCTCCTTTTCTTTTCGAGGATCAAAGGTTGGCATAGGCCCTACTAAATTTCTTACCCATTGTTTAGTCTTCTTTCCTTCATTTGCCCTATCAGTCCATGTTCTAGCTCCTCTGCACGTGACAACTGCTACTTTGGTTCCTTCATTGTGTCTTTCAGCTGATATCATCTACACATTTCGATTCAGGTTCTAGTTCTGGTTTCCTCTGGCCTGCCAACTGATATCATCTGCACATTCTGATCCAGGTTCTAATTCTAGTTTCCTTCTAGTTCGGGACAATCTTTTGTCGAGTGATCTAGTGCTCTGCAATACGTGCATGTCATACATGGATTCTGACAATCGTGGTCCAAGTGTCCAGATTGATTACAGTTATAACATATAATCGGTCCTCTTCCTCCTGTACCAAAATTCCCTCTACCTCGGCCTCTGGGAACCTTTTTTTATTGTTGTATTGTGGACCCCCCGCTTCTACTACAACATTTTCTTCCTGGATCTTGTACATATCTAATGTGTGCTCTCAAATTAAGTCGAACACGCGACAATCCTTCTCCCCGATTTGCAAAAATTGCAAAACAAGTTCTTCGGCGTACTCTGATACTTCTATAGTAGTGGACATTCAGTTGGGTGATGGCCCCATTTCTTAAATGTATCGCAATATCCTCCTCTCAGTAATGGATTCGATGCTCCTGTCGCCAAATACTGCACGAATGTTGGGCATTCCTCCTTATGGTGGTCTTCAGTCCTACATTTTGTACACCATACTTGCTCATGTTTCTCCTTTCCCTTTGTCGGTTATGCTAGTTGAATTATACATGCAGTCAATTGCATCTGAACTTGCACCATTCCTCCACTGTCTCCCATCGAAGATGACTCCAATTTCATCACAATCTCTAGTGCCTCGGGCTACGACTTAACCTTCTGTTAGATCAATGGCCTACAAATGCGTGGGATAAGACATGTAATAAACCATTCTTATTGTTGTTGATCTGGGATCTGGAAAGTTAATCTACACATCATATCCTTAAAATTTTGGTCGTAACCCCATATAGACTTTGTTTGTACTTGTTTGATATCCTTCAATTCTGTGATGTATTGTGACTCTAAATTTGGCTGCTTGAACTCCTTCAACAGTGCTTGCTTAATTTATGCCAAATTCATGGTATGTCCTATAGGTGTGGTGCTTTGTAACTTCATATACCATACTAGCGTAGGACCTCTAAATGTTGTCGTTAACTGCACAATCTTCACAACCTCTTCTTGTACATTATTTGCGGCCCAAATCATCTCGCAGATAAACAGGTGTTGTTTCAGGTTCTCTGACCCAATTCCTTGGAACTCGGGCAACCTAAGAGTATTATGCACCCTGACTATGTTGTTTGGTGTATTCCCTCCTCTTGGTGATGTTGTTTGACTCTGATTCTAAATCTGCGCACTACTTCCATTATTCTGACTGCTACTGCTTGATCCTCCTTGGCTAACAACAATTACTTTTGACAAATCTTCAAATCTTATTTCTTATTGCGATGCCACACACAGGGTTGTGAATTCGACACAGGATCTTGTATGAGTAAGACTTGTCGGCTCTTCTATTTTCAGAATGGACTGGAACTCCTCTTCTCCTCCTCCTAGGTATGGTACCTCCACGATTCAGACTAGTGTGCAAGGTTCTCTCCCCTCTGGCTCATTGTGTTTCTCTCCTTTCTCAACCCCAGTCTTTTTCCTCTTCTACCTCCTCCTGTCGCACAACTCTCCAAACTCATATCCTTCCTCTGGTATATCCTCTTCTTGCATCCTCAGTCCCTTCCTCCCTCTTTCATTGCCTCCTTCTTTCTCTTAGACGATCCTTCTGTCATCCCTTGGTTCCCCTATGTGCACGAACCCCTTAGCAGTTGGATTTGATTACCATCACGTGCTTTTCACAAAATAACATCTTTATCCACGTACTTAATGATTTCAAGAACCTCCAGCGTGGACCTTTGAAAAAGTCCCTTTTTTCCACACTATATGATTGAATACAATCTACTAGAAACTTTGTAACATAACCACCTAGTATGTTATCCAACCAAAAATCAACTGCTTGAGTAGTTGGGTTACTTACAAAATTCAGTTGTCTTACCAATTCGGGAGTCCAACTCCTTGGCATTGTACCTTCCATTTTTCTCCACTAATCTTTCTAGCCACTTTTTCAGAATAACTGGAAATTTGCCAAAGAATATTTCATGCAGATCTGTGAACACGCAGCTTTGCAGCCATTACTTGTCACTCATATGAGGGTTTATGTTCTCTTGTCATGCAAATTATTGTTCCATCCTTTCCAACCATTATGAGATCTTCTTCTTAGTCAGTCTCCAAAACATCCCCTTAATCACAAAGTCTTGGTCCCAACAACAGAACCATGTGTTAGCGTTATTTTGTGCATGGGTTGTAAGACCCAAGGTTCAGATTATCTACAACCAACAAAACCCACCAGACACAGGCCCCTTCGGCATCACCTACTTGTGCAGATGAAGTCTCACTAGAGGTATCTATTGGGACTACGAGAACCAAGATTCTGTAGTAGTAAGGGAATGGGAGGCAAACATTATGTTCATTCTTTTGTATTATGTTGTGCACATAACTTTGTTCTGTTCAGTTATTAACTTACTCGTGATTCAGATTCCTATGCTTACCATATTCCAAATTACTGCATATATTTTCTACTGTCACAGTCATGAATCATTGCACCATACTTAATTATCCTATGAATCTATTCTACGATGCATGCAAATAGTATCCATAATCAAACACAAAAAAATAGACAACACAAGATTCGGTAACATCTCTTTAACATTCATTTATTCATTCTTGTCATCCATCGAATGTTACATTCAAGAACTTTGGAACTCAATATCAATCGGCACATAACATGTTATAACATAACATAATCTATCATAACCGAATTTCACCAAAATAGTACCTAATTGAACCCTTAATCTCCCAACCCGTTACATATTTATATAGAAAGGTAGGGATAAAATCCTAATCTATTCACCTCAAAAATATCCCATTATAATGCATGGCCAACTCAATTAACTAGTTGTTCGACAACTTTATTATTCTTTTCAACCTTCATGTTGCTTTTCTGTTGTTCTTCTATTTTTGGAATGTCGGGTTGTCATCCTCTTGTTATGTTCTATTTCCTTGCTTTATTTTTATGGTTGTGTGTTGTCTTCCTTCTGCACACTTTCCTCCTAGATATGCCTTAGTTGTGTGCTCTCTAGCTTTCCTTCTTCTTCCGTGCACTTTTCCTATACTTAGGATTTTTCCTCAAAACTTTATCAAAAACTACAAAATTGTTTCCAATATTGTTTGTCCAACAGAAAAGTAGAAAGAAATAGAATAAGGAAGGTCAAGATTTTTGTAACTACTACTTGGGAATGCAAGAAGTCCCAAGAAACAGTTATAAAACTCAACTATATAAACCAAAGAGTACCCACTTAGAAGGCTCTTCCATTCTGTAATTTTTGGAGAACTTTTTTTCTAAAAGTAATAGCAAGAACCCCTCAGGGCTATTTGGACAGAGAGAAAAACAATTTTTCTAATAAATGTTGGTTGTGTACTACTTCTAGCTAATGTTGAGTTATTGTGAAATGTTGTAAGATTACATTGTTCATTTACAAACTTCTCTCACATGAATGTATGTCTTTTTCAAGTATATGTTCTTCTCTTTTATTAATGTTTTGAGATGATGAATAGATGGGCATGAATGAGTTATTTCAATAGACTTTCTCTTTGCACGTGTTTATTTATGTATATGTTAGCAATATTTGTCCCTATAAAAACTATATTAGTAGGGGCTATATGCAGGGATTGGGTACATTTATATATGTTCATTTATGAGATTTGTTGCTCCTAGCTATGATATCATTGATTATATTTATTTTCAACATCTAGCATAGCTCATATCTGCACAAATTGCATTTCCTCATTCCACCAACCATTTACCCAACCCTCATACTAGTAATGGCAGTCGAGCTAGAATCTGGATGGGAGTCATATCCTAAATGATGTGAAGTCTAATTGGGATTTCATACTGGGGAGTACCCCCGTCTATTGAAGAGCATTTTTCCCCTGTCAACAGAATCATATAAAGCATATCATTATTGTTTATATGGTATGCCAAAGAGTAAATTAGATCAAATGATGGGGGAGACATTGAATTTGATAGTGTCTCGAAAAGGCCATATGGAAAAGGTGACTACACAATGTTTATTAATCAAAAGACAAAGGTCGTCCTATTGTACCCAACCCAATTTATAAGGAGAGGGGTGAGGAGTGGTGGGAAACTAAAGATGAGTTACAAAGGTATGGGAAATGAAATTCTTTTGGCTATCATTATCAAGGATGATGGTGGCAAGTTGGTCTTTGGTCCAACAATTATGAGAACAAATGAGATCTACAGAGGAGGAAGAAAGTTCATTGGTCATTAAGAGTATTGAGGGGTCTATTGTAGTAGGGCTTGGAAGAGGGACCATTTCATGTTAGGAAGGAGGGACAAAAGATTGTTGTGCCTCAAGATAATCAAGGGATTTCTCATCCATGTATGGGATTTTGGATGTGGCTTGTCACTATAAGAATTTGCACTTTCCAACAACATGGTTTGGAGTCTTATTGAAGTGCCACCATCATGTGGGACGAGAGAAGGAGGGGCCTATATTATTGGGGTTAGTAGGGCATGTTGTGTAAGGGGAATGAGGATTTCGAGAAGGGTTAGTGTTAGGGTTACAATAGGGAATGAAGAAAGGTTATTTTTCTAACTTGTGTTCCATAATGAGGGCACATATAAAGGCTCGGTGTAAGGAGTTGCTTTCAAACAATGCTACTTCATTACAAAAAACTACCAACAAACCAAAATTAAATTTAAGGACAAGTACCTCTTCGGAGTCCTTGATCTGTAGTCGAAATCTAAGCTTGGTGAAGATCTAAATGTATTTCCGTACACTCTGACCTGGAACACAGTTGCAACCACCTACACATTAAATTTGACAAATAACCTAGAGGATAAAAATTCCTTCTCAAGGCTTAGAACACATCATCCTAGTTGATGATGCATCATGAAGTGTCATTGGTTGTTTGTTCCTTGTCGATTTCAATGTATATTTTTGAAGAGGAAGAGTGATATTGCCACTAGGATTCAACAAGTCCTTCTAAGTGGTTTCCAACAAGGAGCAAGCCTTATTCCATGATCATGTCTATGTAGGTTTGAAAACATGTGATTACATTGACGATCCAAGAGTCCAAAACATTGTCCTACATTTTTCCAACATACTTGGGAAAGGAAATTATAATATCCATCTACGAGGTAGGAGGGGGAGCCCTAGGTTGTCGACGCAGTTATTTTGTGAGGGTGTTGGCCAATTCCTAGACTACGTTAGAGAAGAGGATTCTTCCTAATTGTCTGAACAAATATCTTTACAAGGAGTCAGTGTGTGAGAAATATGTCGGTATGTTAATATGTTGTTGGGGTGTTATGTACCTTAGATGTGAAAATGTTATCACATACAAGATATCAAAGAATAAGATAGAAAATCCCCTTTACTTTATTACATCAAACTACCCTTCAGGTAAGGAAACACCTTACAATTAATCCTTTTATGGAAGGAATCCACTCATATTCACTTGCCTCTTAAGGTTGGATGACCTCTTAATCAGTTCAGCTTCATATACAATAAAATCCACACATATAATAAGGAGGACTAAATCCTTATTTATAACTAACAAGAGAACCATAATCATAACAACATTCTAACCACCTAATGGACCTTCTTTAATGAGGCCGCCACATTACATTTATTCAATACTAACTACCACGATGGGCCTTATTTAATAATAAAAAACATAGTGGACCTAATGTAGCTTACATTGAATGGCCTCCACTACTATTACTCTAATGGACCCTTCTACCCCCACCACACCCCTCGAGAAGATCCCATTGCAACACCTTACAATTGACCCTTTTATAGAAGTAATCCACTATGGCTCACTTGTCTCTTAAGGTTGGAAAACCTGTCAATAATCTAAGCTCCAAATACCATATACTCCACACATCTTCCACAAGGAGGAATCCATCCTTATTTATGGTTAACAACAGTACCCTAACCACAATAACCTCCTAACTACCTAGTGGGATTTCTTTAATGAGGCCACATTACATTTAATCAATACTAACTACCTTAGTGCCCTTATTTAATAAAGAGCAACATAGTGGACCTAGTCCACCTTACATTGAATGATCTCCATTATTTTTACTCTAATTGGTCATTTGAACCCCCATTAGACCCTTAGGGAGGATCCCAACAAGGGGAGATTTGAATATTGAATAATAAAGGAAACTTTAGGTCAAGGAGTTGGCTTCGGAGAGTCCTAAAGAAGCTAATCTATCAAGAAAGAGAATAGGATGAAAATGCATCCTCCAAAAAAACCCAAAATGTTGTTATAGATGAGTGTTGGAAGAAGATGCATAAGCATATTTTTCAGAGAGGGTGCCTAGGGTGAGAAAGTGGTCAACTAAAGATGAGAGGTTGGGGAGGCCATAGTGCCAAGAGAGCCCAATCTACAAGACTTTTGTGTATGGGGTGGGAGGGTGGCCTCCAAGAAAACCCAAACGATGTTTGACTGAGTAGTATGGGTGGGAGTTGGGCGATAAGAACTAGATCTACTAAATGTTGCTAAAGAGAATCGTGATGGGGTGGGCACTGAGCCAAGAGAACCAAACAAATGCAAGATTTGTTATGGTGGAGTAAGGACCTCAATTAACCCAAAGATTGTGTGAAAAGAGTAGGCCTGAATTGCAATATCCGATACCAAATTATACGGCACAAGGTACCTAAGACCTTAATAAGAGACAGAGAAAGAGAAGTGTTGTGGATAATCTAACGAGAAACCCAAAATTAAACAGTAAAACATAGAAACATAAGAGATCAAAACATATAACTTAACTCTATTCACATGGCCAAAGGCCTTTTACAAATTTACAAAGGGTGAGCTCAAACTAACTACTTAACTAAAATAAATCATAAATTTTGTACTTAGTTCAAAGGTTGGAAGAAATTGTAAATAATGCAGATGTGCATAGCTTAAAGGTTGAAACAAATGATAAATAATGCAATGCATGTAGCTCAAGGGTCGAAATATGAAACTAGTCTAACAAACTTGACTAGATTTCTTGGGGATTTCATTGTCATGAGTTCATGTACTTTCCTAGAGAGGTGTGCTAAGTGAGAGGGTGTGCATGTTCATTGTCATCTTCGACCTTTGATTTGCTCTGATATCTCACTCCTTTACACAACAAAACTATGAAATAAAAATTCATTACAGTAAGAATGGAACCCCCTTCTTCCCTTGTGGCTCATTTTTTAACTTGTTTAATAGTGACTAGGGTTAGGGTTAGGGTTGTTGTAAGCCTTAACATATGATTAGGGTTAGGATTTTGGCGCCCCTAGAATCTTCTTGAAATCCCACATGTGACTATCTCTATATATGTGAATAATGGGGCACAACATGGCATCCAATTGGTATGATGTGGTCAAAGCATAAGGCAACTTATGGAACTCTAAATTTCACATACAAACTCCTTTTGAGGTTCTCTTTGGCTATTGGAAAGCTCTCTGCGTGTACTAACCCTTTGGTCAACCGACTATGTTGATAACAATTTATTTGACCCCCAAAATGCATTTTTTAACCTCAAATGGTTTTTTTTTAATGAAAATTTGTATTTGTATTTATTATTATTATTATTATACTTTTGGTTCTATTCAATAGATTTCCCAATTGATACTTAAAATGGCACCTACAAACCCATAACTTTGATTTCTTCACCTTAAAAAATAATAGAAATGTTAACAAATGACATCCTTATTTGGTCTAGATCACATATATACAAAGCAACATTGTTATTACAACTACAAAAGTAACAAAGTGACAACCATAAATATGAAAGGGAAAAAGCTTAATTAACATAAATAAAAATCCAAAAGAACAAAAGCATTGGGAACACTTGCTCACATAAATGGATTGTATTTGTAAACACAATGTATAAAGGAGGGGTTATCGACCTAAAGATTAAGATTTCTTGATTGAATTGGTAGGAATAAAAATTACACAACACATGGTGGAATTTAAAAACAAAAGAAAACAACTCAAAACCAAATTACTAATTAAAATATTTAAACCTTTGATATTTGAGATTAATTTTTATATAATTAAAATATCAATCTAAAGATTTGACTGAGAATTTGTTTGGTATTGAGCTAATTAAGCTCTGCAATTCTCAAGATTTAATAATTTGCAATGGTCTAATGAAATGGTTGAAATCTAACTAGATGACTTGTATCCATGAGTTGGGTAACAATGTCGTGGATTATGTAATATTAGATATCCATGTATATAACCAAATGGTAAATTTTGGCCTTTTAAATAATCATGAGCCTGACTTGGATCATTGACCTTTAACCCTAACTCTAAACTTTGTTATGCACAAAATCCCCATTAAAGAGAACTCTAGTAACCAATGACACTTGTGTTTTGACAAAAATAAAGTTGATATTTTATTAAATGACTTAAATAGTGAGTTAAATTTACTATCATGTAAGAACAATATTGAAGACCTCTACACGACAACCCTCTCTACTTCTATCAACAAATTCGCTATTAAAGAGTTATGTAAAAATAAAAATAGAACAACCAACCCTTGGTATGATAACAAGTGTAAAATTGATAGAAAAAGTCATTAGGGATTGATCCAAATGGATCTAGGAAGGCCAAAAAATAAAAGTTCTCTAAATCAAACGAAACCAATGCCATTGCGTAGGGCATGTCGTGTTGATTCCAACCATATTTTTTTTTTCCAGAAATGGACACTGTATGCGGAAGTTATCGCGATCTGAAGTTCATGTCAAACATGCAAAAAAGAGAGGTCAAAGTCAACGGATGACGTCAGCAGTACGACAGATGATGTCAACAGTATGTCATGATGATGTCAGTCGTACGTCATGATGATGCCAACAAGATGACGTGACAACACCAGGAGCTGACACATGTCAATCAATTTTGGTATTTTTGGGTTGAGTTGGTACCGTACAAGAGTGACAAGTGGCATTGTACAAAAGTGACACGTGGCACTGTATGAAAGTGACACATGGTAGTATGGATGTTAACGTGGCAGGGTGACATGTGGCACTATACAGACATGACACATGGCATTGTACAGATGTGACATGTGGCAATGTATGGATGACACATGGTAGCTGACTGGGTAGGCTGACGTGGCCGTACGGATGACATGTGGAAGTTGACTGTGTAGGGTAACATGGCTCAGCCCAATGATGAGGTGACACATGGATGAATGAGGAGGCTCTGCGTGGCACCTTCTGGAAGGTCAAAAATTTGGCAGTTCCACCAAATATGGCGGAGATCCTCCAAATCTAGCAGAATCTCGCTAAATCTAGATAATTGTCGCTATGTTGGCTAATTGTCATTAAATTTGGTAGAGAGTGGCTTATTTAGTTGGGCACAAAAATAAAAAATAAAATAGCTTTTGGGGCACACAAATCGAGATTGTAAGGATTGTACGGATCTGACAGGGTGCAGCGTTTGGATTTGTGTCGAGGGGAGGTCCCGAGGGACTGTTCAGAAGAAGGTCGACTTTATACTCAAAAGTTGCAAAATTTTGAGGGGAGTCCGATTATGACTTCTTTTTTTGCATCCGAGTAGCCGAACAGAATTCTAGATCCCAAGGTGTCAAGTCAAGCATAGCCGACTTCATACTCAAAAGTCTCAGAATTTCTTGTTCCAACCAATGGTCATGTTTGTTTCTGTTTAGAAGTTGCAGATCTGAAAGGTGGTTTCAGGAGTTGTTATGTAAGCCTTTCTTTTGTATTCTCAAAGAATTGAAGATTAATAAGAAACCTTCCCCACTGAGACAAAGGGCCAGATACGTAGGAAAACTTGTGTCGAACTCCATTATCAATCTTGGTGTTATGGTTTGTTTTTTTTACTTCTTATATGGCTGCAAATTCTTTCATTAAGCTTCTTCTCTTAATTCCTAAATGGTAAATCAATTCATGCATAAACTTAACCATAGTCTTTAAAAGATCAATTTTCAGATCAATTGGTATCAAAGCAGGTTGAAAATTGGTTGTTTGAGTTTGCATGATTAGCAAGGAAAAGCTAAGTGGTGGATAAGGAGAGTTTGTAGAAGGAGATCCAGAGATTGGATCAAGAAAGAAGACATCTCAAAGTGAGAAGATGGAATTAGAAGAAGGACTTTCTCAAAATGAAAGAGATTTTCAAAGAAGTCTCTTTGCCATGTCGGAGATGGTAAAAGTGTTGTATAATAATTACTTGGAACGGAAGAGACCGGTTCAAGGGGAATCTTCAAAGCAAGCCAAAAGTGAAAAAGGAGAGGACCCTCTAAAACATCCTCCTTCACCTCCTTCATCTCCATCATCTTCTTTGTCTTCAAGTACAATTTTGAATACTACTTCTTCAAGAAAACATTCTCATAAACATAAACCTGATATGCCATTACTTAAAATTGATGTAAAATTTGTTTTTCCTATGTATGATGACGAAGTTAATGTTGAGAATATTGATAACTAGGTTAGACAAATGGAGGTATATTGTAATGTGCAACAAATCAAAGATGAGGCAACAAAAATCAGATTGGCATCGCTTCGTCTTGAAGGCACAACTCTCATCTTGTGGCAAAGTAAGATGCAACAGGGAACTCGGCTAGTTGGTAAGATTTTTCCATCATGGCATGATTTTATTTCCGTACTTAGAAAACAGTTCTATCCTTTGGGGTATAAGGAAAAGGATTTAATTGAATGGCAAAGTCTTAAGTTAAGGAAAGGACAGTTAGTGCATGAACACACTAATGAATTTTGTAATATGGCTTAGATGTTAGATGTTCCATTAACTACACAAGAAACTCTTATGAAGTATATATGAGGTTTGCCTTCTTATATTCATAATATTGTATTCATGTTTGGACCTACTAATCTTGATGAGGTTTTTGTTAAAGCAACGTATATTGAAACAGGGAAAACTAGAGTTAGTGTATCAGGGGAATCATCTTCAAAGAAAGATGGCAAAGGCCAAGGGAATGGGAAGAAAGAAAATCCAGTGACAGTGAAGGAAGATAAGCTCTCTTGCAAGCATTGCAACTAAGAATGGCAGGATGATGAGCATTGTTGGCAATTGCACCCAGAGAAGAGACCAAAGTGGTTCAAAGAAAGAAAAGGGAGGCAAAAAGTTGCAACATCAATACGACCAACAAACTTGGGCTATGATTTAGGTGATGAGTCTAAGATTATAGCAGTGTTTTTGACAGGTAAAATTGGTGATGGTTTTGATTCAATAAGTAAATTGTTTCATATAAGGGTCATAATGAAACATACTAAGATCGACACATTAATAGATAGTGGATCTCAATCTAACTTAATTTCAAAAGAAGTGGTTAAGAAATTGGGATTAAACACTAAGATGCATCACAAACCCTATTCACTAAATTGGATAAGTAAAGATCAGAAATTGCCCATAACAAAGAAATGTATCATAAAATTTGAAATTACATCTAATTATGTGGATGAAGTAACATGTGATGTAGTGCCGCTAGAAACATGTGGAATGGTCTTAGGTAGCCCTTATCTATATGATCGCAAAGAAATCTTCTACAGGGAACAGAATCAATATCACTTAACTAAAGAAGGCAATGAATATGTGGTACATGCTCATCATATAAAAGCAAATCAATCTCTTCTAACAATGGAACAATTAAAGAAGGCAACTTATGGAAGCAATACACCTATATATGTGCCAAGTAAAACAATTGATCTTAAGCATGAACATGAGATGGTTGTAGGATGGGAGTACAATCATACTTTGCTTCAAGATATGTTAATGTCGTGAAAGCAGATCAAACATATTGATACATTTTCAGTCATATTTTTTATGTTATCACTGCTAATGTTTTCTACATGGATGGTAGTGGATTCAATAAGATGTGAACGAGTTCAAGTGGCTAACAATATGCTTTCAGTTGTCATGGTTATTATACAATTGATTATGATGCGACAGGTGCACAGGACAGAGTTTAAAGACAAAGGACAAGTGGGGAGGCTTATCCTGCACTTGATGATTGGTTAATACCCTTTTGGAGGACCAAAAGGTCTTAGTGGGGAGGTGTGATCCAAAACGATTCAGGAAGGCCTAAAAATCAAAGTTCTCAGAATCATACGAAACTAGTGCCATTGTGTAGGGCTCGTCGTGTCGATTCTGACCATATATTTTTTTTCCAGAAATGGACACCGTATGCGAAAGTTATCGCGATCTGAAGCTCAGGTCAAACATGCAAAAAAAAGTCAAAGTCAAAAGATGACGTCGAGATTACGATAGATGACATCAATAGTATATCATAATGACATCAACAAAGTGACATGGCAGCACCAAGAGATGACACGTGTCAAGCAGTTTTGGCGTTTTCGAGCTGAGTTGGCATCATACGAAAGTGGCACGTGGCATTGTACGAAAGTGACACGTGGCATGGTGACACATGGAAGTACGGATGTTGAAGTGACAAGGTGACACATGGCACTGTATGGAAATGGCACATGGCACTGTACGGACACGACACATGGTAGTATGGAAGGCTGACGTGGTATGGTGCGAACACGGCACGTTGCATTGTACGGATACGACACATGGCAGTACTGAAGGTTGGCGTGGCAGTTGACGTGGCACTATACGGATGACACGTGGCAACTAACTATGCAGGGTGACATGGATCACGCCAATGGTGAGGTGACACATGGCCCAATGAGAAGGCACCATGTGGCACCTTCTGGAAGGTCAAAAATTTGGCGGTTCCACCAAATCTGGTAGAGATCCTCCAAATATGGCAGAATCTCACTAAATCTGGCTAACTATCGCTAAGTTGGCTAACTGTCGCTAACTTTGGCGGAGTCTAGCTTATTTAGCGGGGCACAAAAATAGAGCAAAATTATTTTTTTGGCAAGCAAATTGAGACTGTACAGCTCTGACATGGAGCAGCATTGGGATTCATGCTGAAGGGATGTCCCAAGGGTCTGTTTAGAAGCAAGTCGAATTTATACTCAAAAGTTGCAGAATTTCGAGGTGAGTCTGAATATGGCTTCTTTCATCCAAGTAGCCAAACAAAAAAGTGCTTCCAGATCCCAAGGTGTCGAGCCAAGCATAGCCGACTTCATACTCAAAAGTCTCAAAATTTCTTGTTCCAGCCAATGGTGATGTATGTTTCTTTCCAGAAGTTGCAGATCTGAAAGGTGGTTTCAGGAGTTGTTATGTGAGCCTTTCTTTTGTATTCTCAAAGAATTGAAGATTAATAAGAAGCCTTCCCCATTGAGACAAAGGCCCGAAGACGTAGGAAAACTTGTGTCGAACTCTGTTATCAATATTGGTGTTATGGTTTGTTGTTTTCACTTATTATATGGATGCAACTTCTTTCATTAAGTTTCTTCTCTTAATTCCTAAATGGTAAATCAATTCATGCATAAACTTAACCATGGTCTTTAAAAGATCAATTTTCGGATCAAGTGGTATCAGAGCAGGTTGACAGTTGGTTGTTTGAGTTTGCATGATTACCAGGGAAACGCTAAGTCGTGGAGAAGGAGAGCTTATAGAAGGAGATCCAGAGCTTGGATCAAGAAACAGGACATCTCAAAGTGATAAGATGGCATCAGAAGAAGGATTTTCTCAAAATGAAAGAGTGTTTCAAAGAACTTTCTCTTCCATGTCGGAGATGGTAAAAGTGTTGTATGGTGATTACTTGGAACGAAAGAGACTGGTTCAAGGGGAATCTTCAAAGCAAGCCAAAAGTGAAGAAGGAGAGGACCCTCCAAAATCTCCTCCTTCATCTCCATCATCTTCTTTGTCTTCAAGTACAAGTTTGAATACTACTTCTTCAAGAAAACATTCTCATAAACATAAGCCTGATATGCCATTACTTAAACTTGATGTAAAATTTGTTTTGCCTATGTATGATGGCGAAGTTAATGCTGAAAAACTTGATAATTGGGTTAGACAAATCGGGGTATATTGTAATGTGCAACAAATCAAAGATGAGGCAACAAAAATCGAATTCGCATCGCTTCGTCTTGAAGGCACATCTCTCATCTGGTTGCAAAGTAAGATGCAACATGGAACTCAGCAAGTTGGTAAGATTTTTCCATCATGGCATGCTTTTATTTTCACACTTGGAAAACAGTTCTATACTTTGGGGTATAAGGAAAAGGCTTTAATTGAATGGCAAAGTCTTAAGTTAAGGAAAGGATAGTCAATGCAGGAATACACAGGTGAATTTTGCAAGATGGCTTTGATGTTAGATGTTCCATTAAATACACAAGAAACTCTTATTAAGTATATAGGAGTTTTGTCTGCTTATATTAGTAATACCATATTCATGTTTGGACCTACTAATCTTGATGAGGTTTCTATTCAAGAAATTTATATTGAAGCAGGGAAAACTAGAGTTAGTGTATCAGGGGAATCATCTTGAAAAAAGATGGCAAAGGCAAAGGGAATGGGAAGAAAGCAAATTCAACTACAGTGAAGGAAGAGACGCAATCTTGCAAGCATTGCAAGAAAGAAGGGCACAATGATGAGCATTGCTAGAAATTGCACCCAGAGAAGAGACCAAAGTGGTTCAAAGAAAGGAAAGGGAGTCAAAAAGTTGCAACAACAACACGACCAACAGACTTGAGGTATGATTCAAGTGATGAGTCTAAGATTACAATAGTTGGTTTGACAAGTAAAATTGGTGATGGTTTTGATTCAAGAAGTAAATTGTTTCATATAAGGGTCATAATGAAACATACTAAGATCGACACATTAATAGATAGTGGATCTCAATCTAACTTAATTTCAGAAGAAGTGGTTAAGAAATTGGGATTAAACACTAAGATGCATCACAAACCCTATTCACTAAATTGGATAAGTAAAGATCTCAAATTTCCGAAACAAAGCAATGTATCATAAAATTTGCAATTACACCTAAGTATGTGGATGAAGTAACATGTGATGTAGTGCCACTAGAAACATGTGGAATGGTCTTAGGTAGCCCTTATCTATATGATCGCAAAGCAATCTTCTACAAGGAACATAATCAATATCACTTAACTAAAGAAGGCAATGAATATGTGGTACATGCTCATCATATAAAAGCAAATCAATCTCTTCTAACAATGGAACAATTAAATAAGGAAGCTTATGCAAGCAATACACCTATAATTGTGTCAAGTAAAACGGTTGATCTTAAGCATGAACATGATATGGTTGTAATATGGGAGTTCAATCATACTTTGATTCAAGATAAGTTAATGTCGTGTAAGCACATCAAACATATTGGTACATTTTCAGTCATATTTCCGATGTTATCGTTGCAAATGTTTTCTACATGGATGGTAGTGGATTCAGTAAGATGTGAATGAGTTCAAGTGGCTAACAATATGTTTCCAGTTATCATGGTTATTATACAATTGATTATGATGCGACAGGTGCACACGACAGAGTTTAAAGACAAAGGACAAGTGGGGAGGCCTATCTCGCACTTGATGACTGGTTAATACCATTTTGGAGGATCAAAAGGTCTTAGTGGGGAGGTGTGATCCAAATGGATCCAGGAAGGCCTAAAAATCAAATTTCTCGGAATCAGACGAAACTAGCGCCATTGTGTAGGGCTCGTCGTGATGATTCCCTCCATATATTGTTTTCTGAAAATGGACACCGTATGCGGAAGTTATCATGATCTAAATTTTAGGTCAAACAAACAAAAAAATGTCAAAGTCAATGGATGACGTCAGCAATATGACAAATGACGTAAGTAGTACGTCATGATGACATTAACAGGGTGATGTGGCAGCACCAAGAGTTGACATGTGTCAAGATATTTTGGCATTTTCAAGCTGAGTTGGCACCGTACGGAAGTGACACGTGGCAGTATGGATGTTGACGTGGCAGGGTGACACGTGGTACTATATGTACTCGACACGTGGCAGTACGGAAGGTTGATGTGGCATGCTACGAACGCGATACATGGAAGTACCGAAGGCTGACGTGGCACTGACGTGGTTGTACAGATGACATGTGGCAGCTAACTATGCAAGGTGACATGGATCGGTCCAATGACAAGGTGATATATAGCCCAATGAGGAGGCGCCACGTGGCACCTTTTGGAAGGTCAAAATTTTGGCGGTTCAACCAAATCTGGCAATTACCACCAAATATGGCGGAGATCCTCCAAATCTAGTGGAATCTCGTTAAATCTAGTTAATTGTCACTAAATTTGGCAGAGTCTAGCTTATTTAGCCAGGCACAAAAATCGAGAAACATTAGTTTTTTTGGCATGCAAATCGAGACTGTACGGACTCTATGGATCTGACATGGTGCATCATTGGGATTCATGCCAAGGGGAGGTCCTGAGGGACTGTTTAGAAGTGGGTCGACTTTATACTCAAAAGTTGCAGAATTTTGAGGGGACTCTGAATATGGATTTTTTTTTTGCATACGAGTAGCCGATTAGAAAAGTGCTTCTAGATCCCATGGTGTCAAGCCAAGCATTGCCGACTTCATACTCAAAATTCTCATAATTTTTTGTTCCAGCCAATGGTGATGTTTGTTTCTGTTAAGAAGTTGCAGATATGAAAGGTGGTTTCAGGAGCTGTTATGTAAGTCTTTCTTTTGTATTCTCAAAGCATTGAATATTAATAAGAAGCCTTCCCCATTGATGCAAAGGCCTAGAGACATAGGCAAACTTGTGTCAAACTCTATTATCAATCTTGGTGTTAAGGTTTGTTGTTTTTACTTCTTATATGGCTGCAACTTATTTCATTAAGCTTATTATCTTAATTCCTAAATGGTAAATCAATTCATGCATAAACTTAACCATAGTCTTTAAAAGATCAATTTTCGGATCAGGGATGCTTCTCATGATTCCTTGGAATTCGATAAGATAAATAGATACAAAGCCCTAGTTAAAAGGGAAAAAGACACTACATAAATAGAAAGCTAGAGAAGCCTCAGAAAAGCGAATCTTTCCCCCATTGAGAGCATGGCTATGATTAGGTAAATAACATATAAGAACAAGATAAACAACATGGACGAGAACATGCTCCCCAAAATTGCTTCAAACTCCAGCCAAAACCACCAGCAGCTCAAGTGGGGATGGCATAAATATGCCAAGTATTGGCTAAATCATTGGAGAATAAAGGAAGAAGTCATTCTATAGAATATTGATAGCATTAAAAATATTATTACATCTAAATTTAAGGAGAATCTATGGTGCAATAAAGAATTAGAGGACAAAAGAAAATTGAGGTACTATAAGGAGGTGGTCAACCCTAATCTAGAAGATCAAAAGTATCTCTCAATTTTGACTAGTATAAAGAAGAAAATCAACATTGATAAAACAAGAACAAACTCTCATGAGCCGTATAGTGAAACTAGGCATTGTAAAATTCCCAAAACACCTTAGGATGAAAGAATATGTCACCTTTGTGATACTAAGAGTGTTGAAGATGGAAAACACTTTATCTTAGAGTGCACTGTGTATACCCAAATTAGATCACAATTTGAAAATATTTGTCATAATATAGACCTTTATAACCTTCCAAGTCATCATGTGATATTCCAGATATAAAAAGTATGCAGAACATAAATAAATAGCTAGAAATGGCAGATGAACAACAATATGACCAGAACAACACCACGATAATACCAAAATGATAACAAAATAACACTAGAAATAGCACTTTGATTACCGAGAGAAATGTTTACTTGCCTCTTCGAGGGGGCAACCTCCAACAGAGCAGAGCTCTATTACAATAATATCCAAGACAAAAGTTCCCATACCCTCAACTCCTATTTATACTAAATATGTCTATCAAAAGAACCATCTAGAGGAAGATCCTTCTAGAAGCGGAAGCTTCTATTAGGTCTTCTTACATTGGACTTATTCTTCCTTATTGCTAGGCCTTATTAATATTGACCTTTATTACATGGAAATATATTACTCTACCTACATGAGGGGTTAGGTCCCTAACATGTCCTCCACCTTAAGAACAAAATTGTCCTCAAGGCTTGAGATGGGTAAATTGCTGCAGAATGGTGGTTGGTTCCCAAGTGGCATCTGTTGGAGTTGTATCTTTCCACTGGACTAACACTTCCTTGATGGTTCGTTGACGTAGTCGACGCTCATGCTGGTCCAAAACTACTTGTGGTTGTAGCCAAATGGAGCCTTCTTCATCCAACTCAGGAAGGTTGGTTTGAGTTTGTCACTTAGTTCCAATGACCTTCTTTAAGCAGGAAACATGAAAAACATGATGGAGCTTAGAATGACTGGGAAAATCTAACTAATAGGCCACCTATCCCACACGCTTGAGAATGGTATAAGGACCATAAAATTTGGGTGCCAGTTTCTRACAATGGTTAGACTTTAGGGAAGTTTGTTTGTAAGGTTGCAGTCGAAGAAACACCTGATCCCCTTTTGCAAATTGACGTTCAGAGTGACCTTGATATGCTTGTCGATTCATGTGATTTTGGGCCATGACCAAATTCTCTTTGAGGGTATGGAGAATAGCTTCTCGAACTGTAATCATTTGGTCAACCGTCTGGGCCTTCGAGACACCTGGAAAATATGAGAGTATTGAAGGTGGATTTTGTCCATATACTGCTTCAAAAGGAGTCATGCACGTACCTGTATGACGAAGTGTTGTACCACCATTCAGATAGTGGTAACCATTGAGCCCATTGATTTTATCTCTCCGATGCAAAACACCTCAAATATGTTTCCCAACATTTGTTGAAAAATTCAGTTTGACCATCAGTCTAGGGATGATAAGTTGTGTTGAGATGCAATTGGGTGCCTTGTAGCTTGAACAATTCTTGCCAAAATTTGTTGGTGAAAGTTGGGTGGCGATCAGAAACAATAGAATGTGACACTCCATGAAGCTTGAAGACCTGATCCATGAAAAGTTGAGCAACGATAGATGTTGTAAATGGGTGTTGAGGAGCACAAAAATGAGCATACTTGGAAAGACGATCAACTACCACCATGATGATTGATTTATTGCCTGATTTAGGTAAGCCGACAATAAAATCCATAGAGATATCCCGCCAAATAGCAGGTGGAATTGGAAGCAGTTATAGTCTGCCAAGAGATTTGACAGTTTCACTCTTGTTGCGTTGACACAAATAACATTCAACCACAAAATTATGAATGTCCTGTTTCATTCCCTCCCAGAAAAAAGAATGTTTGACCCGGTCATAGGTTTTGGTAAACCCAGAGTGCCCAGTTGTGGGTGTAGAAAGAAGCTCAGAAAGTACCGCGGATTTAAGTTTTGACTGTTTACTTAAATACAAATGACCTTTGTATCGAAGCTCATCATTGAGCCAAGAGTACCCTGGGGAAACTGGAGAATTGGACTGCAATTGTTGTATCAGATGCGAACTTTTGAGATCATGTAGTCGTTCCCAGAGAACATCTTGGAGCCAATTTAATACAATGAACGAGAGAGAAAAAAGAGACCCTTCATCTTCATATTTTCTGGAAAGTGCATCAACAACCACATTGTCTTTACCTTTTTTGTAAATGATCTCATAATCATATCCAAAAAGCTTAGTCACCCATTTTTGTTGCTCAGGGGAGGAAAGGCGTTGTTCCATAAAATACTTGAGGCTTTGATGACCTATCTTAATTTGGAAGCGTTTCCCCAATAGATAAGGTCGCCAAAGATCCACGACATGCATAATAGCCAACATTTCCTTTTCATAGATTGATTTGCCCAAAATTTTCTTGGACAGTTGTTTGTTGGTAAAGGCCAAAGGTCGACCCTCTTTCATAAGGACAGCGCCAATTCCTTTCCCGAAAGCATCACATTCCAAGACAAAGGTCTTTGTGAAATCAGGAAGGGCCAGGACTAGAGTGGTGCACATGGTCATCTTCAAGGTTTGAAAAGCCTGAGCAATTGTTGGAGTCCAAGTGAAAGTGTTTTTTTTAAGGAGTGTAGTGAGAGGTTCCGCAATCTTTCCATAATTCTTAACAAACTTGCGATAATAACCTGTTAAACCCAGAAATCCCCGCAAGATTTTGAGAGTCTTTGGGTGAGGCCAATCTTGCAAGCTTCAATATTTTTAGGATCCACCCTGACGTCGTCCTTCCCAACAAGATGACCCAAGTACTCTACTTTTGAGGCGCCAAAAGCACATTTAGATTGTTTGAGAAAAAGTTGGTGCTGAGAGAGTAGATGGAGAATTCAATCCACATGAGAAAGATGGTTTGTCCAGGTTTTGTTGTAGATGAGGATATCATCAAAGAAAACTAACACAAAATGACGAAGAAAAGGATGAAAGGCATGATTCATGAGGCTTTGGAAAGTGGATGGAGCATTACACAAGCCAAAGGGCATAACCAAAAACTCACAGTGGCCCTCATGATTTCTAAAGGCAGTCTTAGGAATGTCTGCTTCTTTCATACATATCTGGTGGTAGCTTGAATGAAGATCAAGTTTAGTAAAGAATTGGGTGCCACTCAATTCATCCAAGAGGTCATCAATGATAGGAATGGGAAATTTGTCTTTAATGGTTAGTTTGTTGAGGGCGCGGAAGTTAGGACACATGCGCCAAAAACCTTCTTTCTTAAGGACCATAACCACAGGAGAAGAGTAGGGGCTCGTACTAGGGCGGATAACACCTACGTTTAGCAGTTCTTGAACCATTTTCTCAATTTCATTTTTTTGGGAAAATGGGTGACGATAGGGACACGTATTGGGAGGAAGGCTTCCTGGGACAAGGGGAATGGAATGATTATGAACACCATGGGAAGGAGGGAGTCCTTGGAGAGTGGAAAAAAACATTTGATGTTTAGAGAGGATGGATTGGAGGTCTTGTGATACAGAGGGTGTCTCAGTGGCTTGGATGGCATGGAGTTGGGCAATAATATCAAAATGACCTTTTTTTAGTAGCTTTTCCATTCGATGGGAACTAATGATCTCTGGGAAACCAACGATGATGCCTTGGAACTTATATTGTTGGCCCTCCTGGTCGAATTACATGGTTAATTCCTTAAAATCCATGAGAATGGGACCCAAAGTCCTTATCCATTCCACACTCAACACAATGTCCTTAGCCATTGGCAATCATGATTTGGAAATTATTGACTACATGGATATAGCAATCAATTTCTTGGGAAATGTGACGATGAATAAAATTATAGGTGCTTCCACTATCAACAAGAATGATGACCTTCCTATGCTTGATGTAACCAAGTATATTGAGGGTTTGGGGAGCAAAGAAGCCAGTGAGAGCATTTAGGGAAATGACCAGTTCTACTTCATAAGGGTCTGAGGGAGGGGTTATGTTTGTGGGTTCAGGTGACACAGACAGAAGGGGAGCCTCAACATCCTCTTCTGAAACATTCTCTGATATGGCCATAAAAATATTTTGTTCCTTACACTTGTGTCCCAGAAAATATTTGTCATCACATTTATAACAAAGGCCTTTGAGTTGGCGTTCATCCATTTCGACCCTGGTCAATTTATGGATCTTGAGTGGAGTAGAAGGAGGAGTAGGAGTTACTGGTTTAGTGCGAGGAATAAAGGAGGGTTTGCGGTTTTGAGAAGAGACAACTTGATGTGCTTCATTATCTCTTTTAGTAGCGTCCACCCAACTCTAAGTCTGAGCCATGAGGACATGAGCACGAATCTCATCCTTTAGGCCACTGATAAAACATTCTCGGAAAAAAGCATCATACATGCCCTCTGTACGAAAAGCCAGTCACTCAAAAGAAGCTACAAAGTCTACCACTATGCCAGATTGTTTCAACTTTGTCAAACAACCTAAATGGTTGGTGTCAGTGTAAAAGCATTCATAAAGCTCTACCACAAAGTGTGTCCAAGCCACATACCCTTGGCGGGCATTTTTTCTCCATTGCCACCATTGTCAACATTCTTGATCTAGATGGAGAATACCATATCGGAGTTTGGCCAACTCATTCGTAATGCCATACAAATAGAAATAATGTTCCATTTGAGTTACCTAGTCAGTGGGATTCGATCCATCAAATTTGGACACATCCACACGCGGAAGGCGTAGGTCACGTTGAAAATGGTGGGGCTGAAAATTATGGGAATGAGAGGAAGTTTCACCTTTGGTATGCAAAGGTGGGTCAAATAAGGGAAGATATGTAGGGATATGTAGCTTAGCACAGATCATTGTAGCGACAGATTCAAGATGGGTAGTAATGTCTTGTTTGAGCTCTTGTCCGAGTTCCTCGATTGAGGTAGCGACTGAAGCCGCAATGGAGGAATGCATTTTTTGATTGATGGAGAGAATATTGGCATTGATCTGTCGCACTTCTTGTTGGGTTTCTGTGATATTAGAGTGAAAGGTATTAAAGCGAGCTTCCAAGTCTTGGCTATGGGTATGGGCCATGATGACTAGGGAACACGAAAAGGGGTGGGTGGGACCATACAAAAAATGGGTTATGGGTGAAGTGTATCACAACGATCAGGGCAATGAGGTGAATCCAATGGGGTAAATCCCAAATAAGGGTGTTGGAAGGAGGTTGGGCCCACAAAAAAATTGTTGAAAAATGATAGGTATGACTACGATCAGGGCGAAGAGAGAAAACCAGCGGAATAGGTATCAAATAATGGTGCCAACAGGATCCAGACTTTTTTTTTTTTACTCATGCGGAGTTATACTCTGATCTAAAGAATACTGCAGTGATTAAATGTCCAAATGCTTAACATGAAGAAATGTGTAGTAATTTCACAACTCGAATGCAGGAGACACAGTTGCGCCGCAATAGATCTTATATGTTCTGTTTTTGTTTCCTTCCCAAGGGTTAGGTATTTAAGGGTTTGCCTTGTGCTATAGCTCTCTGATATATGTGTGGGGTCCAACAGTATCACTCGGCCCAATATCTCAGGGCACCAACTAAGGAGGCTAGATTGTACCCTTAGTCATACTACCCGACTACCCAAGTACTAGAGAGTATCTTCTCGAGTGTTGTTCTCGGTGGCACTATAGTAGTTAGGTGACCGATCAGTTTATCTACGAAGAGATTCAGGAGATCTAGGACAATCCGTATACAGGTGTTGTCTGATGCGCTACCACTCGAAGGGGTACCAGCAGGGGTTACAAGGGTGGCCAACAGATGTGCGCTTAAGCACCACTTGTATTTTTTGCGTGTATGAATCCCCGACCGTGGGTTTATGCGCGTAACGACAGATCTTTGTAGCTTAAAGACGTCGGAATATGTCTCCACCCTGAAAAAAATTAACCCACAATTTTTTATTAAGAAAGGTGCTCTGATACCACTTGTAATATTCCAGATATAAAAAGTGTGCAGAACATAAATAAATATCTAGAAATGGCATATGAACAACAATATAACCATAACAACACCACGATAATACCAAAATGAGAACAAAATAACACCAAAAATAACACTTTGATTATCGAGAGCAATGTTCACTTGCCTCTTTGAGGGGGCAACCTCCAGTAGAGCAGAGCTCTATTACAAATATATCCAAGACAAAAGTTCTCATACCCTCGACTCCTATTTATACTAAATATGTCTATCAAAAGAACTATCTAGAGAAAGATCATTCTAGAAGCGGAAGCTTCTATTAGGTCTTCTTACATTGGACTTATTCTTCCTTATTGTTAAGCCTTATTAACATTGACCTTTATTACATGGAAATATATTATTCTACCTACATGAGGGGTTAGGTCCCTAACACGTCAAAACTATGTCAATCTTGGAACACTTCTCTTAATGCTTTTTTAGCACAAAAAAAATATTCTAAGGAAATCCAAGTAATCCCTTACCTTTCTTAAGGTATGATAGACCAATTATGGTCTCAGTGGACGTTAATCATCATCGTCATTGACATCATCATAATGATAATTTGTGTATATAAAATTTAGTTATATATTTTTAATTGGGGTAAAATTGTGATTGAGAGTAGTATTTAGTCTTGTGTATATGATTAAGGTTAGATGTTACAAGAAATCACATGATCCCACTGGAGGTAGATTTAGCAATGAGTATAAGGGACATTATTTTTTTTTAAATACTCTCTAGGTTGAAACCGCTTGGTCTTGGAATAAGAGCTAAAACTATTTATGATTGGCTAAGAGCTTGTCTTCCTCGGACGCAAGGAAACAAATTAACGACCTAAAACCTAGAAGCATCTTGTAGGAGTGGAAGTCTACCCCTTACATCTTGTAGGAGTCAAAATCTACCCCCTTATGAACCATCAATGGATCACTTTAACGGTAGTATGATTTTCTTTAAATAATAATGATAAATCAACTAATAATTATACTCATTATAACTAATAAGTTATAACTAATTTTACCACCTTTAAAAAACAATAATTATATAACAAAAATAGTTGTAACTAATTTTACCACCTTTAAAAACCAATAATTATATAACAAAAATATTACAACTGAGACACATAAATTCATAACATATAAACATACATAATATATTAATCAATAATAATTAAATTAATTTTTATATAAAAATTACATATCTATATCATAAAAAAATATAATTTATATTTTTTAATATATAATTTTGAAAAATTTAAATTATGCATTTACCAACTCACCAAGACAAGAATAATCTTATATCTCGCAATCAACAATCACTTTCTTTTTTTTGGACATTGCACCCACTCATTTCTCCAAATCCATACACTCCGTACATGTTCTTATCAACTAATTAATTTTGTTATTTCTTTTCACTTTTGCTTTTAATGTTTTTTTTAATATTTGATGATGATGATTAACGTCCACTAAGACCTAATTGGTCTATCGGACCTTAAGAGGGTAAGTGATTATTTGTGATTCTTTAGAATTTTGTTTCTGTGCTCGAAAAGCATTAAGAGAAGCTTTCCAAGATCACCATACTTTTGT
>ML783730.1:1086252-1103078 GCA_009831015.1 Picea engelmannii
AACAAATTGCTATATACATCTTCTTAGCATTGGTGTCTGAAATTTCTATCCAAATGTATTGATTAAGAGGGTCAATCTTATGAAGTTGAATGTGAGGAGAAATGATTTTTCTAATATAACAAGCTATGCCTCTTATCCCTCTACAGTGGGATTTTTTGTTCCATGCTGACCACAAGACAAATCCTTCCATGTTAGGGACCTTAGACTCCTCATGCTCCCAAGTTTCAGCTAGACAGATAATATCAATACCACTCGGGATCCAACTTATCATAGGACCTTTGCGTCATGGAAAGCCACAACAATTCCAAAAAAGGATCCCAAGTGTCCCAAATTCCTATTTATTATTATCCTTCTGGTCTCTATCCCTAACAATAGCTTTTCAATTTTTAATTATTACCCATTTTCCTTCTTTCCTGGCTTCTTTTACCTTTTGAACTTCCTTCCTTAATTCAGCTTGGTCTTCAGGAATGAGGTCTTCATTTATAAATATTCTCGACCCTTTTAAGCTCGGAGATTTACTAAGTATGCTATATTTATGGTCATTACAACTTACTTTGACACGAATCAACCTATCTTTGTGATCAATTATTTTTCCTAGCCTCTTTGCTTCTATGAGGTAAGTTGTATCAATTTGTGATTTATTTATTAATTCTTCTTTTACTATTGCTAGCGTATCCTCCTCTTGTTGTTCTTTTATATCAAAAATTATGAGGTTCAAGGCTCTTTTGTTACGCTCATGGTCCAATTTGACTAGCTTATTCATTTCCTCTTTGATGGGTTTGATATCCAATTTGTTTTCCATATTACTGAGGGTCAAATTGTTGGTTAGTTTTTCTTCTAGCTCTTTAATCCTATCTCTCAAGTTGTGATTTTCTTCAACCCCACCTTCTTTGGTTGATTGTTTATGTTTTTCCATTTCTTGAATTCTATCCTTCATTGTCTGCAATTCACTCTTGAACCCTAAGAATCTATCCTCTACTTGAGTTTGAATGATATCTTTAATTTTTTTATCAATCATTGCCTCTAGCTCTATTTTGAGTTTTACGTCTCTTTGAAATGAAATTCAAAAGGCGTGGCAACAAAAGACTGAGAATTTATGGGGATGTGTAATGGAAATTAATCATCTTCTCTTTATTTTTTATTTAAATTACTATTACAATGTCAGTGCATGTTGGGTCTCAAGCCACTGCATGTATAGCATGCATGCAAGCCCTCAATGAATTAAGAACATGTCAACAGTTATATCTTTCCCTTTCTCTCAAAGAATTTGATTCATTTATGGTTCCAACCATTCATAACTATGTAACCCTATTCGTGATAAATTGACTTTCAAATAATGGATATAAATTAAAACAAAAAAAGAGTGATAAATAGACTTTCAAAAAATAATGGATATAAATTATAAAAAGCCATAATTATTGGTTTCTAGTTTTGTCAATATTTATTCATTCTATTATTATTAATACAATAGTGGTTAATAATTGTTAAGACTCGATCAAGTTGAATTTGTATCATGTATTTTTTTTATTAATAATATATATATATATTTTAAATCATGAAAAATTGACGATTCGTTAAAGTGATCTGGGTTAGGTTTGAGATTACATTTATTAGCTACCACTATAACCCGAGAGTATATTCAACACCGTGCAAGACTTATATATCAATAATTTGTGACTTAACAAGAGTCAAGGTGTCCCACTTGGGGACGTCTACCATTTTAACCTTATCACAACAAGCCTACATGTACTCTGCAAGAATTGAACTTAGATAAAGAGGATAGTTATCATATTACCCAACCACTCAAGCTAAACCCAGATAACCATAAACAACATATCTTGAACAAATAATCAAAATAATCCTTAAAATTATATTAAATTTGATCTGTCTTGAGGGATAGGTAAAGGGGAGTCATCTTATTTGGTTAGGAAAAAGCTTGACTAGTAATCGGGTACGTTGTTGAGTGGACTAGTACTAATGCTAGACTCCGTCAATGACAAGGAGGTGTATTTTTTATACATTGCTTGATTTGTGGGTTCAATGTTATGTTACTCATTAAAAGAGCTTTAGCCTTTGGAAAAAGAAGATAAGTTTTTTTGGGGGGGGGTCACCATGTAATAGTTATTTAGTAGTATTATTGAAGGTTGGGTATTATTGTAAATATTTTGTATGAGAATAAATATGTTAGATATTATTGATTTATTGTGCATTTAAACATGACTTTTAATTATAAACATTATGTATTATATATAGGAGAACAAACACAATGTGTTTTCGTTATATATAAATTTATTTTATGTGGCATGTTATTGGTTGATAACTTTGAGGTCTTATTGCTAGGCTTTAATAAAATGTGATCTTTCATCCTTCAATAACCTAAGTTTTAGTTTAGGTATTATTTTTATTAAAGCAACTCGATGAGTTATGCGTGAAGTCTTACTCGACACGGCTTGACATACAATAGTTATAGCATTAATGATTTATGGCATATTATTTATTTACTTTCAATCAATCGTCATTTATTAGCGATGAATGCAGACTTCATTAGACTGCAAATTTTTTTATGCACCGTCGTGGAGCCTTATCCACTGCCTTATATGATATGCATCGCCTTGCATAGATGTGCTTCTACACACTTGCCTTTAACTTCAACTAATGCATTCTCAATGTTTTGCATTGAGAAATGCTTCTCACTGCTTTAGTGCTCCGTTAACTTCATGACTTTCACCCCAACTGTAGCATTCTACATAGCACATACTGACATTGTTACTTGTATGAGAACAAATCAAATGTCAAAGCAATATCAACAATGTACTAAATCCAATCAAGGTAAATAATTACTAAGCAAAATATTAGTCTAGATTTGCCTATATGTATTTTAGTCTCATGATTGCATATGCTTGGAATTGCAGTAAAACTCAGTAGTATATGAAAGACAAATATGACAATCTCTTAACCTTTTTTTCGTGTGAAGAGATCGTAGAGCAGACAAAATAAGACAAGGAGGTAGGGCTTGGGTGGAGAATTTTCTTACTTACTTAGTTAACCTTAGTGGTTGATTCAAGGCTCCTTTGTACCACCCTCACCTCTCGAGTCTCTCCGTGCTTGGAAAATTGAGCCTAGTGCAACGATGGAGTTAGATGAAGCATTTTTCTACTCCTGAAACATAACTTGTTGAGGATGTTAGTTACATAGTTATTTCAAATTGCTCCCAACTACACTAGGGTTGATCATGCAACTGACTCAACTTCAAGAACCTAAAGATAGGAGTTGCATCGCCATCATTAACTTCCACCACCTACATCACAGACCTGCCACTTGAACATTGAGGATCTGAAGAAGCAACCAAATAGACTGGTTATTTCTAAATAAGTGCTCCTCTGTCATAACAAGAAAATTTTAGAAGGTATACAAAACAAATGCAAACAGCATACCTTGTCAAATATTGAAAATTATGTTGTAAAACAAGTGTAGACCACCAGGTTGATGTCCACCAAATTGAGCTTAGCATGCAAAATTACGTTAACCGGTTAAGCAGACAAATGTTCCTTGTTTAGGTATTTCTCTTGTATACATTTTTCTTTTGTTCCTCTCATGCTAACTGTGGTTGTGTGACAGATGTGAATGAATGGTAGAACTAGCCCTTATTTCAATTTATTATTCTGCATTCCAGGTTGGTAGTTATTACAAATACTCCCTACACTCCAGGTTGTGTAACTGAATACTTGACCTATACCATAACTTCATGTAGAAGAAAATCCATGCGGCATAAGTTTTACTTGGTCCAATATTCAAACCCTACAAAAGAGGTTGGAGTATGGTTTCCCTCCAAACCCTGGTGTACTATATGGACTAAAAGGGAAATGACCTAACTGGTAGAACCGGTCCATGCATGGGTTCACTCAACTTGGTGGTTGGCCTAGCTAAAATCCTCCTTGATGTTGGTTGTGGCATGGTAATATAGCATCTTTGACTAGTTCTACCATGCATCCATCATTTGTACATGAGCTGAGCAAGCAAAAAATGGGCCATTGTCCTCTTGTTGGTTGTTGGCAGAACTACTCAGTCGATGAACACCAAGAGACAAAGACAAAGGCCCTATTTTATTTTTTGCATGCCTTAGTTTCTCCTCAGTGAAAGACATCCGGTTATAGCACTTCTCCATTTACGTGCATGTCCTCTCTGTGACACTTTATCTCGTGCATGCATATGAAAGAGAAACTACAAATCGCTCTTGTCTATCCAATGACATGTTCTTAATCCATTGAGGGCTTGCATGCATCCTACACATGTAGTGGCTCGAGACCCAACATGCACTGACATTAAAAAATAAAGAGAAGATGATTAATTTCCATTACACATCCCCATAAATTCTCAGTCTCTTGTTGCCACGCCTTTTTAATTGCATTTCAAAGAGATTGCTCCATAATGGACTCACAAAATCTAACATGGAATATAAATTGCATTTGATTCAATGGGAGACATTACATCTCAAGCACACTATTACCATTAAGCATACTTGAACCTTGATTTTCAGCACGTTGAGAAGTAGCGAAATAACACTTGGTTTGATTTTGGAAAGCACATGTCTTCTAAATGGCCACTTGTTTTCCATTTCGAAAAGATACGTTCATTGTTTCATAGCAATAACCCATTTCATCTCTTCCTTTGTATATTTTACCTTTTGCCTCGTGCAAAGTTAAATCCCAATCTGAGAAGAAGTACTATACATATCCCTCCTACCCTTGTCATTCAATTTATTTTGATTACGTCTCGGTTTAAAGTAAATGTGCTAGCTCGTTTTTTGGGTCAAATATTAAACAATACAAGGGCGATGGCGGGCGATGGCGATTTTGAATCTGAACTGGTTCTGTTGGAGTCCAAGAAAGACAAAGGACATTGGACTCTCGGCCTGAGGGACCACTAGCTGGGTAGAGAGGTCGTTTTTCTTCTTTACAAGTAACGGGCGGACTTTCCTACCTTTTCCCTGGAGTCTAGCTGGAGGTATTTTGATGTGTTCTACAAGGCTATACATTCTTCTGGTTTCTTTCCTAACCCCTTTGATAGAAGGCATCTTCTCCTTGTTTTACGTCTTTTGAGCATTGGTATATAGCACAGGACTCTTGTTACCAAGGCTCTTTCTTACTGACTATTTGATGATCTGTTTTGAGTCCCTAGACTGTTTTCCTTTTGCCGCTCTGCTCATTTTATATTCCCAAATGCTTCCCACTTGCCTCGCCATTTTGGATGGGCCCCTGCACCTGACAAACTTTTTGGACTTTTCCTGCTTGTCATAACCTATTTTTGTCTCCTTTATAGACGCCCAATGGAGCCAAATGATCTTGCTCCTTCTGCAGAAGGTCAGGGAGATCCATGGGACCGCCAGGACTTCATTGATTCAATAGATAATCTTTGTACTAGTCATTTTCTTTCCAAAAACCGCTCTGACCATAACCTGCCTTTAAACAACAAACCCAAGAACACTTCCTGCTCTGCCAGTCTGTCTCACCTATTAGCTGCTACTGGGACTGTCGTTTCATCTTTTCCTTTCTTAGAAGAAGCTAAACCTAGCTCTCCAGATAAACTGAAAAACAGTCATGAAGGTTTTACACAGTTAGATTCCAGACCTGACAGGGGAACCTCTTTACCAGGTATCAGGATCTCATATGCTTCACCACCTCAAAAAGTTTATGGTCTCCGTAAGAAACCTCAAAAGGTCTGGAAACCAAAACGCAAACAACCCAAACTGGTTCTTGGAATGGATATTGGTCTTTCTGAAGCTGTTAATCTAGCTTTGTGTGCACTAGTTGGGCGTTTGGAATACAAAGAAAAGTGTACCCAGAAGCTGGAGGATTGGATTGCATCCCACTAGAAACCACTCCTAGGTTACCAGCCAAAACAACTTCTGCTTCTAAATGGATGGTTAGGTTTTATTTTCAAGTCTCCAGAAGATTCAGCTCTGATCTTGGAAAGATTTTGGCCTTTTGATGGGGGAAGTCTCATGCTAAAGCGCTGGAGACTAGGCTTTAACCCATCCATGGATTTCTTTAGCCACAGACACCTTTGGGTTCTCCTTCCAGGTCGCCCTCTTCAACTCTGGAATCACCGGGCTCTTGAATCCATTGGAGCTTCCTTAGGACGTTTTTTAATGGCAGATAAAAACTCACTTGAGGCTTCAAACAGAAGAATGGCGAGGATCTATGTGGAAATAGATATACAGGCTGGACTTCCTGAAGTGTTGGAGATAGACTGGCGCAACCAACTCGTCTCACAACGACTGGACTACCTTGGTATTCCGTTTCGTTGTTCTATTTGCCGCAGAACCGGTCATCTGCGAAGGGATTGTTCAAAATTCCCCCAGCCTGAAGATGACTTAGATCCAGCGGAGGACCTGTTATTCAATGGATATATCTCCTCACCAGAGTAGCCAGCAAAGGAGATTCCAGATCAGAATGGAATCGATACTTCTACGGGTGACAACTTTTTGGATAAGTTACAAATCTTTTGTCCTTCTCTTTACAGTTCCCTCTCAGCCCGGGATAGGCTCTATATTATAGAGCATGCAGACCTTATAATGCCTCCTGACCCTTCGCCTCCCCTCACAGATCTGTCTGACTTCTCTTCTAAGCCACCAGCTTGCAGACCATCTTCACCCGAGCCTTCTCCAACAGTCAATGCGAGCTCTACTCTTCTCACTGACCAGCCCTCACCTACTAGAGTTTTGGGGAAGGTTCCCATATCGGGGACAGACTTATCACAAGACTCCATCTCCCCAGTAGGATATTCAGAGCCATCACATTCTGGTACACAACTAGATAACTTGCTCCAGGATTTTAACCCAACAACCACTCTTCCTTTTGACTCGATACCCTTACAAACCTTTAATGGGAAAACCCTAGTGAATCCTTCCCCTCTTCCTACTGACCAACCTTCTTCTTCAATGAGAAATCCTACACCTGTTACAGATCCTACCTGGTCAAAAGGTATCGGGCTGGAACTATCGCCTCTGAAAACTCGCAGTGCGCGAAAGAAGACTCTGACAGGTTCGTCGTCTTTGGCCATTTCTACCTCTGTTCCAAATCACGGGGCGCTTAGAGATTTAAAAGCCCTTGCCAGAGGGAAATCATGATCCTGCTATCCTTTAATGTGAGAGGGGTTGGAGGGCCCCTGAAACAAGCCTCCATGCGAAGACTTCTCGAGCAGACCCAACCATCTATCATCTTCTTACAAGAAACCTTAGTGGAAGCAGCGGTGGCCAAGGATTTTTTGCATCAGTTACGGCCGAGCTGGATCTCCAGCGTCGCAAGCTCAGTGGGGAATTCGGGGGGCCTACTGGCCTCATGGGACCCAAACTTATTTGATCTCGCACCTATGATAAGCCCTGGGGGTATCTTACTTTCCAGTTTTTGCTTCGAACTCAACAGATCCATTAACTTGCTCAACATCTACGGTCCCTGTACAGACCGAAAAGCTTTATGGCAATGACTCGATGACCTGGGCTTACTAGCGGCCAAGAATCTCATTCTGGCTGGTGATCTCAATCTAATTACCAGTCCTAAGGAAAAATGGGGTGACAAGGCGTTGTCTGATCCCTTATCAAAGTTCTTTAATCATATTTTTTACAAAAATGCCTTGATAGACATGAAGCCTGCTGAGTTGTTGCCCACCTGGAGGAATGGATGACAAGGAGCTGAAACTATAGCAAAAAGACTTGACCAAATTCTTATCGTTGAGGAGCTTCTCCTGCCCTCCTATTGTAGCCGAGCTTGGGCAATTCTTCCCTTCTTGTCAGACCATGTTCCTATTTGTCTACAGTTGGGGGAGGGCCGATATGGAACCGGCAAGCCATTCAAATTTAATCATCGGTGGCTAAGGGAGACATCCTTCAACACGTTGGTAAAGGAGGTTTGGTTGGATCACCATCTCCCGTCTCCTGAAGACGCCCAAGTGCGCCTTATTAGAAAGCTCACTACATTAAAAAATCAAACGATTCTATGGTTAAGGGATAAAAAGAAAAAAGAACAGGCAGAGCTAACCCGAATTGATAAGGAGCTGGAACATTATCAATTTCAAAAGCTACAGGATCATAGACGAGGGGACATCGACTATATAATTTTCCGGTTGGAAGAAGCACGGAATTTGCACCTTCGGGAAGATGAAGAGAGATGGAGATTGAACAGCCGTATGCTCTGGCTGGCTGGTGGTGACAAAAACACCAGATACTTTCATCGATTAGCCTCCTCTAGACGAGCAAAAAAGTATCTCTGGGACATAGAGGATGAGAACGAAATTATACATCATTCTCAGGCAGATCTCAAAATCGTTGCTTACAACCACTTTAAAGATTTTTACAGGGCTTCATCAGTTCCATCACTAGCGGCATAGACAAAAATAGTAGGTCTTTTCCCGAAGTTGGTCACACCTGAGGAATCTTTGTCTCTAGAATCCCCCTGCACAAAGGAGGAATTGCTAGAAGTTTTAAACAACTTTAAAAAGGAGAAAAGTCCTGGTCCCGACGGCTGGTCGGTCGAACTGTTCATACATTTTTTCGATCTTATGGGACAGGACCTCCTGGATGTGGTTGAAGATACGAGAAGTAGAGGGAAAGTAAATTCCCAGCTAAACAATACTTTTATTGTTCTGATTCCAAAATCAAATCTGCCCAGGCATTTTAATGATTTCCGTCCAATTTCTCTCTGCAATCTCAGTTACAAAATTATCACAAAACTTTTTGCCAGAAGACTTTGTCCCTTTCTCTCCAAGGTTCTTTCGGAAGAGCAGCTTGGCTTCCTAAAAGGAAGAGCAGCTTGGCTTCCTAAAAGGAAGACAGATTCTTGATGCCATTGGAGTGGCTCAAGAATGCATTCACTCGATAAAGACAAAAAAGCAAAAGGCCATTCTTCTTAAATTGGACCTTAAAAAGGCTTTCGATAGCATTAACTGGAATTTTCTGCATCTTGCTCTCATTCAGAGCGGAGTGGGCTTCACGACAACGAGCTGGATTATGGGATGTATCTCCTCAGCCACCATGGTCGTCCTGATCAATGGTGAAGCTTCAAATTTTTTTCACTGTGAGAGAGGGCTCCGTCATGGATGCCCGCTCTCACCTCTTCTCTTCATTTTCATCTTGGAAGGCCTAAAAATTTTACTTAAGAACAAACAAGCAGAGGGGCTTTTGAAAGGGATAAAAATCGTCGGAATAACACATATTCTGCATATCCTTTTCGTTGATGACGTTTTGATCTTGTCAAATGCAAATCATGTTGAATGGACCACCATTCATTCTATTCTAACTGCTTTTTGTGATGTTACATGACTAGATATCAATGTTCAAAAATCGGTCTTCCTTGCAACAAATGTCCAAGACCCATTGCTTACAGATTTAAAAGAGTTGTATGGAATTTCATCTCTGGAGTTATCAAAGGGCTTTTCCTATCTGGGACACTTCTTAAAATCCTCCTGCTTTTCAAAACAAGACTGGGCCTGGTTAATCAACAAATTTGAAGGCAAAATACTAAACTGGCATAACAGATTTCTTTCCATGGGAGGAAGATATGTCCTGATAAAGGTTGTTTTGGAAAGTATCCCAGTTTATTGGATGGCTTCAACACATATCCCGGCAGCGATTTTGATTTCTCTTCGTCAACTCATCTTCTCCTTCCTTTGGTCGGGCAGCAAAAAGAGCAAGGGCTTTCATCTCAGCAAATGGGAGGTGTTATCAAAACCAAAGCCATTGGGAGGTTGGGGCCTCAAAAATCTCCCCCTTTTTTATAAAGCGCTCACGGCTAATACTCTGTGGAGAATTCTAACTAAACCGGGCCTGTGGAATAGAGTTATCTCAGCAAAGTATCTCCGTCAACTCCCGGTTCATCTTTGGATCAGATTTGCCTCAGGCAGCCCCACAAAAGGTTCTCGAATCTGGAAACATCTCCTTTCCTCCCTTCTGGTTCTTTTACAATGGATCTCGTGGAATCCGGGCAATGGCTGCCTAATTGAAGTCGGTAGAGACAACTTCCTTGGATTGGGGAGCAAATTCATACTCTCACCCCCTCTTCTAGCGAACCTACATGCTAAAAATATTATCTTTTTGAACCAATGCTGCTATCAGAGATCAGAAGGTCCGTTTGGAGACTCTTGGCTCAGTGGATCAGATCTTCAACTTGAGCCCGAGATTCTATTCGAATGGGATGGCTTCATCATGACAATCAAAGAATCGGGCCTAAGATTTCAAAAGAAACCGGATACTATTAGCTGGACGGGCGGAGATGGCTCGGGACATCTCAAGGTAAAAAATGTATATCTTGCTTTGACTTTAGGTTGCTGGAAACCTATTAAAGACAACTGGAGACTTAGAATTTGGAAAGATGACTACCCCTTGAAACTTAAACTTTTTGCTTGGATCTTGACTGAAAACAAATTGCTAATGTGGGATAAACTACAAGCTCGTGGCTGGGAGGGCCCGAGCCGTTGTATTCTCTGCAAGACGGCCAATGAATCTACGCTCCACGTGTTCTTCCACTGTCCCTTCGTTCGAGCGATCTGGTCAGTCCTCCAATCCGCGCTGAAGATCATCTTTCCTTGGTCGGGCTCCAGCATTCAAGACTGTATGCGCATCTAGTTCAAGTAAGACAGCACACATAAATTGACTCTTATCCATCTCTGCTGGCGTGTTTGGAAAGCTAGAAATGAAGAACTTTTTCAAGAGAGGACTCCTTCTTCTATTAGTATCACAAACCATTTCCTTGCGGAAGCAACAAGCCACAGATCAGTGATAAAGGCTTCGCCCACCAGTCGACCTTCCCTTATTATCCCTACTGATAGAACAATGGCCTGGTTTGACGGAGCCTCTCAACAAGGAGGTGCACTTTGTGGAGCTGGGGGGAAAGTTGTCTTAAACTCTCATTCCAGTATTCGATGGACTTTGAACTGCGGCATCGGATCAAATACAAAGGCAGAGCTTGTAGGTGCTTGGGTTTCTCTAGTCTTGGCAAGCAGATACACCGAAGACATGATACTTCTTGGAGACTCTAAATTGATCATCGACTGGTTAAATGGTCTCGCTGACTTCCAAGTAGCAGTTCTTGGAAGCTGGAAAGAGAGAACCAAAGAAGCAGCTTTGTTGTACAAAAATCTCGCTTTCAAACACATCTTTCGAGAAGAAAACAACCAGGCGGATACCTTATCAAAAAACTCTTTGCTTCTTCCTTCGGGCCATATCTGATTTGTTGTTTGGGAGGATGACAATGAAGGTCCTACAAACAAGATTAAGATATGACTTGTCTTTGTCACCTTGGGTCTGAAATTCATTGATCGGAAGCGATTATAGTCATGATTCTGAGATGTTATTCTTGATCGGAAGCGTCTTTGATAAGAATCGGCGCTGCAAGTCTTGATAGTTTTGAAAAGTTTTTAGGCGTTTTTTTCTTTTCTTCCAAAGAGAGCAGCCTGTTGTATGTTTCGGTCTATGTAAATTTGTATATCCTTTTGAATATAAAGAGTATTTTTCTCGTGGAAAAAAAAGTAAATGTGCTAGCAATGACTCTTTTAATTTTAGTTTTGATGTCGAATATGGCCATGCGTGTTTACGAACTCCAACTCTAAATTAATTTATGAACAAAATCTTTGAACATATAACCAATTTAGTGTATCATGGGGTAATCCCTATAAAGCTTATTAATAGTTATCACTATGACGCTTTTTGTTAATGTTCACAGAACACCCTAAAATAGGAGAAGTTATATAAATGTAACAAGATATAATCTTGTAAAATGTCAACCTTTAACTTAAAGTCAAGTAAGGTTAAGGATCTTGAAGTTTGAAAAACTACATTGATAATCAATACGTTAATGTTTATTGAACACTTTAAAATAGGATAAGTTATATAAATGTAACAAGACATAACTTTGTCAAATGTTGATCTTTAAAGTAAATTCAATTAAGGTTAAGAACCTTGAAGCTTGAAAAACTACGTTAACAATAAATACGTTAATGTTCATTGAACACCTTAAAATATGATAAGTTAGATAAATGTAACCAGACATAACCTTATCAAATGTCAACTTTTAACTTAAAATCAAGTCAACCTTTAACTTAAAGTCAAGTAAGGTTAAGAACCTTGAAGTTTGAAAAACTACATTAAGAATAAATATGAATAAATATGTTAATGTTCAAAACACCCTACAATATAATAAGTTATATAAATGTAACAAAACACAATCTTGTCAAATGTCAATCTTTAACTTAAAGTTTAGTAAGGTTAAGGATTTTGAAGTTCAAAAAACTACATTAACAATAAATATATTAATGGAAATTTTTCAAGCATGAGAAAACAATTTATAGGAAAGACTATTTTCTTTATGTTATAGGGCCAGAAAAAAATAAAATAAAAATAAAAAATAAATATTAATATCAAAAGTAGGCATGCAAGATATTTATAAAATATCACATTTTGCTTTTCCATGGGAATAAAGTAGGCATGCAAGATGTTTATAAAAGATCACACTATTGATTTTTCTTTTCCATGGGAATGTCGGGTAATACAAGTTGAAACATATGGTTATATTAATGAAAAATTTTCAAGGATGAGAAAACAATTTATTTGAAAAAATATTTTATTTATATTTTATGACCAATAAATAAATATATATATATATATATATATATATTAAAAGTAAGCATGAGAGATATTTATAAAAGATAACACTATTGATTTTTCCATGGGAATATTTGCTAATGCATATTGAAACAGGTGGTACTTCAACATGTTTTACTAATGCACCTATTACCCTTGTTTATGGATGCCCTTATCCTTGCTTTACTATTGATGCCACTACATATGTTATTGGTAGGCACTTTGCTACCATCTAGTCAAGTCTTTGTTTCTTACTATTGATGCCACTGTATATGCTATTGGTAGGCACTTTGCTACCATGTAGTGAAGTCCTTGTTTCTTGTAAAATTGTTATGGAAAACAAAACAAAATAAAAAGTTATTTGTAAAGGGTTTTAGTTCATGAAGAGTACATATGTTTTGTATGATGCTATGGCGCATCGATTTTAACAAACATATAAAATTAGTGTTTGTGAATTTGATATGGGTTAGATTTCCTAGTTAACCCATTGGAAGATTGAATTTGCCATACTTCGTAAGTCATTGATAATGTTTTGGGTAAGTTCACTACCTTTGCTTCATAAACTAGTAATTATGTTTCCAATACCTACACTAGATTTGTATTTAAGTTGATTCATGCAAATGCATTCTGGACCAAATCATGTTGGAGAGCAAAAACCGAAACTAGACACAACATCTAAATTGCAAACACATTGCCTTCTACTGTAAAATTTGTTTTGACCATAGATATTTGGTGGCAATGTGTTTGTAGGCAAAATCTCCACAAACAACCAAAAGGAAAAATAAGAAGCCTACCTAATGAAAATATTCTAAGATAGATTATTATTAGGCAAAACCTACACCTACAACTCTAGTGAATATCATTATTCCATCTCCAACAAGATACCACAAAAACATTAGTATCATCATAAATCTAGAGGCCACTTCCCTACCATTAGTGTTATTGCAAAAAGGCTCATTTGAAAAGTGAAATACAATAAATGATTCATATTCTTTAAATGGTGATATAAATAACTTTTATAGACCCATTAAAAACCTATTAAATAAAGTAAATAGCTTCTATAAACCCATTAAATAAAGTAAAATAAAAATTGATGATAACAACTCCAATCATTTCCAATCAATTATTAATTATTGAAAAAAAAAACATAAATAAATTAAAATTGAAAACAATATAATTTTGTTTATTAAAAATTTAAATTAATTAATTTTACTATTTTTATTGACCATAAATTTTATATATAATGTTTTCATACCCATGTTTGAAAATGTTAAAAGAAAAGATATGAGATCCACACACCTAGATATGCACACTTTTAATCACCAACTCTTTCACTTTCTTCTAGTAAAGTAGATATGGAAATAGCAAATATGAGTCATATATATATAAACAAACATTCTTATTTATGACTCATATTTGAGGTGTGGATCCATATCTTTTCTTTTAACATTTTCAAACATGGGTATGAAAACATTGCAAACCACCTCTTAAAGCCTACAAAAAGGTTGTCCCCAACTAGCCTTCGAATCTAACTTTACATTACAAAAAGGTTGTCCCAAACTAGCCTTCGAATCTAACTTTACATTAATGATAGAAGCCATCTTTGGAGTGTTTTTGGATGTCACCTTTTAGAAATTTTATTAAAATATATGCAAAATAGTAAAAGTATGGTAGGGTGGTAACTTTGTGATAGGGCAATTTCCTCAATGTTGTAAAGAGTGGGATTAAAATTTGTCAAATTGGTAATGGAGAGTATGTAATATAGTTTTTATTAGAATTAAATTTTAATTAATGTAGTTTTTTTTATTAGAATTAAGTTTTAATTAATGATGTGATAATGTTGGTATATAGAATTAAAATTATGCGTAAGTTAAGGATAATTTTGGTAGAATGGGTATTTTTATTAATAATTTTTAAATTGAATGATATTAATAGTTTTTTATAATATTAAATTTAAGTATAAAAAAAATTAGTTAAAAAAAAAAAAAAAACATTTTATTTCAAAAAATTTAAGTATAAAAAAAATTAATTTAAAAAAATAAAAATAAAAACATTTTATTTTAAAAAAAACACATTTTAATGTATTGAGAATTTGTTGAGTTGTGATTTAATAGTTGAGAGAGGGATTCAAGTTCAAACCTAATCGACATAAAAGAATTCAAACACTATAAAGTAAATGAATATAAGATCCAAATATAAGGATTCAAACACTATAAAGTAGATGAATATAAGGATTCAAACATAATGGAGATAAAACCTCCATTAAGATGAATATAATGACATTCATATTGCAACATAGTTTAATTTATACGAATATGATGATATTTGTATAGCAATATAAGGAGTTATTTTAACTTATTAAGATAGTTTAATTTAATCATAGTTTATTTATTTTATTTTTTAAATAAATAATTATGTTTATATTATTAAATATCTTGCATTTTCATTGTTTAATATGAAAATATATATCATATACATATTTTCCAAGATAGTTTTAAACATGTTTTAAATTTATGTTAGGTAGTTTATGCATATTCATATTCAAAATGATGTTTCTGACTTCTCGTGTATGGATATACCTTTACATACCTAATAAAAAGTAGATTTTGAAAAAACATAAAATATAGCTAAAGAAAATGTCTGATTAAATATAACTTCAATTATGTGTTGACTAGGTTTTGCTCTACAAGTTTCAAGTATGTGTATATCAGTTGTTAAATTGTTTCCCCTCCTTGTTGTTTGAGGAACCTATAGATAGACAAGCCATTGATAATGCCATATTATGATAGCTCACCATATTAATCGCGGTGTGCTTAAGAGTGGCACACTCAGCTTTAATTTGACAATTCGTTGTTTTTGTTGTTACATTATTTCCATCAATAAGGCAATTTTGCCATCCTTGTCAACCTCCTAAATCTACACTTGAGCTGCTAAAATGGAGATGGTTAAAATAATGACATTTTGGCTTATGAGAACTCGCTTTACATCAACTAGCTCACAAAAGAGGCAACGATCCATATGCATGTGAACCATTAACAACTCCAATCTCAAGCCCTATAATTGAACCAACTAATCTCCCACTGCTCACTCACTTATCATATTATCACCAAGCGCATTGAAACTTAAAACAAAGATTTGCACACATACCCAAAGCATGTTGGGTATGTGTTATATTCTTTGCACGACTAGATCTAGTGTATGTGTTGTGCCATGTGCGCGGGGGGGTAAGAGGGGAAACACCCCCGAAAATAATAAAAAATGACGATTTTTTTGCATCTGTTTTTTATGGTCACAAGGGGGTGGAGCCCATTTGGTGTACCTGAGGGGTCACAGGGGGGTGAAGCCCCCCTGTCTGGGGGGTTCGCATGGGGGGCAACAACCCCCTTGCGTGGGGGTTAGGAGGAAACATCCCCGGAAAAAAATAAAAAAATAAAAAAATAAAAAATTGACGCTTTTTTTTAATCTGTTTTTGGTGGTTTTTTGGCACATGGTTTTTGTCGATGGTTTTCTAATTATGTTTAAGGAATTAGAGTTGTTGACTAGTTCGGGTCAACGGGTTAGGGTTTTTGGATGCCGCGAGATCCTATATATTGTATTATATTGTAAGCAATGAAGAGGTGATGAATAGAATATTAGAGGTGCAACTCTAAATAGGGTGTGGGTTTTCCCGGTTTGGGTTTCCAGGGTAAAAATATATGTGTAATGTCTGTGTGCCATTATATCTTTTATATTTTATTAAGAATATGTTTGTAGTAATTAAGTGTATGAGGTTAAAATATACAAAGCCAACATGTCCACATGTTGAGCACATGAGAGTATTCAGACCCACCTATTGAGAGGAGCAATACTACCTAACTACCATCTCATTTGTGGGTTATGCCCAGGAAGGCTTGCTTTCAAAGGTAAAGTCTCATTGATTCGGATTGGATCGTTATATTGTTTGTCATCTATCTTGATCCTTTCAAAGTGGAAAAAATGGAGGAATCATCATGACGGGCCATTTTAGTGGCATGTCCCAGTTTGGAAAATTGGGGTCTGGAACCTTATGGGGCCATTTTGAGGCATCAAATGACATTTTGGGGGGTTAAAACTTTCCCAACCCCCCAAAATGAGAAAGTTTTAACCCCCCATTTTGAGGCATCAAGACCTTTTCCAACAGTGCAAAACTTGTGTTAATCGAAGCTTGTGTGCAAAA
>ML783730.1:1144328-1162177 GCA_009831015.1 Picea engelmannii
AAAAACCTTCATTTGGACCCTCAAAATGGCCTCGAAAGTTAAAACCTGCTAAAAATAGTAAATTGCCAAAATGACCAGAAAACTGTTTTGAGCCATTTGGAAAGGGTGGGTGGCCACTGATATCCACCTGGATCACCCTAAAAGGAGGGTGTCATTTGCAAATTGCGAGTGATTCATATTTTTGAGTCCTCAAACAATTTGGAGATTGGGGAGGTTTCCATTCTCACGTTCTTGCTCAAGTTTTCTGCTAAGAGCTTCAACCACAATGATGAAGAGAAGAGGTGAAAGAGGGAAACCTTGGTAGAGACCTCGACTGACTTGAAAGAAAGTTGAACGTCTGCCATTTACAAGGGGGGGAATCCATGGGCTGCTGATACATGTTGAGATCCATCTTATGAAATTTGGGCTGAATCCAAAATGCTCCATCACCTGAAAAAGGAAAGAGTGCCTGACATGATCAAAATCGTTAGCCATATATAATTTGACTACCACACCTTTGCCTTTTGCCCGGTAACTTGTATGAATCGCCTCTTGGACAAGAACTATGTCATCCACAATTTGTTGATCTTGCATGAAGCCACCTTGGTTTGCAAAGAATCATTTTAGGTGGTGGCTATGATTTTGGTGAGGATTTTGTAAGAATAATTGCACACGGATATTGGTCAAAATCGGGAGAAGGAGGTGGGGCTTGTTTCTTTGGGGATTAAGGCAAGGAAAGAGGAGTTCACATTCCCCCATATTCTTAAGGAGCGATGGACAAACCAAAGCATTCTTTTTAGATCAGTTTTGATGGTGTCCCAAAAGTAGCGGTAGAAGGAAATGGAGAAGCCATCGAGTCTACGCACTTTATCAAGTTCAAGGCTCCAAATGGCTAAGGAAATTTTGACTTCAGATATCAGTTGCATGAGGTCAAGGTTCTCTTCTCTTGAGACCAGATTTGGAATGTGTTCAAGCATGGACTGAATGCTTGTCGACTTTGCTTCCTCACTCTGGGTGTAAACGACAACATAATGGTTTCGGGCAACGGATTTGATTTTCTCAAAATCTGTGATGATGGATCCATCTTCTTGTGTAATCTTCAACACATTATTTTTTGCTTGTCGAAGTTTGGCTTGGTTGTGAAAGAATTTGGTCTTTTTATTCCCCGCCTTGGGCCAAAGGCTTCGTGATTTCAACCTCCAATATTCTTCTTACTTCTTTAAAGCCTTTTGGTATTGGCATTAGAGTTCCAGTTCCTTCGTTTGCAACTTAGAAGTTATTTCATAAACTTCTTAATTTTTTTGTAGATTATCTAGCTTACTTTTAATGAGTTTTTTCTCCCCAGTCGAGGAAGATAAAGAAGATTTATCCCATTGCTTTAATGCTTGCTTGACCAAAATAAGTTTATGTTCCCAAATGAAAACGAGTGTGCCCATAATCTAGGTTGCCCAAATGGATTGGATCGTGTCAACCACTTCTTGATATTAAAGCCATTGAGGGTTAAATCAGAAGGGGGGAGGGCCGTAGTTCAGGAGGGCTTGAAGGTGGAGAGATATAGGCTCATGATATGAGATAAGCGAGGGAGAATATAGGGTTTGATGGATGGATTATGATGAAGAAAGTTGCTATGGACCAAAAAACGATCCAATCTTGTCACTATATGCCTAGGGCCAGTGCACATGTTGGACCAAGTGATTTTTTCTTGCTGCGGGGGGTTGTCCAATAAGTCCCAATCCATTATTAGCTCTTCCATATTGTCTCTAAAGAGGCCTCTCCCAAAAATCCCCCCTCCTTTCTAAACATTGTTCCTTATGATATTCAAATCACCTGCAATGATATAATTTCTGGAGTAATCCGAGTTTCTCAGACTTAAGAGAGTGTTCCAACACTTGGTTTTCTCTACAAGGTTATTTGGCATGTATACATTGAAAATTGCATAGAGAATGTTGTTGCATCTACGCTTGAATTTAGTAAATATCCAATACTGGGTTTTGCATTGATGTTCCATACTTACCTTCTATTTGTCCCATAATGTGCAGAGGTTGCTAGAGGCTCCTCTAGAATCTACAACAATGAGGTCACCTGCGCACCATAATCTTTTACAGAGATTTGAGACATCTTTAGAGCTCATGTTGGTCTCCTGAATGAGGAGTATGCTAAGCTTCTCAATTTTAATTAGATCTTTGACAACCAAGGACTTGGGGCCGTTGCCTAAACCCCTACAATTCCAAGAGACCAAGATCATTATTTCAAAGGGTTGAAATGGGTACCCACTTTGTTTGTTGCATTTCCCAAGAAATATGGTCTACTTTTGAATATTAATTCTCTATCTTCTTTGAGTTCGAAGAGGAATGTAAAAAAACCTCGACCACATAAATAATGACTAATCAAACCTTTGATGAGGGGCTTCTAGTTCTTCTCTATCCATGTTGCAATCGTCTTTGGAGATGGCCATATTCCTATAAATTCGCTGATCAACCCACGATCGACCAAAGCTAATGCCTTCCTACTGAAGGTGGAGGGTGAAAGAGCGACTTTGAACGTTTCCACTAATCTCTTCACAAATTGAGAAGGTTGATTCTTCAAAGCTTTCATAGAGGATGCTACCATTACCTAGAAAGCCCTACATCTTCATCTGGAAGAGGCGAAGGCTCCCTCCCATCACCATACTCCATCCACACACCAGAACTAGGGTTTCAATGCAACACACATGCTCTCGCTCTCTACTTAAATTATTAAAAATATTATACAAATTTCACTGTAAATTATAGTTCTACTTTACTAACTTGAATTTAAACCTTATAACTTTACTTTTAATTATTTTAATTGATTTCAAGGCCATCTAAATCCTTACAATTTTGAAAATAATAATAAATCGAAATAAGATTTTACATCTTAATAAAAAAATAAACCCACCCAAATAATTAAGATGGTCCATTTATTACCTCCCTCCTTTCATCATTCATATTTATCTATAATTCCTTTTAACTTATTAAAAATGATTTAACCTAATCATAATTTATTAAACCATTTCATGAATCAGATCTAACTGTGGTTCCTTTAACCCATTAAGGATAGTTTAACCCAATCATAGTTTATTAAACCATTTAATGGCATAAAATCTAATCATGGTTTCTGTTAACTCATTAAGTTTAACCTCATCGTAGTTTATTAAACCATTTTATCAATCACATGTATTATTCCAACTCAGCAAATAGAAACTTACAGATATCTTAGTGTATTTGGGTCTCTCGTGCAAGTCTACCCTACAATTAGGCATCTAAAACACGGCGACTATGACACGTGCCACGCTGCAGGACCGCCAGCTGGCAGCCAACAAGCACAAGACGAAAGCGCAGCCGCCGGGAAAGAGCCTAATTTTAGGGAGCCCGGTAAAATAATATAACCTTTAAAAAAGTATGAATAAAAAAGGATAAAAAATATCTCTGAATGAAACTGAGAGCTTTTTAATGTGCTCTGGGGTTTGGTTTGGCTTTCAGAATTTTGGTGCGAAGCGCAGGGATTCCTACTCGGATTCGACTATAGCGCCGTTTTCGCTTCTTATTCAAGCCCAAAGCACATTCGAACGGGCGATTCGGCCGGGGTTTTAATTGCAATGATTTTTTCTCTTTTAATTCCATAGATTGCCAGCGGATTTTTGTTTTGTTCTGTGTTTTGTTGTGTTGGAGAAGACAATGAGAAGAAACTGTACATATCCTTCACTTGAAATTCGCTTCGCGAAGAATCGATATTTGAATCGCACGTATGCGAGCAGATTCCGTGAAGATTTCGTGTAAATTCTGTAAGGAATTTGCTTGCAATATGTTTGAATGAATTCATTGCGTGGTATCGGGGTTCGATTGATCATCTACACGGCAGGGGTCTGAAGAGGCCGAGCGGTTCGCGGCTGGATTATCTGAAGCAGCTTATACACGCGTTGGCCAGGTTTGGTGCTATATTGATTATTTTTCATTGTATATTGTTATTTTCGGTTCGAGTTCAATAATTCTCTAGGTTTTAATATGGATAGGGTTTATTCTTAGATAACGAGCTTTATTATTGTATGGAGCGCTTTCTCGTTTCCAAAAAAAAGAACCCCTATGTAATGTTGCGCCTGTGGTAATTGTTTCACTGAAAGCTTCTAATTGCTGAAAATACAAGGATATGCGTTTCAGCAAAGAAATTGTGAAGAATTTTAGTGGTTTTTCTATGACTGGAGATTTGTGTCAAATGTATTGGATAATATTATAAAGGCACCTTTTTTATTCTGTCAACAGGCGGGAGAAGAGTCATCTTGCCGGTACAGGACAGGGATTGCAGGGTTTCAGTTTGTGGTAGAAGCTGGGTTTTGATGTGACTGCACCTCTATCAAGTTTACCCTTCTTAATTTAAAACCTAAAATGAGTTCCATAGATTTTCAGGAGTTAGTGCCGGGGAGGAAGATGTTTGTCCATGTGGCCGAGAATGGGCATACTTTTGAGCTTGACTGTGAGGCAGGGATGTCTGTAGAAAGTGTGCGGCGTCGCCTAGAATCACTTGCTGGTTTGCCCGCCGATGAGCAGCTTTTGATTTGTGGACCAGTGAGGCTGGATCCGCGACGCTCGTTGGGTGACTACAAACTGCCCTGTGATGGTAATGATATTTTTCTTTACAACCGGGCTCGATTGGCTGGTGATTGCCCTCCGCCTGTAAGGGAGCAAATTGAATTGCCCGAAGTTGTTGTTCCTCCGTCTCCGTTGCCTTCTCATAACCCACATCCATTGGATGATGCATTGGACCCAGCCTTGAAGGCATTGCCCTCGTATGAGAGACAATTCAAGTATCATTTTCAGAAGGGGCATGCCATCTACATTGCAAACCAGGCTAAAATTGAATTCTGTAAACGATTGCTCCAGGAACAAAAAGTGCAGGAGAGGGCTCTGGAGAATGCGAGGAGTAATATGGATCAAACCTACAGGACGATTGATCAGAATTATGTTGAGTTTATGAAGCGTTTTTCATGGCAGCAGAAACAACACCAGGATCTTCTGACAAATCTTGGAAGGGATACAGAGAGGCTGCGAGCCTGTAAGCTGCATCCGGCTCTTCGGACAGAAACTCGCAAGTGCCTATTAAACTTTACCAGGGAAGATAGATTGCGCAAGGTGCAGGAGACATGCACTATTTCCCATGGGCAGTTCCATGACAAAGTATCACAGTTCAAGGGTATGTATACCGATCTAAAACGTAGTATAGAAGATCTTTTCCGTGCCCAATCTCCAGTGAATGTCCGCCATGTTGAAGATATGATTAGACAGCACGAACGTTTCCTGGAGGAGCAAGCAAGTATAACACAATCTCTAAGGTTGGTATGGTATTATTAATGGCTTTTCTTTGGAGTGGTGCTTATATATTTGAAGATAACATAAAGCTATATGGAATGCGAATGAAAGGCTTTATGAAATATGGTATTATGTAAAAGGGGACTTCCTGCCCTGATCCTCATCTAGGATGCAATGCCCTTATCCAATCGTTATGCAACTTGGCTGTTTTTTTTGTCTTGAACTTTTTATCCTTTATGTTGTGAAGCCGGTTGGTTACTAGTATTATTCCTATACCCTGGATTCTATGAATATATCCATAAATCAAAAATTGAATCAACCTTTGTCTTTCCAGTGGTGAAATATTATGTTTTGTACATAATATTCTCAAAAAATAGCAGCTGTAGGCTTCTCTTTGTAAAAACGAGTATGCAGCGTAGTGATCTTTCTGAACTTTTACTCGAGGTTTTATTGGCTTGACTGCTCATCATCATGCTATTTCTACTACAAATATTGTTACTTGCAATAAGATTTTGTGTCAACTATAAACGTGTTTTCAGACCTCTTTAGCATCTAGATTCTACTATATTTATTGCTATATATTCCATTACTATGCAGAATAACAAAACCAGCTTTACAAGAAATTCCATGACAAATGTTTTCCAACTTTTAGACTCTGGCAAAGAGTTCTGTTTAATTCCCATCCTTGTGACCGAACTAAGTATTGTCACCAATTCAGATACTCTGCATGAAGTTACTGAAAGAACACTCAAGTTGCATGCTCTTGGCTCCACTGAATTGTTAAGAATGGCCATTTTCAGCTCACTTAGCTCTCCCATGATGAACTGTCAGAATGTGTGAAATTGCTTATACCCTGTTCTCTATCTGTCATATAGTGTAGTTAATTTTTCAAAAATTTTGGGCATTGGGGTCTGCCCATGGAATACACTAAGTCCCTCTCTCTAGCCCATGAACTATAATGAGAGTGCGGGCAAGGTACGTCGGGGTCTGCCCGGGGAATACAATTAGTCCCTATCTCTAGCCAATAAGTGATAATGAGAGTGCTGGTGCCTTGCCAGCCCCACATTAGTATCTGCAAACAACAGCTTGCTTACATGTACAATACCCTACCCCCCCTCGGGAATTGAACGTGTGACCTCCGAGGAGAAAACTCACGTTTTTAACTGTTAGGCCTACCCAGGCTGTACTAAAAATTTTTGGGCATTGGGGTCTGCCCGGGAAATACAATTCGTCCCATTCTCCAGCCTGTAAACGAGAATGAGAGTGCTGGTACCTTCAGCCACACACTAATATCTGAAAACAACAACTTGCTCACATGTACATGCTCTACTCCCCTCCAAAATTGGACATGTGACCTACGAGGAGAAACTCATGTTCTTAACTGTTAGGCCTACTCAGGCTGTACTAGATTAATTGCTCTTTCTGTGTTGTCAAGCGTCTTGCCTTTTGATCTGGTTGCATATGTCCACCTTTCACGTGTTGTACTTTAGTTTATGCAATATTCTAACCCCATGTATTTTTGTCATTGCAGTAAAGATGTAAATACTGTAAGGAAGCTTGTAGATGACTGTGTGGGGAGCCAATTATCAGCTTCACTTAGACCTCATGATGCAGTTTCTGCGCTGGGTCCTATGTATCATGTTCATGACAGAAGCCACTTGCCAAGAATGGAAGCGTGCAGCCGTGCATTGTCTAAATTATTTGAGTTTTGCAAGACAAAGAAACATGAGATGACTATGGGTGTCCATACAACCATGCAGAAGGTGTCAGCCCTTCAGTCTGGTATAAGAGATATACGATTTCAACTGTCAGCCTTCAATGAAGCTATGAATCATCAGGATGAGATATTTGCTGAGCTCAAATTGGTTCGCAGAGTTGGTCCTGCATATAGGACCTGCCTTGCAGAAGTGGTTAGGAGAAAGGCTATGCTGAAATTGTATATGGGAGAGGCAGGCCAGGTAGCAGAAAAAATGGCTAGAATTAGAGAGAGTGAAGTGAACAGACGGGAACAGCTTTTAAAACATCTGGTTACATATATTCCTCGGGATGTCTTAGCAGCTATGGGGTTATTTGATAATCCTAGTCAGTGTGTTGTTAATATAGCACCATTTGACACCAACTTGATCGACATTGATGTTGGTGATCTGGAGCGCTTCGCTCCAGAAGCCTTAGTAGGGCCACTGCCTAAGGGTGATCACAGTATGCAGGTGAAAAACTCATTCTCCTCATCTAAAAGTAGTTATCATTCAGTCCAAGGTGAAGAGGGTTCTATAAATGGTGGTAAAGAATATGAACAACAGATGATTGATGAAGGATGTGATAGTGATGAAATTGTTGGAACAAGTAAAATGGAGGTTGAAAATGCGTGGCTGAAAGCAGAACTTGCTTCAGCAATAGCACATATTTGTACTTCTGACCCCGAAATTGTCTATGATTCAGTGGATGAAAGCAGTGTAGAAGGCCTCTTACAGATTTCAGCACAAAAAACAGCAGAAGCATTGCGTTTCAAGGATGACTATGCAAAACATCTCCAGAGTAGTTTGAAGTCCAAGCAGATACAATGCCTATCATATGAGAAGCGAATTCAGGAGCTCGAGCAAAGGTTAGATCAGTATATGCACCTACATAAGTTGTCAGATGGGAGGGATTCACAAGGTGCCATATCTAGTGTCCCTGATTTGAAAGCCGATGATTGTAAATCAGAAGATTCATTTGCAACTGGGGATGGAACTGTGCAAATATCTTCTGTTTCACCAGAACCAATGGACGAGGGAAGTTGTGCTTCTGCTGTATGTACAGTCTCTTTAAAAACTGAACACTTGACTGGACAGACATGCAAATTCGTAGAAGGCGTTGATGAGAATATGGCTGATTTTCCTGGAGTAATGCTTCCAGAAACAATCTCCTCAGCTACCCTGCCACTGGATACCTCTATGATGGAATTGCGGAGGGAGAAAGTTCAGGTTTCTGTTGAAGCTAGTTCTCAGAATGTGAAAAGCGCAACACAATCAGATTCTACTCCAGCAAACAATAATGTATCTCATACTTTAAAACATTCAATGTCTGATTTTGCTGTTCAAATTGGAGGAGAGAGCAACTCCGCATCTGATGAAAAAGAAGACCATTTGGAGTTGCAGAATGCATTGTCAGAAAAAACACGTCAGTGTACTGAAATTGAAACAAGGCTGGCTGCAGTTTTAGAGGATGTTGCATCCCTAAGAAGGGAGTTGGAAGTCAGTTTAAAACTCTTGGATGAATCTCAGGTAAGATCCAGTTTCAAGAAGCACACTGTAGTTGGACTGTTTTCAAGAAGCACACTGTAGTTGGATGATTTACAAGAATCTCAGTGTTTCCATTTTCTTGAAAAGGTTTAACATTAGTATATTTGTGTTGATTATCAAACAGATGAATTGTGCCCATTTAGAAAATTGCTTACATGAAGCAAGAGAAGAATCTCAAACAAACCTATGTGCAGCAGATCGTAGAGCTACAGAGTATAATGCATTGCGTGCATCGACTGTGAAGTTGCGAGCTTTGTTAGAAAGATTGCGGAACTGCATTGTTGCTCCAGTTGCAGGTGCAACTGGATTTACTGAGTCCCTCCGTTCTTTGGCTGTGTCACTCAGCAGGTAATGAATTGAATACATCACATTTGAAAAGTTTGGATTTTGCTTGCCTGGCCTCCTCTTCTCTGGTAACAGAGAGTGAGTCATTGGCATTGCAACGAAAGGTGCATTCTACAGCCCAGTATGGGGGAGATTACTAACGTCTCTCTGCAATACTGATGTTGGCTAAAAAATTAATGAAAAGAATAATAAAAGCCAGCGTAGATCCATCTTAACCCCAGATGTATCAAGCGTGGAGAGGGATCAAATCCTTTGAGGTGCAAACCTTACCTTAATTCTATGCTCCAAAAAGGTTTGCACCTTGAGGGATTTGATCCCTCTTGGTGCTCGGAAGATGGATCTTAATGAACTTTTGAGATGTGGAATATCCAATTTTGTCTATTTTTAGGTTTATATCAGATAATAGTAGGCAAGGTTATCCCATTATTACTTGTTTTCTTCTCACTAGAGCTTTTTAGCTTTATTTTCCAGTCTTTATTTATACCTGGAGCAATAGAAAAAATTCTTTCATTCCAGTCGTTTTTTATGATATAAAGGAAGATTTGGAAAATTCTGACAAGAATCTTTAATCTGACTGGATGTTGTAGTTCCACCATTGATGAAAATGAAGATGATGGTACGGTGGAGTTTCGGGCTTGTATCAGGGTTTTAGCGGAGAAGGTAGGATACCTTGCTCAACAACGCATGGAACTTTTGGAAAGGTGCACAAGGTCAGAGGCTGCACAAGGGCATCTATCAAAGGAATTGGAGAGCAAGACTGAACTCATAAAGAATCTGTATGCTAAACATAAAATGGAGAGACTGGTCAGTATGATTTTTTTTCTTTCTTTTCCATGATTTTTCTTTTCTTTTCCTGTCCTATGTTTTTTGATCTATTATGAACCTCTAGCCAATATTATTGGGGATTATTGGGATGAGTAAGTGGCATCTTGGCCTGGCACTAATCCTACATAGATGTGTATGAATATTGTTACCTTTTGGGGTGATTGAGAGATATTCTCCTATTTCCTAGGAGTTGCTGTGCAACTCAAGATCACCCCAACACTTATTACCTATGCTATACATCTGGATTTGTTGTATTCATTATTTCTGTGGTTATTTTGGGGAACTTAGATCATATCAGGATCATAAACCTAAATCATTATCAAATGATTTTCACCATCTTCTTTTCGATCTGGTTTATCACATCTTTTGTTCTAACTTCTGTGTTTTAGAAGGTATTTTTCGGTTAATTAAACCTGTCAATATTTATAACTGTTTGAATTTTTATCCGAGTAGATTGAAACTCTTATTGCTCAACTTTATAGTGGATGATGTATTTCAAAATTTCAACACATGTTGGATGCCTATATGATTATCATTATGAATGTTATAAGACATCAGTTTTACTTATTATCCTCCCCACCGAGGTTCAATGACTGCAAGTTACATGTTGAGCTCCTAACGAGTATATTGTTGTAATGGCCTTGAGCCCTATGTTGCAAAGCCTCGAGCTTCTGACAAATCTGGTTTACCGTGGGTACCATCATGACTCTATAAAAATTTATATCATATAAATATGCTATATAAATCAAAATCAATTGAGTAATTCTGTAAATCAATCCAAGGTTAATCACGCGGCATGCCATAAGGATTTACACACATGACACACCATAAGGTTTTACATAGTCGAGCAAACTCATTCCCTCAAATGACACTGGGATGATTGGCAACCAAATTGATTGAGACATTACTCCCTTTGCTAATCGAGAGAGGCATCTTGGCAAGTTGGCATTATGCAACTGTTCCAACACACTCTGTCCCATGGGCATTGTTATCGCTTAGACACTCCCTAAAGGAAAAATCTAACCTAATGCAAAGGGAAGCCTAAGGATACTATCGAGTGAATCACTACCTGCCACCTTTGTGATTCACTCCACACTTTAGGCTAGGAAAAACCAAGCTAAGTCCTATTGTTATAGTTTCGGAGATAAGTGAGGACAAGGACTAGACACGATACCACAGAGCACACTCCTAGCAAATCTAGGTAATCAATAAGCAAACCAACGGATAAAGGGGCCTTTCGAAAGTCAACCTCTGGGGGATGTCAAGTCCCAAAGACTTAGCTAGGGAAGGAATGAGAGACAGTTACGGTAACCTGCTTGCAACGATCACCTTGTTAAATTTTGAGCTTGATTTCTTATGCGGATTATTTTTTTAAATTCTTCAACACTTTGATTCCAGCTTAATACATTTCAACAATATAGAATCATAACTGAATAGCAATAATCATGTAGATACGTAAGCATGCACATCAACAACACATATACCCTGGGGAAACCATGTACAGGGAGACAAACCCCAACAAACGATATTCCTTTATTGCATTAATAATGTAAGATCACTTACAAATATCCACCATGAATACTTTGCTCTTAAAGAGCTTGCCAAGTTGACTTTGACCTGACAGAGAACTAAGAGACCTTGCTGATATAGACGTATCCGAGTTGTGTTCAAAGACTGAGATATATCAGCTTTGATATGGGCTGTTGAAGTTGCCTCTAATTGACTGAAGCGTGCCTCTAATTTGCACTTGTAATGTTGCATCTAGTTGACTGATACGTGCCTCTAATTTGCTGCCTCTATATGCTGATCTACACCTCTGATATACTGTCTCTGTGTCTCTGTATGTTGATCTACAACACTGATATGCTGTCTCTGTATGCTGATCTACAACACTGATATACTGTCTCTGAATGCTGATTTACAACACTGATATGCGCTTCTATTGGGCTGCCTCTATATGCTGATGTGCACCTCTATTATGCTGTTACTACAACACAGATATGCGCCTCTATATGCCGTCTCTATATTCACCCTTACCCTGCATAACCATTGTGTAGAAGATAGGGGTCAACCTCTGCTTATAAAGGAATGAATAGGAGAAGAGGAGATGGCTCAAATTAGACGTGTGAAAGCATGCTTGACTTAACTCAACATTACACTTTAGTTCAAAAATAGAACTAGACTTGAGACTTCAGTTATAACTCAGCATTACACTTTAGTTTGAAAATAGAACTAGACTTGAGACTTCAATGACAACTCAACATTACACTTTAGTTCGAAAATAGAACTAGACTTGAGACTTTAGTTACAACTCAACATTACACTTTAGTTCGAAAATAGAACTAGACTTGAGACTTAAGTTGCAACTCGACTCTTTACAAGGCAATTCGAATTTCTCTTCATAGTGGATAATGTTACACGTGCCAACGCACTAGATCAATATATTTATATCATTTGCAATATTAGGAATATCGTTTGTTTCTAGCTCATAGGAATTTTATATTCAACCTAACTTTTGCTAGATGCCTTGACTTTTGCTCATCGCTCACAAGGCTTGACTAGGCTCACAGAGGTTGTACGTCCCCCCCTGAATTTTGCACTAGTTTGTCTATGCTCACAGAGGTTGTATGTTCCCCCTGACTTTTGCACTAGACTGTCTATGCTTACAGAGGTTGTACGTTCCCCTTGACTTTTGCATTAGACTTGCATAGCATCTCGTTCGTCCTGACTTTTGGTTTGACTCACGGACGTTGTACATTCCCCCTAGCTTTTGTCAATACCTCACAAGACTGGTCGATTCTCCAAATCTCCCTGGCTAGCCTCAGGGTGGCCCATATGGCCTCTCATTGGAGAATGATTGTCGATGTTGCCAAATTTAACACGCCTATGGTGCAAGTACCCTTGTGAAAATAGGCACCCTCCCTAAGAGTCAAGATGTCGATTATGCGTTTGCCTTAGGTACTATGGGTGCTTCCCACCCACAATCACCTCTGTAGGTATCCTAGGAAAGGGCACTACGGTTACCACTTCACAATCAACGATTGGGTGGAACGGTCATAGGTTGGGACCACAAGTATGGGCAAGGAAACTAAGCCCAAAATTCCGAGAAGTGATTCCACTCGTGTGTCCTTCCACTTCCAAAATCCTCGTACATGTAGTAGTCCACGGACACCAGAACAAGCAGAGAGGATATCTTCCCCACTTGCTTTAAGTGTGACCTCATATTTAACTGTTGTGTTTGAGGAGCTTTCCCGATTAACGCCTCCTGCTACTTTTGGATTTCTTCCTCTTTAACAACTTCTAGTTTGGTTTCGTGGCCTTGAAGAATTTACTCTCCACCCTAAACAAGGCCCTAAATCCTATCCACAGACACCAGAACAAGCGGAGAGGATATCTTCCCCACTTGCTTTAAGTGCGACCTCGTATTTAACTGTAGAGGAGCTTTCCCGATTAATGCCTCCTGCTACTTTTGGATTTCTTGCTCTAACAACTTCTAGTTTGGTTTCGTGGCCTTGGAGAATTTACTCTCGACCCTAAACAAGGCCCTAAATCCTATTTTGGATGTTGGTTTGCTATAAATGAAAAATTGTCTAGTTGCTTTTAGATTAAGGTTTATTTGAGGCTGTTGATTACTCAAGGGGTTTACTTAGGTGAGCTGAATAGATGTTTTTAGCTGAAAGTTGCATGCAATTATACCAACATGTCAATGTACCATTACTTGTTACCCAACCATCCATGATCAATGCAACCACTAAGCATGCATTCCTTTTTAAAGCACAAGAAACAATGCAAGTTCTTTTCAATTTAAAAGATGCCTAATGTACCAAAGTCAACATTTCAAGCCATTCATCAATAGATCAATCATGAACCAAGAAAATCTGTTGTGAATCATTCAGACTACAATAGCTGGTACAATATTTTCTTTCTTCACAAGAATGTTGGTTAACATGTGTACGTGACTGGGAACAGATACCTTAATTCGAAATTTTACCATTAACATGAATACCCATCAATGTTGTGGCAAATATAGGATATTGGACCCAAGTGTATGTGTGTAATATCAACGAGTCATTAGAGATGTATTGTAACGCTGTGATCAAAGGAATATATCAGCTGCAAATAGTGGATGTATTATGATTACAAAGCATACACCAAAACCTCAATCCAATCTATAGGCCAAGTCAACATCCAGATTTATTCTATTATGTCACTTTCTAATCAAAATCACACTTTCTAATCAAAATCAGTGTACAATTATAGACCAAAACCGATGGCAATCGGCCCTTTAAAGACCGTAAAGAATAGGAGGATTAGGGCACTGATCTGTAGGCAGAATTGGACTTTTGAAGAAAATTAGGACTGAAAAGGATTTTGACCCTTCAAAATGATGCCGATGAGACAGTGATAGGACGTAATTACCTTTACTGCTGTAGTAATACAAAGAGAGTTGTATATATGTCAGCAGAAATGAAATTTCCAGTTTAAAACTTTAATATTAATGTAGCAACTGCACTTAAACATTCTTTTAACGGAAATACTGTCACCAAGTATATGTATGGGCAGAAGTCATGGATCAAAGGGTATGAAGTTTGAACTTTGAAGCAATGAAATTTCACTTGCATACAATTTCAAATGGGTTAAGATTTCAACTAAGGTATCGACCCCTTAAACCTTGGAACCCTTGGAACGATATGAGTCATCACATCAACGTTTGAGGTAGTTTGTGATTGGCAAGCCTAAGTAACCCAGCAAAGAAAACTTTGAAATACTCCTTGAAAGACCGCTTATGGAGCACTGATTGCTTTCTGGTGTAACTGAAGATAACAACCAATCATAGGACAGAGGTGTAAATGAGGTAACGACTTGGGCAAGTGGTAGGTCATTTAAGGTGATTTGAGATGGTCTGAGATAAGGTAAACTTTCCGAAGGAAAAAATCAGCCAACATTACCTTGTTAAATAGTCAAATCAACACAAAAGATCTCTTCAAGTCTGCAATTTTGTGACACCAATGTGACATAGATAGATAGCAGCAGACAGACAATGCTTGAGGAGGTAATGAGGTCACTAAAACAGATCTGGACAAGGCTGACAGATGGCACATTCTGGAATAAGAATGGGCTGCAATGATCCTTCCAAATGGTAGTGCAACTCAGTTATATTCTCTGAAACCCTAAAAAATTAATAACCAGAATGCAGATTTACCAAAAGAGTGGTGATATGGCTGCCTCAATGATAGATCTGACCTGCCAAATACTAAGAAAACAGCCCTAGGGTTTGATAAGGAGAGAAACCACAAAGGAATTGCTGACTTAGGGTTACCAAACAAAATTGGCCAGCGAGAGTTTAGAGATTGATTTTGCAATTAAGCTTAAAAAATAATAAAAAATTGATGGGTCAATTTTTTTAAATTTTGTTGATTGAAGATTTAATGGGAAGAAGGCTTACCATTGGGCCATGGGGTCTTTGTCCCTATGGCGATAATTCTCTGGCTGAAAATTGTTGGTGTTTTCCCTCACCTAAGGCTGAGAGAAAAGCAACAAACTAGAGAAGGATAGGGTTACAAGATTGAAGGGGGTTGAATCAGGAAAGCAGCAAACAATCAATTTATGCAAGGTTTTTCTAAGCAATAGTGAGGTAACAAGAACAAATTATTACAATCTTCTTCCTAAATACGTTCATAACATGCTTAAAATTCTTAGAAAAGCAAGAAAATAGAGATGACTCCTACCTCCTTGGCTTGTCTTCCCCTACAATAGACTCTTTCTGCATCAAATGTGGTAGCCCAATCGATATCTTCAATAAAAATACGGAATACACTTGAAAAGAAAGACAACAGACAAACGACAAGAACTCCTTTCTTTATTCTCCAATGAATGAAAATGAAGAGAGCAACCCCTTTTATAGGAGAAGAGGTGCCTCAAAACCACTTTACAATATCAAGTGCTAGCTCAAACCATGAGCTCAAAACCATTTGCTTCAATAAAACCATGAGCAAATAGAAATAATAATAAATTACATGGATAATTTGCTCATGAAGTACAACATCCCTTTAGAAAGGATCAAGACTCAAAATACAATACAATATAGCTCAAAAAGGTGCAACCCTCATAGAGGATGGTCAAATTGTCAAGTGAAGTGATCAAAATGGCTCAACGTCCATCTCTGTCCGAGGAATCAATCAAATTGTACACTATAGTGATGATGTCATATGTTATGTGTGAGCCGTCTTGTCAAGAGATAACAATAAGTGCCAGGTATGGGCTCCATAAGATATGCTCCTCCAAGTAAATGTCTAGAAATGTGCCATGTCATCCAAAGTGTCCAAGTCATCATCCTCAAAATGTGCAATCAACCTTGAAATGCCTCAAATACCCCCATGTGTGAGCCAAAGGGAAATAAATAATGCATGAGCGTGTCGTGAAGTGTCCAACTAAGCAAGGAGGATGCTATAAATGATCCAAGTGGCATGTGTGATGACAAGTCATCCCTGTCATGGCTTGATGCATTGTCACATATCCCAATGTAGTGACACATATATTGATGCAATGTCATAGATCTTGAGGCATGGTACACGTATTCCAAGGCATAATACCCACTTGAAATGATGGGATTAGCTTGCTAATAGGTCAATAATTGGTGGCACCTGGTGACAATCTCTTAGCAAAACATAACAAGGGGGTTAATTTTAGTACTTTCTTAAGTCTTATTTAGGGGAACATTGTTAACCATTATACATGAATCAAATCCTAAGAAAAACCCATATTTTCTAAGTATTTAGGTGAAAGATAGGCAATTAATGTGTAATAGTAATGTAAGGGAAGGTTGATGATTCCATGTGATGACCCTCAAAGTCTTAGACATGCACATGTCATACTTTTTCGATTTTCATTCATCTAGCTTCATTTTGGCTAGCCATTTTTTATAATAGCCTTCTAGAGGGAGTTTATTATTGAGTTATCATCCTCAGGCTGTTTTTTACTACCCTTTTAGCCTTTTTCTTTAAATGTTCACTTTATTGAACAAGTCCCTATTCTTTAGATATTCTTTAGACAACCAGGGACCAGGGGCATTGGCCTTATAATGAGGGGCATTGCTCAAGTTCGAATTTTTGGATTTTTCTTTTTAATTTTTGCTCTTCACCTCTTAGCCTTAGTGGCTTCATTTGGTTCAGGCTTTAACTTTGGCCTTTCAGAAATCATACATGACAGGATGCGATTATTTTTATGTGGATGGAATGAATGATACTGAGGAGGTAGAAAGTGGTAATAAATATTATAGGCCGATGGCCCCAAATTCTTTGACAAATATTCAGAAAGACAAGGGTGAAGAAATAACTAGAAAAAACACATAGATAATTCATAGTTTGGAACATTAAATTATAGGGTAACCACCAAATCACGGAGTCACCAACAAAACCATTTCAAGAGCTTGTCTAGGAAGCCACTAAGCAAATATATACTTGTTTATCAGAGTACACCAGATATAGCGTTCTATGGGAACATAAAATGATAAAATCCGCCATCAAAAGCCTCTACTGTGGACTACCATACCAATTTGTGACTGCCTTTATATATGGCCCCACCATTTGAATCACGAGAAGAGGTTGTTGGTAAAAATAGACTCCATTCATAGGCATTGAGATATCATGTTGCACCAGAGTTCGCATAATCTTCGAATAGCTATATTCTCACTTCCAAGAGATTTCATTAAATCTTGGAAAAGTCAAAATTATTTTTAAGTTGAAGCAAAGGTTTAAGTGAGAAAGAGTATTTTAAATCTCAAATATTTAATTTCCCAAGGAAATATTAAAAGGATATAAAACGTGGAAATATTAAAGTTTCTAAAATATTTCTTGTTAAGTAAATAATGTTCTTGAGAACGTCAAATATTGTTATTAAACATATATTCCAAAGTTCAATTAAAGGGTTATAAAACTAATCCCTTAGTTTCAATCAAGAGAAAACTGTAAAGTGAAGAAAGGAAGTGAAAGTGTGAAGGAAGCCAGTGACGCACATCATTTTTCGTGGGACATTTGCATTAGTGTACCAACTAGTTATCAACTGTGAAATTGTGAACTATGAAGTTCACATATAATTC
>ML783730.1:1169526-1185983 GCA_009831015.1 Picea engelmannii
GAGTTGTGTCTAGAATAAAATACTAAAGCTTTACCTGGAGTATAAAAACAGTATTCTGTAAAAACTGTACATGAGCAAAACTTATTACAATGCAGTGATAAGCTCATCATTCCTGGCAAAAACTATCCCAAAACAACAGATACTGGATACATTATTTCCTCTAAAACCATCTGTGGACTACCTTCACTCCTTTTCATCATTCCTGGCAAACACTATCAGACTACCTTCACTCCTTTTCATCATTCCTGGCAAACACTATCACAAAACAACAGATACTGGATACATTAATTCCTCAAAAAACATGCGAGGACTACCTTCAATCCTTTACCACAATGGAGAGATATAGAATGCACCTTGGTTAGAGCTGAAACTCCATAGAAGAGTCCTTACCTTCTCAGAACTCATAGATCCCGCAAGCTCCTGTAGGAAGGGCCAAAGATTCCTTGGACAGGGTGTTGGCTTTTTCATTGATCTTTCGAAGGATGTGATTGCACGAATACCAGTCCAGCGAGGCGAGAGAGAGCTGAATGTTCTGAAGAAGCATGCTCAAACGAATATCAGTTACTAAGACTTTTCTGTTTACCCAATCAACCACCAATTTGGAATCTCCCATCATCTGAAGCATACGAATTCCTTTTTTCCTGGCTATTTCTATATTGGATCGAGGAAATAATATGGTTAAATAATAAAAACATTAATTAAGTAATGTCCTCTTGTCGAATAAGCAAATAGGCAAATAGACAAAATTTATCGTCAGTTTCTATTTGAAGAATTTGATGAAAGCTATGAAATGTATAATTATTCTTGTGATCTGGGCAACTATAACTCATTTATTGCACACCAACTTATCTGGTCCCATTTTTCTGTGACATATGGGTTTTGTATGGTTTGTTCTACAGATTTTGGTAACAGGAATTTCAAGTTTGGGAGGTTTCTGTTCTTTCCGTGTTGGAATATTTTGTTGAATTTTCTGAACTAACATGGAGGTTGTATATGATTTTGAAATTCCAGGTAAACAAGGAAAAAATATCTTTCACTCGCTTTGAAGTCCATGAGCTTGCTGCATTTGTCCGTAATTCTGCAGGGCATTATGAAGCAATCAACCGTAACTGCAGGAATTACTATTTATCAGAGGAATCCATTGCCCTCTTTGTTGATAACCTTCCAAATGGACGTCAATATATAATTGGTCAGATTGTGCATATAGAAAGAAATGTTGCTAGGCAGACTCCTAATTCCAGTAGCTCAAGGTCTCGCTACAATCCTTATGGGCTTCCTATAGGCACCGAGTTCTTTGTAGTTACTGTGGCCATGGTTCCTGATACAATACAGTCACCACATGCCTAAGTCTATAACGTTTGACTTTCTTGAGAACATGCTCCACATTACAAGAAGCTTGTAGAAAGCTTCTTATGTAAAGTTGCCATCGTTTTGAACTCCACATGTTTATCGCCCATATCACGTTGTATTATATCTGTAATCAATCCTGATTGTGGAATTAATTAGCATCTCCAACGTAAGCTTGTGATTACTATTAAATGTGTCACTCATGTTAAGTTAGTTATATTGGGACTAATGTATGGAACACTTATATGCTGTTCCAATCTGAATTGTATTACTAGTCTGATTATTCTTATTCCTTAATTTGTACATATGTAAAATGGATCTATGCTTATTGATAAGTTTGGAAATGAGATGTATCCCTTCAAAAATCGTTTTTCTACGAACGAACGAAAATCCATTTCACTTTGCTTTTTAAGGTGTTATCCATCAGATGTGGGCAGTGATGTGTTTAGTGTTGTGGGACTTGGGGTTAGTATGTGGATAATGCTGTTAAAGTAAATGTCAAAATATGATGGTCAATTAGATATTAGAAATACTTATTAATAAAATAAGTTTGATTTTAAGTTATTTTATGTTTTTATGCTTTTTCTCTTTAGTGTATTCTATACCGCATTCAGAAAGTGGATTGACTCAACTAGCTTGTAACACTTTACAAAAAAGCTTTTGCTTTCTCATTTTTACAATGTGTTACCCTCCCATGGGTGACAAATTTTAGAGGTACCCTCACAAGGGTGTCATGTTGATTGCATGCGCTATCTTGCTCCTCTTCTCCAGGTCCATACATAGTTTCTAGTTTCTCTTAATCTTCATCAGATATATGATTGTGCTTTCTCCGTTGTGGTATAGTTCACCCTCCACCCTCACTCACATGATAGATGCACTATGGATGGTACAATATTGTTTCAATTTGCTTTATCTTGATATTTCCTATATCGATGTTCATTTGTATGTGATGCTATAACTTCCTAGTTAGTCATGAAAGTGGTAAACACTAAATGAAACCTGATAGCAGTCCATAACGTGCATAGTTTCATTGTTTGTCTCATTACACCTTTGGGGAACATGTTTTATTTTAGAAGTGTTTCATTTCTCGGGTCAATTTGTACCACTGGGTACTTAGCCTTGATAGTGTTGTTCACATCCATAGGCATTTTTCACCTTCCCTATATCATTTCATTCCATCCATATAAAGAATAATCTACCTTGATCATGTACAATTTCGCAAAGGTCAAAAGAAAGGTTAGAGAAGAAAGCTTGACTAATAAAGCCAAAAAAGGCTAGAGGTGAAGAGCTATAAAATCAAAAGCCATAAATAAAAGCTTGAGCAATGCCACCTTGCTATGAGGTCAATGCCCCTAGTCCCTAGCTTGTCTATGAATCTCTAAAAAAAAAGGGACTTGTTTAATAAACTGAAAAATGCATAAAGGGGTATTGGAAAATAGTTTCGAGGGCAAGTAACTCAATGCCAAGCTCTCTCTCGAAGGTTGTTGTATAAAAATCTTAGCTCATGAAAGTTAGATGAATGAATAAACAAATACCTATGCATGCATAAGACTTTGAGGGTCATCACATGAAATGTTTTCCTTCTCTTTTCCATCATTATTCACCTTTTTACGAATCTTTCACCTAGGTACTTGGGAAATATTTGTTGTCCTAGGATTTAATGCATTTATAATGGTTAATGTTGTTTCCCCTTGGTAAAACTTAGGCAAATATTAAAAGTAACCTTTATTTGTCCCGTTGTGTTAAGAGACATCACCAAGGGTTATCATCTAATGACTTGCTAAGAGCCTAGACCCATCACTTGAAGTGGGCGTTTTGCATTGGGATATGTGTACCATGCCTTGAGATTCATGACGGTGCATGGGGCCCATCCATGATGTTGCATTGAGATCCATGTACTTATATGATCATATCTATAGACATTGAGATTTGTGTACTACATCGAGATACATGTCACCCATTGGGATTGGTGTACTACATTGAGATGCCATGTCATCACACATGTCACATGGATCACTCATTTTTTTTTTGTAAATAAAAATATATATTTCCTTAAAGAGTCTTCATAGCAATACAAATGTCAAAGTTTGCCACCTATTCTGCCATACAAATGGAAACTAGAACAGGTGGCCTGCAAAACAAGCAAGCATGTTTTTGTTCATAATGCCAAAACAAAATTAGTCCTAAATAAAACTGTAACTGTGGGCTTTCTGGACTTGATAACATAACAACAAAAAAACTAGACAATAGGCGAACCCGGGCTACCTTTATTGTTGGGAGCAAAAATAAACGGTTGGCAGCATGTCGGGCACCGTCGCTTGGCAGACTTGCTTGAAAGGGAATCGAACAAGACGTTCATGCGATGACTGAGGGTGTCCTCGCGGTGGCGTTGGTCGGCCATGTCCCGTCACATTTTGAAGATCAGCTGCAAATGATCTTTTGAGAACCTGAGAGGATTGGGCGGCTCTGGTGCAGGGGCCGCAACGTTTGGAGGCTCATTAACAAGTAGTCCAGTCGGCGTAGTTGTTTCCTCCAACTATTTCGGAGGAATCTCTTCTTCGACCAGACAATGACCCAATTCTGTCACATGGTTGACGTTTGGACGCTTGTTGACAACTTGTGCAGTCGGCATAGTTGTTTCCTCCAACCATTCTTGAGGAATCTCTTCCTCAATCAGATAGCCACCCAATTCTGTCACAAGGTCGACATTTGGAGGCTCGTTAACATTTGGTGCAATCGACATAGTTGTTTCCTCCAGCGATTCTGGAGGAATCTCTTCCTCAACCAGATAACCACCCAATTTTGTCACAGGGTCGACGCTTTGAGGCAGTTGTTCTGAATTGCACAGGGGTTCCTAAGGGCTTGAAGTAGTGCACAGGGGTTCATCAATTCAATTCTGACTAGAATGGGAAGGGCCAACATGGCTGATGAAAGGGATAGGGGGCAGAGAGAGGGTCAAAGAGGGGCCAAGTCGATGGCGTCGGGCAGCAAAACTGTAATAGGTCAACCCGCACTTCGACTTGCCCCGTTCGCGCAACATTGGAGAGACACAGACAATAACAATAGCCCAACACTAGAAGGGAGGAAGACCAAGAGAGGAATGGGAAACTGAATGCGAATCCAGAATGAAATAACAATTGCTATGCTTTACCTCCATACAAACAACTGAAGTGACAGGGAAAGGTTCCATAAAGATCGAAGTTATGGCACTAAGCTGCCTCGTACTTGCTTTGATAGTATGTGCACCATTAAAACCTCCATGTGCAGGCGCACTACCCCCCTTCCTGAGTGAATGCTACGGTTAATGAATTGACGGGGAGGAAGGGTGGCGGTTGTGGGCATTAACTACGCTGGGCGCATGTGTGTCGAGTGTTTCGTGAAGGCCAGGTATCAACGCATTCAGGGGACCACTCAAATTTATTCTCCTCATTTAGTTGGGTGTTATTTTTTCTCCAAAAGAAAAAATCTTTATATTCAAAAAGGGGTTGAATATCATGTTGTCCCTCTCCCGAGGACTATAAAAAAGCATCAACAAAATACTAATTGTTGTTGTTTACCTTCCTCTTTACTTACATAATCAAGCCAAAAAATTACATACTTTTTCGTGTTACAACATAGAACAATCATACTCCACAATCCATTAGATAAAAGTAAATGACATTAAAAATGAAACTCCATGGATTCAGATTCCTCCCCCATCCACAAATTCATAGAAGTCGAGAGCTTCTGAAGGTAAGGACAAAGCTTCCTTAGATAGCAAGTCTACTTTATCATTGAGTTATCTGATGATGTGAGTGAAGGAGATCCATTCAAAGGACTAGATAGCTGTCGCAATTTCCTGTAGGATGGAGACAAGACCCACACGTGATACTCGGGGCATTTTTGTTAGCCCAGTCGATAGCCAACTTGGAGTTACCAAGAACTTGAAGTTGTTTAACTCCCTTCTTTTTTGATGCCTCCAACAAAGTCCAGAGAGCTATAAACTCGACTCGCTAGTTGGTGCCTCTCCTAGGCGCATATCTGATATGAATATAATGATTTTGTTGCAAGAAAAGAGCTACACCAACTCCACATTGCAGAGGATGGACTAACACCATAAAAAAACCCCCATGGTATATTAAAATCCAAATATGGCATTGAAGGCATCCTCAGGATTTTGGCTTTGGCCTCAGTCTTGAATTCATTAGCAAGTTTTAGAACCAAGATAGCAGTGAAGTCTTGCTGAATATCCTTGTTCCCGAATACATTGGAGTTGCATGCCCACCAAAGACTTTCAACCGGGATACAAGGGAGACCCTCATATTGTTTCATCGAGGAGTCCAACAATTAGTCCCTTAGACATTCTTCAAGACTTGCTTTGGAACATGAGCATGATGACTTGAGCTCCGCCTTTACCAACCTTGTGACCTGCACTGCATAGGAACAAGAAATAAAAATGTGAGTGGAGGATTCTTCACAATTTTAGCATAGAGGACATTTGTTTGGACCATTCCACCCCCTTTTTAAATCGATGTCCCATGTTAGGAGTTTGTTTTGCCCCAGGTTAGGAGTTTGTTTTGCAAGGCTAGACACAAGGTAATTTTGCATTTTGAGGGAGCACTAAGCTTCCACAAATTTCCACCACCAAAGTTTTGTTCCCACGAACTTGGTTTCCAGCTCTGCCTTATAACCTAGTTTGGTAGTATAATAGTTCGTATGTGGATTTTTTGACCAACATAGCTCGTCTTCGACATAATCTTTCAACCTAATAAAGTTAGCAACCAACTTTCTTATGTGTTTGTCCTACTCATTTGCTTCAACCCCTTCCAAGCCAAGAGCTTCAACAGACTTCCACCTTTGCCTAACAAGAGGTTTCGGGGATATGGCCTTAACGTCCTCAAGGGTGAAAAGACCCATAGAACATACGACTTGTAGAAGGGGGGCCAAAAAGGTAAAATCATCTTTGATGCTAAGCCACTGATCTTCTCTCAGATGCACCTTCCTTCCTTTCCCAACACACCACACAATCCATTTACCGACTAAGGGGAAAGAGGAGACCAGAGCCTTCCAAACCATAGACCCTTTGCACGACTTTTGTGGCTACCTATACCAATCTTCTTGACATTCCAGAAAGATATTTGGACTTCAGGACTATGCTCCAAAGAGAATTGCTTTGAATGATCTCCACAAGCTCTTGCCTACCAAAGACTAAGCAAAGGAGAAGATATTCTTTAGGCCCCAACCTCTAAGGGCCTTTGGGAGAGCCACTCGATCCCATTTGACCAACAAGATACCTCCAAACTTCCTAGCTCCCGACCTTAAAACTAAAAACTTATACGATGAATTTTCATCAAAATTCCTTTGGGAACCGCAACAATCATGGACTAGTAAACGTGGATGCTTTCTAAGACAAATTTTAATAGCACAAGCTTGCCACCTTTTGAAACTGGTTTGTTGACCCACACAAAAAGATGAGCCTCCCTTTTTTACTAGCCAAAACCAATCATAAAAGAGGTAGGAGTCCGGCTTAATATCAAAGCCAAGGTACTTTAGGCCGTCATCCAAGTTTCTTCGAGGGTAAGGGATAGAAAATTCGATCTTCTAGGCAACCTAATCATGAACATTGTTTACTATCAAGCACAACTTCTATTTGTTTATCTCCATGCATGTTGAAATACAAAATCGAGACAACACCTCTTTGAGGGAAGAGATTGTTAGAATGTTGTGCTCGTTTAACCATAAGTAATGCTACACCATTGCTACCCATTAACCATAGGCACAAAGCCACCCCCGAGAACCTTAACCTTTGACAAAAAGAATGATTTAGAGAAGCCTCACTAGAACCAACCAATAAACCAGGGTAGCGCACCTTCTCCAGAGGTAGCGCACAAGATAGAGTACCAAAACATTGAACAAGGAATTATTGCACACCTGCAGCTGTTGCAGCTCCTCTACACTTGTGCCTTGCTTCTGGATCATTGAGTGTGTGCACAAATGAGCTGGAGTGCCTCCTATTTATACTAATCTGGCCAGGTGAACATGTGTCTCTTCAAGTAGGGCCAACTTGTCCTTTTTTGCATATAATACTTCAATATTACTTATTATGCTGAGCTGACTTGTCTTTCGGGGTTTTCACACTTCTGTTTAGGTTTTCTCTTGCTTCCGGAATATTCTATTCTAGTCAAAGGTTTATCCATGGAGGTTAATACCTCCCATAGCTACCAAAACATCAACACTCCCTCTTAGCTAGGGAGATATTTAACCATGATGTTCCCTTCTGGTCTTCATAGCCTTGTTCGCTATGCCATGATCCTCTCATCATGGTTACACAGACCATGCCACTGGTAGCATCATTACGTCACACATGGCTACACCCATGTGGACTTGTCAGTCTTGTATAGGGGCCACAACCCGCTAGAGAACACTAGAGATACACCTCGTAGTGTGTGTCACCATCATCGTCATGGGCTACACGCGCTTGATGTGCTCACCCATGTCGTGAGTATCATCATTACTATCATCATCATCCATCCATATCACATGGCATGGGAAATACCTACATGGTCTTGCAAACCGGTAGCATCACCAGAGCTACATAGGTTGTCTCATGATCACCAAGATCATATTACGAGCAACACCATCACAACCATGCATGTTCTCGACTATGCCACTAGCGTACTAAACTGTCTCACTAGTGTAGCAACAACTCGACATACAAGACCATCTCACTAGAGTAACCTACAACTTGGCATAAAACCTACAACTCGACACAAGGCCTACAACTCGGCATTAAGTCTACAACTCGACATTAAGCCTACAACTCGACACAAGGCCTACAACTCGGCATGAAGCCTACAACTCGACATGAAGCCTACAACTTGGCACAAGGCCTACAACTCAGCAAGGCCTACAATTCTGCATGAATCCTACAACTCGGGATGAAGCCTACACAATCCTTTTTTTTCGAATTCTACCATCAACTCCCTCTCACTAAGAGAATCCTCAAACCACGCTTCCATCTATTGCATGCCCCTATGCATCCTACAAAGTGTCACGAAACCTTCCTTCTTCCTGATCACTGATTCCCTCTAAAATTTGACTCCCTCCGAGTCCTTTCAAGTCTTGCTTTTTGTGGTAACCTTCCTGGAATACGTAGGATAACCTGCACGAAACATGAACAACAAGAGCCAAAGTATTTCCAATATAATACATTTTATATAAGAACATATCAATTTCATGGTAATTCATTATAGCATTACCAAGGTGTCATGCCTGAGAACAAGAACAAGAAATATCTCCTAGAGGAGATGTTAGTTCATATTGCAATTAAGTACAATAAACATTTATATTAATAGTACATGCTACTAAGTATTCATTTGTTCCTAGCATTAATCAAATCTAAAGGATTGCAATACTTAAGCAACAATAAAAATATCAAATCTAATATGCAAACCTGGAGTCTAGCTATTGTTCCGCTTGAGTTGCTTTTCCTCTAAGACAAGTATTCTTTCCAACCCGGAGAGTGTTGTTCCTCTGAATGTATTATATCTAAGATCTTTCTGGCTTTACGATTGCTTCTTGGACAAAGATCCCTTCTCTTTCGAACAATTTAGATCTGCAGTAGTTGCTTTTTATTGTTTCTCCTACTCCACTTTCATGTGCTTGGAAGCTCCAAAAATCAAACTCTTCATCCTTCGACGCCTGCTCTTCAGTCCGTGGTTCCATAATTTTGCCCTTTGTTCTTTGCAAGGATGATGCCAATCCCTGTCTTCCATGCTCTACCAAGAGACCATGCTTCTGCTTCGCCGCTTTGATTTTATGGAGGAAGTCATGATTGTCTTTGACTTTGACCTTGTCCATTCTTTTGACTTTGAACAGTCAAACCTCGACTTTGATAAGTCAAATGTTGACTTTGACTAGTCAAACATTGACTTTGACAAAAAAAATCAACTTTGACGTTTTTGATGGTTGAGGGCACTGGGGGATGCGCTGGGTTAGGGCACACTAGTATATCCAAGAATTATGCCGAACACTTCACTTAAAGTGCCCGAACAATCATGTTAGGGTTTGTTGCTGCTGCAAGATCAGAAACCCTCGCTGTAACTGCAATTATGCTACAACGAGCTTGACAAAGAGTTGCGGATCTACCTTCTAGTGGTTAGACTGTTCAGAAGGTGGTGTGGGCCCATAACCTGTTAGAATGTTGTTCTCGTTTAACCATAAGCAATGCTACACCATTGCTACCCAACCATAGACACAAATCCAGCGCCGAACACCTTAACCTTTGACAGAAAGAATGATTTCGGGAAGCATCACTAGAACCAACAAATAAATCGGGGTAGCACACCTTCTCCAGAGGTAGCGCACAAGATAGAGTACCAAAAGACTGAACAAGGAATTACTGCACACTTGCAGTCGCTGGAGCTCCTCCTCTACACTTGCGCCTTACTTCTAGATGACTGAGTGTGTGTACAAATGAGTTGGAGCGCCTCCTATTTATACTAATCTGACCAAGTGAACATGTGTTTCTTCAAGCCGGGTCGACCTGTTCTTTTCTGCATATAATACTTCAATATTACTTATTCTGCTGAGCCGACTTGTCTTTCGGGGTTTTCACACATTTGTTTAGGTTTTCTCTTGCTTCCGAAATATTCTATTCTAGTCAAAGGCTTATCCATGGAGGTTAATACCTCCCGCATCTACCAAAACATTAACAAATATATCTCTCATTGAGCCCTTTACAAAGATGAGCATGTCATCCATGAATAACAAGTGATTGATTGATTCACGATCAGATACCTTGACCCCTTTTATCACTCCTTTCCTAGTTGTCGATAACATCTTACTCAAAGCTTCCACAATTATAAGAAATAAGAATGGCGAAAGGGGACATCCTTGCCCGAGGCCCTGAGAGGCTTTGAAGAAATTGGAGGGGGCACCATTGATCAAAACAACAAAAGATAACAACTCTATGCACCCCATTATCCAATTCACCACAGTAAATGCAAGGCCCATTTGGATCAGAACCAGACAGAGGAAAGTCCAATTGACTCTATTGTATGTCTTTGACATATCTTGCTTTAGAATAGCTGCATCCTGGTTTGATTTTTTGATCGAATGAAAAGCCTCTTGAGCTACTACTATCGCATCGTAGATTTGTCTGTGTTGAGGGAACCTGAATTGTTCCTCAGATATGATCTCACTGAGTATCAATCTTAACCTCCTTGCGAGGACTTTGACCACTATCTTATAGATAACGTTGCAATAGGATATCAACCTGAAGTCCCTGAACGAAATATCATGCTTTTTTGGGTATTAATGCAAGAAAATTGGAGTTGGAGGCCAAGAGATTCCCAAATAGTTGGGATTCCCTGACCACCTTCATCATATCATCTTTGATCAAGTCTTAAAAACCCACATAGAATTCCACTGTGAAACCATCCGGATTCGGACTATCTCATTTTGCATCGAAAAGAGGGCATCGTGCACTTCAAATTCCGTCACTTCTTCCAACAAACACTTGTTCACATCGCCTTTAAACACTCGATCAAATTTGGATATCACATCGAGAATTTTCTGGATGGGGCATCCTGCAGATGCTTGAAAAAGATCGTGAAAATAACAAACTCTTTCTTCCGCCTTATCATTGAAAGAAGGAGCCAAAGATTTGTTCGGTGCCTTTACCTCCCAAACAGTGTCAACATTCTTACGGAAATTAGCATATTGGTGGAAAGACATGGAATTATTGTCGCCTTCCTTGATCCATATAGCTCTACTTTTCAAATGACATGTTTTTTCCTCTTTCTCCAATAGAGAGTGACAGGAGGCTTCAAGGGAATGAAGATGCTTGATCTAAGATTCTGAGATAGGACTGCCACTTAGGGTGGAATGAATATGAGCAATATCTTTCTAAATTTCCATTAAGTGGGCTCCTGACTTTCTGACATAAGATTTTACCCAAGTTTTGGTAGTCGTCTTGATTCTGGAAAGGTTTTTTGCAAATTGGGCCATTAGAGTCGACAAACGAGAGGAAGAGAGATGTTCCCAGGAGGGCGATACCAGAGCTCGATAAATCTGTTCCTCCATCCATACCGGGTTGAATTTTAAGGGTGACCCAGGCGTAACCCCCCTTGTTGACATTGCGAAAATAATGGACAAATGCTCCGAAATCCCACCTGCAGAAATGAAGGACTTCATCATGAGTCTACAACTCATAAGATTTTCAGAAAGCAGAAAACAATCTAGTCTCTTAGAAACAAAGGCCTCATTTGAACAAAAGTTCTTCCACGTAGGAACCAGTTTTATTGGCTTGAGATCCAAAAGATGATGCTTCTCAAGGAAGGATTAGAAGTATTGACTATGTAGGTCAAGGCGAGGGTGAGAACCCTATCTCTCTCTAGGAAGCCTCTCCAAGGGAAGGGGGGAGGTGGGCACCGATGGGGCATTTTTCTTCAAAAGAGACTGAATTTCAAGACGAGAAAATGAAGGAGGAGATAGAGGGACCTCAATTAACTTACCCAAAGAACCAGAGGCATGGGTCTGATCCGTCCGAGGCTCACACGACTCAAATGGAGGCATTCCCATCTGCACCCCTCTAACTTCCTTACAACCACATTCATCACTTATGGGCATCGAGCCTTTTTTAACCCATACCTTTGGCTTTTGAATAAAAAACAGGGGTGCCTTGTTGTATTGAGACAACAAGTGCCCTACCTTGTGGCATGAGAAGAGAGGAAAGGGCAAGCGCCAGTAGTCCATATTTTGTTTCCAAGTGTGCTGACCAAAACCAAATCCAATTTTCCAGTTAGACCTTCCCTTAAGTCGACCTCCACCATTATCCAAGACCATCTTCTAACAACTTTCAAATCCCACCCCGACTCCATTCTCGCGAACTTACCCAACTTATTTCCTATTTCTTCAAAGGTTGCCTTATTCCAAAACGGAGGGAGGCCAAGAAATATTTCCCATACTTTCATCACCGCAACAGGAGCTCCAACATGATCGAATTCCACAGTCCAAGACTGGAGGACAAACCCCTAGGGGCCTCAGTTCCAATTTTTTTCCTTAATTTTGTTAGTCTTCCTCACTCCTAAGAATGAAAACCATCCAACCACAAATCAAAACATGGAACATCGACCTATACCTTAGTAGAGGGCACCAATTTTGCTCCACTAATTTGACAGAGAATCCTCCTTCCCTATGTTGCCACTGAAGCGACCCACTAGGGTTTTTCCAACATACTTAGAGATATCTGGGATCAAAATATCCTTTCCTACCATCATTTCGACCTTGGTCGACTGAGATCGAATACAACGAGAGCGCTTTCTGCTATTAGTCTGGACCTCCACTTCGATGGTTTCTGCTCCCGGCTCCTTAGGCGTATTCTGGAAAATTTGCATGTTAAAGGGGGAGGATACGAGGGGATATTTTGAAATAGGAAAAATAAAATTGCTATCCGGGACAAGACCAAAGAGGGAACCATTTTTAGAATTCGAGACCAATGAGATCACATTCGATCAAGATGCATTGATGCAAGGGAAGTGACCTATGTAGTACTCCTGCGTGCATAAGTCATTTTCCTTAAATGGACTTGCCTTGTAGTCCACCAGCTTGGGCTTTGAAAGAACCCCCTCCACATGGGGATTCATTGCTGACACAAATGTGCTGATGGAGTTGGGGAATGGAAAAGGGGAGTCGACATTACTTCGACCACGTGCAAACTAGAAAACCATTGTGGAAAAGGTGGGATCCGAAGACACGTAAATACCCATATGCAGAAACAATAAAAACAAATCAGCTCCTGTGGAAAACCTAGAGAATAGATCCCCATTGCTCAGTTGGATGTTGTATTTTCACTCTTGCATTATTATTTATAAGCTATTAATGTATTCGAGGAGTTAGTGATAGCTGGTTATTTGGACCATTTGATGATGTGGCATGGTTTACTAATGTTTATTTGAGGAGCGGCCACCTTGAGGAGCCGACACATGCCATTTATTCCTGATGTTTGAGTTGGACAACCCACATGTGTGGGATGTGATGTCGTGCACACTCGGACCATTCCTTGGTTTGAGGGAGTTAGTTGGAGGATCTTTGGAGGCTTTTGGGACCATGTTCACTCATTTTTCCAATTCATTCTTGGACGTTGGCACTAGTTTTGAGGAACACACCTCTTTTACCTCTCTTGATCCCACACGTGTGGCTCTTCTTCTTGTATTCTGGACCATTTTTTAGGGGTGCTTTGCTCTTGGATGGTTTTGAGGGATTTGTTACATCATTTGTTGTATTTTCCACTAGAAGGCCAAACAAGGGTGAAATGCTCCAATTGGAAGGGAAACTTAAGGTGTGTTTTTCTTGCCTTCCCCCTTTGACCATTGAAGTATCGTTCCATTGGATTGAGGTAGGATGTATAGGGGCTCTTTCTTCTTTCTTTGGCCAACCTTTAAGATCATATTGCTAGTACTTGGAAAGGCTTCTTCATGGAATAATCACCCCCATCCAATCCTGAAGAAAACCTTTTATCCCTAGACAATGCTTGAGGGACAATCATCGAAGTGCCATCAACTGGTCTATTATTTCCTTCAACCACCCAACAACCGAAAAAATGTTTTCCCATTCTTGTCCTTTTTATTTTTTGCAATCTAGGGTTTGTCACGTGTACTCTTTCATCTAGATTTCTTTGATGATCAATGATATATCTCACATTTTATTTGTGCTAGCTGGTGGTTTTTAAAGAAGATTTTTTTGTAGTTGGCATTGAAAGGGTTATACATCTAATTCATTTGTTCATCTCTTCAAAGGATCTACCCTTAAATTAATAAGGCATATCTGATTAAGATCCATTTTAGCGATTTGTGGATGCCCTCAAGCTTGGAATGATTCATTGAAATCCCATGTGTCATTTATCATTGTAAAGTTGAAGTTTCTTTATGGTTCATGCTTTGGAATTTAATAAAACAAAGAGCACATATAATAAACTTGATCTCTTGCTATCCCATTTACATGTGATTGAGGGTTTGAAATTTGTCATTCATTACAATTCCTTTGAGAAGCGTTTTGAATGTTTCTTGTTCCAAATTATTCTAGCCAATGAATTGATGTCTCAATGTGTTCAACGAGCTCTTAAGTTTTCCAAACGATTGTTTCTCTTTAACTGCTTTTCAAGGGTTTATTTGATTGCCAAAGTTTAGAGAGACAAAATGTTATAAACTGCAAAATATCTAGTGAGTGATTGAGGGTGTAATAAGTTGTTCTTTGGGAAGCATTTTAATACTTTCTTGTCTTGTACAATCCTAAGGGACAAATTGATATTAAATAGTAGTCAACAACCTCATCAAAATTGCCAAACAAACTCTCTCTTAAGTCACTGTTTACATTTATGCTTATTATCCAGAAATTGAAGAAATTGAGTTCATATTTTGGTCTTAGTACAAGTTTTTTCTTTGCAGTGTTATGGGATATCCTTGCCTTAGACCATCCATAAGAGCAAATCGGATTTGAAAAAGGTCCAACAACCCACCTAAACACAAAACATTATCTATCTTTATGGTCACTTTTGAGGGTAATTTCTCTCTTCAAAACTGCAGAATTGAAGTTTATGGTACAACATTTCTTTGCAAAGTCTATTGCTCTTATAGTGTACCCAAGTCCCTCACTGGGCCATGTTACTACTAAATCGACTAACATACCAATTCAAATGTGGAAATATATGCAACATGACATACATACTCATGTTATTATCATTAATTCTTAAAAGCATGAATGCAAATGCTTTGAACATGCACAACGACAATTAAACACATAACATAAATTAAACGCAACATTTAGCGTAGCATTCACACAATAAACAACACAATGATCAAATCACTTTGTGAATATTTACACAACCGGCTACAGACATCAGACGCTCCACCCAACCATAGATTTTGTTGCTCCAACTCTTTTAGCAACAAGTCACCCACGAGTTGAGGCTATGAGTCCACAAGGATGCACATGTTCCTACAAGTGTCTACAGTCCACTATAACAACTAATCTCTATATTGAGGGCTTCAGGAAATCTAGCTGCAACAAGAGTGCTCACACAATATTTATGAATGTTTTTGGGTAATTTCTCACTAGAAATCACCCACATATATAACAATCTCATTCTCAACACAATTACCAACGTCAACAAGTTGCCTTCAATACATAGTATGGCTGGACAATGTTTTACAACACTCGGTTCTGGTTTTTCTTTCTTGTTCAACTGCAAAAATCGCTCTTCTTCCTACTCGAATTTCCTCTTCTCCCAAGCTTGCTTGACTCTTACTCTCCCCCCAAGTATGATTACACTCAATCAATGTTGTCATAAATGAGTGGGTTGGCTTTCTCACCCAACTTCTTACATGAATTCAATGATTCATTGTTTAATAAGTCAAAGGCATAAATAACTAAATGAAAAACTAATTAATGAAGGTTGTTGAAGACTCAAGGCATATGAAACCCCTCAAAACCCCCATTAAGCCCCATCTCTTGTGGAATCATAACCCCCTATTACTTTGGTCCTTATTCGTCTATTTTTTATGGTGTATTTCATTTTATTATTTTTTAATGTACAATGTTTACATATTACATCACTTGGCCCCCAACAATTCATAATATTTACAAATATATAATGTTATATCGGGGATCAAAATTGTGGTGTTACAATCATGCCCCTACCCTTTACAATTTGCATGGTCCTCATTGCACATCACCATACAGGTGTACATGTATACATATACAAAATATTACATCACAATATTCAATAATTTCATAGTTTATTGATTCTTGCAACAATTCCAACCATAAATATTTTGTTCCCCTTCAGCCTGCACAACCCAAGGAAGTGTAGTCATTTCTATGCATCGTAATCCCTCAGGTTGTTGTTCCACTTCCCTTCCGGGGCTCCGACATAGGATGGATAGGATGTCTCAGAGTCGTGGCTTCAAAAACTTTAGCTGCACCAAAATGGAGTCTTGCACACTTATGTACAAATGTACATTAAGAGTCCCTTAGAGTCTGCAAAAATTTATGGGTACTCTTCCTGCATGGCCTCCTCGTGTTCCCACGTGTCATCTTTAGGACCGTAGCAGGTCCATTGGACCTTTACC
>ML783730.1:1187831-1204891 GCA_009831015.1 Picea engelmannii
TAATAATAATAATTGAAAAAAAAATGAAAATAGATAAAAAAAAAAAAAATAAGCATTTAAAAAAAATGTGTAAACATTGTGGATTGAAAAATTTAAAATATTGAAAAAACACCTAAAAAGGGAGAGGGGGTGCTACCGGTAGCACCATTTTTAAAAACGGGGTAAAAAATTGGACCCCCAAAAAAACGAGAACTCTGTAGAGTTCTCGTTAAGTTGGTAACTATGTTTTTCTGGTCCATGATGCACACTGACTCCACATGTAAGTCCTCTTCGTGCTCCACCTAGATCACAATCCAATCAATCACGTGGTTATGATCACACATATTTTTTTAATAAATACGCATGAAACACATTATGAACTCTCATGGATGCAAACAATGAAAGCATGTATGTAACTGGATCTATTCTCTCTAGAACTTCAAACGATCCACAATATCTCACTGCCAACTTTGGGAAACTTCCCAATTTTAGCAAGCTCATTTTTTCCTTTACTTTCAGAAACACATGCTCACACACTTTAATTTCCTTGTGTGCTCTTCCCTATTTGCATAGTTTTTTCGCCTACCCTGTGCAATCTTTAAATTCCGATTTATTTTTACTATCTTCTCTTCCACTTTTCTTAGCAATTCTGGCCCAATAATGGCTCTGTCTGTTAGATTATCTCAACTTTGGCGTGTTGCATTTTCTATCATACAAGGCTTCAAATGGGCTCATCTTCAATGATGCAACCAAATGAAGATAATCTTCTCACTTGAAAGGTTAATCCATTAGATATATTCTTATTACATCTTTAATTATTTGGTTGATCCTCTATGTCTTCCCATATGATTCTAGATGATATGCTTTGTTGAAATTCAAAATTGTCCCAAATATTTTAAATGGTCCTTTCCAAAATTGGAAGTGAATTTGGTATATCTGTTAGATACGATTTCCTTAGGCACACCACGTAGCCTAACAATTCCCTTTATATAAATTTATGCAATGTTGGTTGCCATATGCATCATATTGATTGGAATAAAATCTAAAACTTTCATAAGTTTGTCCACCACTACCATGACAGAATCATGTTGTCTTGTTGTTCTAGGAAACTTGGTAATTAAATCTATGGTAATGATCTCCTATTTCCATTCACGAATAGGAAATGATTGTAGCAATCCCATTAGATCTTTGTGCTTAGTCTTTATCTTTTGATGTTCCATGCATCTAACAATAAAATCAACTACATCTTTCTTCATACCAGGCCAAAAGTATTGGCCTCTTACAACGACAATTGTTTTTTGATACCCTGAATGTCCCACATATGCCACATTATGCATCTCTTTTAAAACTAAATTTATCAACTATTGAGAATTAGAAACATAAACTTTGTTTTTGTACAAGAGGATTCTATCATCTTCTAGTCTGTAGTATTTAAATTTTTGTTGTACATGATCTTGTTGTAAGCTTTCTTTAACTTGCAAATAATGTTGGTATGTTGCTACAACTTCTAAAATTATATCTTATAAATATGTTCCTCACATAGTAATGGGTGTAGCACGCATTTCATGTGCCTTTCTGTTGAGTGCATTAGCTACTTTTATTTTCTTTCCCCTTAATGTATTTTATATCAAAATCATACTCACAGAGGAATTACAACTATCTAATTTGTCAAGCGTTCGATGTTAATTGTCCAAACAAATATTTTAGACCATTATGGTCTGTCAGTTAAAATTTTATTTCCATGATATAATGCCTCCACATTTTCAGTGCATCAACAATCACTGCTAACTCCAAGTTGTGTGGCATAGTTATTTTCATGCTCCTTCAATTTTCTTGACTCATAACAAATTACTTGCCCATTTTAGGTAAGGATTCCACCAAGCCCTTCTTTACATGCATATGTGCATACAACAAAATGCTCATTTGGATCTGCAATTTTTAAGATAGGTGCATTGGTTAATAAATCCTTTAAGTGTAGAAACTCTCTTCCAACTTGGTAGTCCATTCAAATTTTATTCATTTCTTTTGCAAGTAATTGGGTGTGCAATCTTGGAGAAACTTGCAAGGAATCTCTTGTAGTAACCAACTAGATCCATAAATTATCTAACCTTCGAAATATTCTTTGGTGTTGACCAACCTTTGATTGCTTCAATATTTTCTAGATCCACTGCTATGCCATCTTTTGAGACAATGTCTCCCAAATAGTGGATCTGCTTTTGATAAAAAATTCACTCACTCAATTTGACATACAATTGGTGTTCTCTCAACACCTGTAGCACCATCCTCAAATGTTGTTCATGCTCTTCCTATGTTTTGAAGTAGATAAGAGTATCATCTAAAAAAACAATAACAAATCTATCTAGGTAATCTCTGAACACTCCATTTATTAGACACATAAACGTAGTTGGTGCATTTTTCAACCTAAATGGCAACACCACAAACTCATTATGACTGTACCATGTCTCAAAGACCATGTTGCTAGTATCTTGCTCTCAGATTCTTACTTGATAATAACTCAATCTCAAGTCAATCTTGTAAAATGTCTTTGCTCCCTTCAACTGATAAAAAATATCATCAATCCTTGGCAAATGATACTTGTTTTTTACTGTAACCTTTTTCGGTTGTCTGAAGTCAATACATAACCTCAAAGTTCCCTTTTTTTCACAAAAAGAATTGGGGCACCCCAAGGAAAAACACTTGGGAATATGTACCCCTTCTTCAACAATTCTTCTGGCTACATCTGCAACTCTTTTAGATTTAATGTGCTCATTTTGTAGGGATTCTTGGACATTGGGACAACTCTAGGTATTAAGTCAATAGAGAAGTCAATGTCTTTCTTCGGTGGCAATCTTGGCAATTCCCCAAACACGTATTTATATTCCTTAAAAACTGAATAGTCTTTAAGATTTGGCTCCTTATCCTTTGTTGGCTCTTCTATAAGGGATGCATATATTTGACATCCCTTTCTAAAACCTATTTTTACGTGCAATGTTGAAATCTCTTTGACAGATATAGGCCTTAGAATACCTTGAACCATCCTTGAATTATCTTCCTCATCGATACATGTGAAAGTCTTGTTGTAGCAATCTAGGATAGCATGATTCTTGTATAGTGAATCCATATCAATCAAGCAATCATATTACCGAAGCAGTATGATGTTCAAATCTGCTTTAGTGTCGACTCCATTAATGTCAACTCCATTCTTCTCTTGGTTCTAGTATCTAACTGAACCAACTGAGAATTTTTATGCTTACATCTTTTACATGGTCATGTTTCATAATTTAAGCTCAAAGAATTCTTGCATTTTCTTGTCATAATAGTGCTATGACAAGTATTGTTGTTGGAAGTATTTCTTGAAATGCTTCCAAGAAATTCTCTTCTCATCAATATGCTTGATCTACTTCGGTTGGTCCCAACACACGGAAGCTTTCCCCTGAAGATGATATATGCCAATATTTGCTTCCATATTTGATGAATAATTGTGTAGCTGGAAATATTTACTCATGCCCAACAACCAAGCTTCAACATCTTCACCCTTCCTATTCTCCCCATCAAATGTGGGTGGCTCAAGTCTCATGAACTCTCCTTGAAAAATATCTATCTTAGGTATTCTCCTTTGATGTTTTACAGGGGACCTACTTGGGTTGCTCTCTAATTCTAAAAAAGAAAGTACTCTTTTGGCTGAATGTATAGGTGAATAGTGATGCCTACTAATACTTCTTGAGTGTATTGTCCCTTTGTGGTTATCCCTCCTATCATGAGATATGTGCTCTGTTGCATGCCCTGCACTAGCTGCATGTCTTATGTTGGGATCCTTGTTGATTTGTCTTTGTAGGTTATTCAAACTCTGTAGTAGCTGAGAATTAATTTGGCTATGCTCTTCTTGAGTTCTTATCAACCTTTCATTATCTTCTCTATAGCTTTACACTTTCCTCTGCAAGATCTTCATCAACTCTACAAGCTCCACTATGCTTCTACGTCCATTAGACTTTGTTTCTGCATTTCCTAGGATGATATTCAATCCTCTAATTTCGTCTCCATGGCTATAAGAACTTTGTGCATCATCCATTTCTTTAGTCCTCATTTCTCAACTTAATATGTTATGTTTGTGCCTCTAATTTTGCAAACATGTGCATGCAACAATTACTGTTAGAAGTATGCATATCGTAAAATGTTTCATTAATTAAGCTACAAGTCATTCTTCATATCAATTTATGAAGAGTACAGATGAACTAGATCATATTCTAATTCTTTAGACACATTCTCCTCTAAATTAGCATTCCAATGACTGTACTCATGTCTCATTTTTCAATTTTTGAGCTAAAAGTTATAGATTTCTTAATTTTGTCAATTCTACTAAATTGTGTCGTGTTCTCACTAGTGCAATCCATCTCAGAGACCATTTTCTGCCACCCATAAAAGAAAACCGGTTAGGGACTAGGAAAACTTTTATATCAATCATAAATAATATTTCTATTTGTGAATGCATAATGATTTTCATATTTAGAATATGATGCTCCAATCAAATTTTGTATAAATTTGGAATTGACGACTTTGCCCTTTTTATACTCCATACAATTTTTTTACAAAACTAGCTATCTTCCAAATAGAGCAAAACCTGAAAAAACTTTCTTAAGAGGCTTGTTCAAGAGGTAAAATGTTGAGTGAATAAATTTTCCAAATTTGTGATTTGGTGTTCCTTTTCCGAAGATTTCAAAAATCCCCCAAAAGTATGCAAATAATGTTTTTTTTACCTCATTTCATGTCCCCGTTCCAAACTCGGGATTTGGCCAAAATCTCCACTAGGAATTTTCATGTCTGCTTTTTGGACTCACTATAAAAATTTCATCCATAACAAAGTCTGCTTAAAAAAATACCACCTTATTCTTTAAAAACCATTAATTTCCATTTTGTGCGAAATTTAAGCAAAAATGGCCAGTGGCCCTCACTAACACTTTTGTAGGATTTATCATTACAGACATACCCTTTAATTTTCATCTAGTTGTGAGTTAATATGTTCCTGTTATGGCCAAAAATAATTTTTGGATAAAGACTTTTATTTATTTTTATAAAAACTGTCATCCGATAATATGGCCATGTCTTCATCCTCCTTTCCCTTCATTGGAAATCAAACTATTTCTTCTATCAACGATCTCCGAAATTCTTCCATCAGCCAACTGAGAATTTATTTCATCAACAATCCAAGAACTTCTCCTATCAATGGTTGCCAAAATTCTTCTATTGGCAAAACTCAAAATCCTTCTTTCGACAAACTAAAAAATCATTCTTTCGACGATCTGAAAAATTCTTCTCCATTGAGGACCTACATATTGCACTTCGACAACCTCCAAAATGGTTTTTGTCTTTTCAAAAAACTTTGAAAAACTTCCATCGACAACCTCTAAAAGGGTTTTTGTCCTTTCGACAAACTCCGAAGACCCTCCATCAACGAACTTGGAAAAACTTCATTTCTTTTTCAGAGAACTTCAAAAAATATCCATCGATGAACTTGGAAAAACTTCATTTCTTTTTTGGCGAACTCCAAAAAACCTTCATTGGTGAACTTGGAAAAACTTCATTTCTTATTCAAGAAACTCTTAAAAAGTTATATTGGTGAACTTGGAAAAACTTTATTTTTGACCAAATCTAAGATGGTTTTGGATCGTTGATCTCAAGATCAAATGCAATCTCCACTGGGTTTTTTTCCTCGGAAAAAAGCATAATTTTATTCATCCGAAGAGAACCAAATTACATTATGCATGTGCATAAAACACAACTCATTATTTGGAAAGGATGTAAACCCCGAGAGGGCCAAAAACAAGACTAAAAAGTCACAAAGTAAAATACAATATCGGTCTCAAAGACCACACAAAAAGTTGAGGATAAAACTTATACAATGGAGGTCCCCCTCTCTGAAAAATAAAACCAATAATGCAATCCCTTAAGAAAACTTTGGAGACGGGACAGACCAGGTTAGAGCAATAAATAGCTCTCATACCAGTAACACCAGATATCGAAAGTGTCAGAAAAAAAACCACGAGATAGTTGCGGCCAAAAAATTGCACGCCCAATAGAAGGACCTCAAAGTGCTAAGAACGACAACAACACCGCATGCCAATAGCCAAGGACCTCAAAGCATAGACCTCGTCAACGTGGCATCGGAACCCCGATCAAAAGAACCGTTATCTGAGTAAACATCAAACCCTGAATGCTCCAACAAACCCAGAGAGAGAAACATAACTCCCAGAAACCCTCGTCAAGAACGCGAAGCAGAACAAACCTCCAAAGAGAACCCAAATGTGGGATGGACCGGATCTGGGCGACATTCTAACCTCTCGATAAAAAGAGAGGGACAAAAACACAGGCCCTAGCTGCAGAAAGGCTAAACTCGAAACTCATCCTTAAAACCCAAGGACACCAAAGTCAATGGAATGCATCAAATCATGACACAACCCCGAGACACCGAAGAGAAATCAAATGGAGATCCGCAAAAGCCCACATGAGGAGGAGAAATCTCCATAGAGAAAGTATCGGTGGCTTAGAGAGAAAGGATGTGGATATAAGAGCCCCAATCTGGCCAAAAGCAGCAAGATCTGGAACACCACCAAAACCCCATCACCACCCAAGGGAAGGACGGATCCGGGCAAAAAAATAAATAAAAGAGGGAAGGGCATGGAATCCCAACCCAAAACCTTCATACCACGCAGGAACCAGGCACCCAATCCCAACCGCCATAAAACCACAACAAAGAAGTCAATAGTATAAACTGAACAAACACGCCATATCTAAGATCTGGATCTAGATCCGCAAACAGTAATCACTCGAATATCTACTCCATCAAAACATCGCATCTCCACATCACCTAGAGATCCACTCCATAAAAAACACAACCACCATTTAGTGAATGCGTCTCTTCCAGAAAAGACTCGATCCACACAAACATAGGCATAGATCGAACGTCGAGAGAATAAACCCCCCCGCAGCAAGGCCCCCGAAAGAAAAAGATGCATCAAAGGAAAAAATTGTGTAGATGAAGGTGGCAATACCGCTAGGTAATACAGAGAAGACAACATTCGTCAGGCACAACTTCAAGACCAGAGAAAGAAAATCCACGCAAAATGCCATGAGAAGAAAAGCAAAAATACAAATAACGGAGGTCTGTGGCCAGGGAAACCCTAGCCACAGACCTCCAGATTCACTAGTTCCTCCAACTTTCCAATGCAATATCGACTATTGATTCACCAAACTTTGAATTATTCTTCGACGATATTGAAAATTCTTCGATTTTTTCGTTCGAATCCAGGATGAATCTGGGCCATAGATCTCAAGATCGATGTGATCTCAGTCATCGATTTCATCAAGATTCACAACTACCATGAAAACAAAAAAATTGATCTCCCAGGCCAATTTTTAACTTTGCAACTTGTAGATTGATGCAATTAATCATCTCCTCGACAATTCAGAGTGCAAATTTGACCTAAATTTGCGAAAATTAGGGATTTCACTATGATTTTACCGTTTTCCCCAAATTTAATGCAAAATAAAATCTGCAACCATGAATTTATCTAATGCATGTTTATCTTTGACCTATACTGGTCCAATGTTTAACCAAAATCTCTGATACCAATCTATAACATACCCAACTCCATTGTTGGGCCACGTTACTACTAAATTGACTAACATATCGATTCAAATGCATAAATATATGTAACATGACATACAATCTCGTATTGTTATCATTAATTTTTAAAAACGTGAATACAAATGATTCAAACATGAACAACAACAATTGAAAACATATAATGTAAATTAAACACATTGTTTATCATAACATTCACCCAATAAACAACACATTGATCAGATCACTCATCTTTGTGAATATTTACACAACTAGTTGCATAATTCAGATATTCCACCTAACCATAGACGATGTTGCTCCAATTTTCTTTGCAGCAAGTCATCCCTGAGCTGGGGCTATGATTCCACAAGGACGGACAAGCTTCTATGGGTGTATAGAGTCCACTGTAATAACTCAAAACTCATTAAAACATAGTGACACGACTCCTACAACAATTCCAATCGCCTAGCTCTCTTCCCCATTAGTCTACACAACTCAAGGGATGAGATTTCCTTCTATGCATTGCAGTCCCTCAGACAATCTCCATCCCCTCCAAGGCTCTGACATAGGTCGGCCAGGAATATCTATATCGGAGGCTCTGGGAAATCCAGCTGCAACATGAGTGCTCTCACAACACTTACAAATGTTTTTTGGGTAATTTTTCACCAGAAATCACTCACAGACATAACAACCTCATTCTCAACACAATTACTAGCTTCAACAAGATGCCTTAAATACATAGTATGGTTGGCCACTTTTTTATAACACTCAGCTCTGGTTTTCCTCACTTCTTGCTCAAATGTAAACAATGTTTGTCTTCCTAATCGAATTTCCTCTTCTCCCAAGCTTGTTTGACTCTTAATATTCCCCCAAGGATGATTACACTCAACTCATGATGTCATAAATGAGTGGGTTGACTTCCTCACCCAACCTCTTACATGAATTCAATGATTGAGTGTTTAATAAGTCAAAGGGATAAATAGTTGAATGACAAACTAATTAATGAAGGTGGCTTAAGAATCAAGGCATATGAATCCCTCAAAACTCCCATTAAGCCCCCTCTCTTGTGGAATCATAGACCCCCTTTACTTTAGTCCCTACTCACCTACAACAGAGAAAGTATTACATTTTATTATTTTTCAATGTACAATATTTACATATTACATCACTTGGCCCCCGACCATTCATAATATTTACAAATATACAATGTTGCATCATGAATCAAATATGGGGTGTTACAACTCTCAATGTTTCATAGTTTAAATCTGGTATATGCAATACTTGAACACTATTTTATATATCTAGGTTAATAATATGTGGTCTTAGGCACATGATCTGAATAATAAACATGTATAACTAGTGCACTTAATCATTGTCCTTGTTACACCGTTATTTTATGTGGTGTTTGGCACAATACCACACTCCTTTAATGGTATAATACATCACTATTGGTACACCTTTGTTTGTTGTTCCATTGCATAGAGTGGACATAATCTTTTGCAACACTTGATATTTGTTTTTTATACTCGAATGTGAATGGTATATGGTGCATAGTTTCCCTACATAACTAGGCACGTATCACTCTCTTTTTACTGGTCCTTTGTCATATTGCCTTGATGCTTCATTGGTTCTTCTGTTTGAATGATCTAAATGAGAATACATATTGACAAACTCATTGATCAAATTTTTCTATTTTGGTTCTTGATGAATGGACGATGAATGAATGATAAATGATGAATGGCTATGATACATTGGTATTTCACATGTGATGCAATACAAACATTTAAAGTTCCAAACATTTATTTCAATTGAGCATTGTTATCTAAGCCACATCCTCTTCAAGTTTTTTACTAGTTGTCTTCTCTCATACGTGATGTGTTTTACCCCTAAGAGAAGATAATAAATCGTAAGTCAAACCTAGTCCTAAGCCTCTCTCATCCAGATACAACAATATGAATTAGTTTTGATCCCCTTAGGAATACTCTCCTTAGGTTAGGAACCCTAGCCTTAAAGTGTAGAGGCAAGGTTAGTGAGGTGACAATGGGTGGATTTCCTATATGTTTCCCTAAGCTCTTCTTTGTAGGTCGGGACTTTCCCTTAGCGAGAGTTTGAGTGATAACACAATGCAATATAAAGAAATCTCTCGTGTATCTTGGTTTTTTTTTGTTCGACAAAAAATAGGGTATTCACACACAAAACAAATGCCTCCAGTGACCACTCACACAATTAGATCAAATATCGTTACACCAATGTTTTTATGTGGTTAAAACCCTTGAAGAGAGAAACAATGCACAACTTTAGCCAACTTGGCGACTTGAGGCAATATGTTAATGCAAAAGTAAAATATTTTACAAGAGAGTTTCTCACAATCGATCATTAGAAAATGACCCTCTATGTTGTCGTATGGTGAGTACCATACTGATCCATAAGGTCATACAGATAGGTCTGTACAACAATGTAGATGTATCGTATAGGTTTCCTTGGAGGGCGTACATAATCTTTCTTCTGTTTTTTTTCCATCAGTTGTACCTTTCAATCAAGCTGTAAAAGCTCAAGTTTGAGGTGTTTTTTTATATATATTCATGCAATGTTGTTTTTTGGGAAGTGTGTGGAGGTTTCCTTATAATTTTTTTGAAGGAATGAAAAGTGGATTTGAAGGGGTAATTACTGATGTTTGTGTGAAACTAATTTTTATGCTTCCACTTGTTTGATGGAGATCTAAAGGACTTTAGTCACTTAGAGCTTGGGATTTTTCACATGGTATCAGAGTTTATTTCTCTAGTTGAGATTCTCTAATATTTGCAGCAATAAATCAATTGTGGGGAATAAGGACTAGAAGTGAGAGGATTTCAAAGTTTTATTTTTAGATTTTGGACTTTGTCCAATAGATCTCAAATATGGCAGCAACATGCCTCAGGTTTGAGGATAGATTGGATGGTGCCTTGAATTTATTATCATGAAAGGTGAGGGTTATGCTCTTACTAGAAGAGAGTGATCTTTGGGATATTATCAAGAACATTGTGACTCTGCTTACAGATCCATGATAATTAGTAGCTCACAACAAGAGGGAAGTGAAAACCGAGAAGATGATCTTGGATGTCGTAAATGATTATTTTATCCCTCATGTATCCGAGAAGAAGACAACAAAGGAGATTTTCAATGCCATGGTTAGTCTCCACCAGAGTCAAAACATAAACAGGAAGATGGTATTGTGGAACAAACTCAGGTCCATAATGATGACTATATTAGACACAATCACCAGTTACTTATGAAGATCACACAAATTCGTGATCAACTTGTAGCAATTGGGGAGAAGTTCAAAGATGCAGAGTTAGTGAACATGACATTGAATGGATTCCCTGCTTTATGGGAACCAATTGTCAAAGGTATCTTATCTCAAGAAAACTTTCTTGAATTTGAAGGGATTTGGGATGATTATATCCAATAGGAGACTCAGATGGAGTCAAAGGTCAACAAAGAGGATGGTGAAGAGAACCTATCTCTATTTGGCTAGTGAAATAAGGGCAGAGGTAAAGGACCCAACAAGGGTAAGGGAAAGAGTGAGGAGTGATCCTCACAACTAGGAAAGGACTTGAGTAAAATCAAGTACTTTAGTTGTCATAAGTACGATCATTATGCATCATAGTTTCCAGTTAAGAAGGGTAAATGGGAGAAACAACACAAGCAAGTAGCAACCTCTAGAGAAACTCAGATGAACGATTTCACTGCCAAGTTCGAGAAGGATTTCTCATTGGTATCTTGCCTTTCTACCAACATGATTATGAAGAACGCATGGTATGTGGATAGTGGGGTATCTCGACATACCACATCAATTCAACAATTGTTTTCTAGACTAAAGAAGCAAGACTTGGGAGTATAGGTTTAGCTTGGTGATGATGCCAAGTACCTAGTAGTAGGAATTGGTATTATTCCCTTCAAGCTTGTGTCAGGTAATTATTTTAATTTTGATGATGTGTTGTTTGTACTCAGTGTCGGGAAGAAAATTCTTTAAGTTTCATTTATGGAGGATAAGGGCTTTGCAATGGAGTTCAAGAACCAACAAGTCCTCATCAGATCGGAGGAATCTATCCCATATACAACGTAGGTAATAGGGGTTAGAGAAGGTAAGTTGTACAGGTTCCAGGGTGAGCTTGTTCGAGCCTTGGTGAATCACAATGACAACTTGTGCAAGTTGTGGCACAAGAGAATGGGACACTTAAATCACAAGACATTGCCTATTCTGAGGGAGATAGTCATAGGCCTTCTAGAGTTCAGAGTTGAGCAACATAGTGTATGTAGAGAGTGCACATTTGGAAAGCATGCCAAGGTTGATTTCCCAAGCATAAATCATAGGTCTAAGTAGATTCTATACCTAATAACAAAATATGAGGAGCAGGAAGCTCCAAAGGTTGAGCTAGCATCACTAGTGATTTCCATAGTAGTACAACAACCTTCAAGTAGAGAAGGGGAGATGATAGCCCCTTGCATTTTTTTCAGGAGACTTCAATGGTTTAGTCAGGCATTGAGGGATGCTCAGGAGCATGTTGAGACTCGTAAAATCACATTCAGAGAGAGAAGGCATCCGAAGAAGTTTTTATACTATGGCATTGATGAGCAATGGTCTAGAATTTGAGCCTTCGACTTTTCAGGAGGCAACAGACCAACGGGTATGGCGGGGTACCATGGTGGAGGAGTACACCTCCATCATGAAGAATGATGTTTGGAACATAGTGCCAAGAATAGAGAGAAAGTCAATTATGATTTCTAGATGGCTCTACAATATCAAGCATACTGCAGATGTCAACATTGAGAATTTCAAAGTGAGCTTTATCATGAGAGGGTTTTTCTAGAGAGAGGGAATGGACTACGAGGAGACTTTTTCTCTAGTCGTCGGGTACACATAAAAACCTCGAGGATTTGAAGTAAGTGGGAAGGAGACCCATGCTTGTTTTGTAGTGAATACCTTGAGTCAGTTCATAGTGGAGCCAAGGCAAGAGCATTGGGTAGCAACAAAACATGTGCTCGGGTATTTGAGGAGCAAAATGGAGGGTGGTATGAGATATTTTGGAGATGGTGAAGTGAAGTTGCAGGTGTATAAAAAATCAGATTGGGAAGGCAGTGAAAAAGACAGGAAGAGCACCTTAGGGTGTTGCTTTAGATTGGGATCAACAATGGTATCATGGTTTAACATGAGTTAGACTTCTATGACACTTTTCTCAACAAAGATCGGAGATCACTTCATACGAGACATGATTCGTATGGGAGCAGTGAAGCTCCAATATATTTCGATGGATCAATAGGTAGTTGGTATTTTGACCAAACCCTTGGCAAGAGGGAAGTTTGAGACATTTAGAGACAGACTTGGATTGGTGAAAGATTATTTCCTAACTAAGAGGGAATGTTGAGAATTATAGTTCAGTTATGAACTTATGCACCGGTTCAATGTGAATGTGCAAGTAATTCGAGATATTTTTTAAAAGTAATTCTATTTTCGAAAAAGTAATTCTATTTTGTAATTCACTTTAGTTAAAAAGTGAAAGTCTTATTTTTAGCAGTTGAGTCTAAAAAGTGTATTTCATGAATGCATGACTTAGACTAGAAGTAATCTCAAAAATAGATTAGGGTTTTTGTCTCAACAAAAATCATAAATACAAGTCAAGATAGAGAGTTAAGACACAAACAAGAACACTTGAATAGTTGACAAAGAGAGGGAGAAAGAACATGTAGCCAAGAAAAAGGAATTTCCAGGTATCACACAGTCTTGTATAGGTATTTGCATAGTTTCGTAGACTTGTACGGATTTTTGTGCAGTTGTACAAAACAATGTCATACACTCGTACAACTAGGTCTGTATAATGGTGCAGACAGGTCATACTGGTTGTCTTAGAGGTTATACAACATTTTGTTGTTGTTTCTGGTTTTTTCTAGCAGTTATACCTTTCAATCAAGTCGTAAAAGATCAAGTTTGAGGTTTGTTTTTGGTATCCGCGTAGTGTTATTTTTTGGGCAGCGTGTGGAGGTTTCCTTGTAAGTTTTTCAAGGGAACGAAAAAAAGATTTGAATGAGTAATTACTGGTGTATGTGTGAAACTAATTTTTATTCTTTCGATATTTGATTTCCATCTATTGTGTGATTAATGTTATGGTCTAAAATGTATTTTTGTAATAATTAAATTCAACAATATACTTGCTTGATTGAGATCATAAGGAATTTGTTCACCTAGGGCTTGGAATTTTTCACATTTCATGAGGTGTTTGCATATACCGGGCAATAAGACCAACAAAAAAGGAAATATCAAGACGAGTATGAGTCAAATATAAGTGGTTGCCGACTAATTGACAATACACAGTGGTATCAACTTGGGGAGTAGTACATGTGGCAACAAGTTTGACTTCAAACAAGAATGGAGAAGGGGACAGTTTAGAATCTTCCATGTGAAAGCGAAGAAGAAGGTCACATGCATATTTAGACTGGGAAAGAAAGATTCCTTCCTTGGTTTGCAATACTTGGAGGCCAAGGAAATAATGCAAATAGTGTAAGTCTATCGTTCCAAATTTATTTTTAAGGTCAGATTTCACATGGTTTAAAAGTTTAGGATCGCTTTCAGTGAGGACAAGGTCATCAACATAAAGGACAAGTATTATGAGATGGATTCCTACTTTCTTGGTATAGACATTAAAGTCAGAATGACATCTAGAAAAGCTAGTGTCAAGAAGAAAGTTGTTTATTTTTGCATGCAAGGATTGAGGAGCTTGCTTAAGGCCATAGAGAGATTTCTTAAGGCGACAAACAAGGGTGGAGTCATTTTGGACATACCCAGGAGGTTGTTCCATGTAGATTTATTCTTGCAAATCCCCATGCAAGAAGGTGGATTTAACATCCATCTAATTGACCTCCCATTTATGTGACACAACAAGGGCTAGAACAAGGCGGATGGAATTCATTTTCGCTACGGGGGAAAATGTTTCATTGTAGTCAATGCCTTCAAATTGAGAGAATCCTTTATCAACTAATCGGGCCTTATGTATTTAAATATTTCAATTTGATGCTTACTTAGTTCTATACACCCATTTACATCTAACAAGTTTTCTTCCTTTCAGAATAGGTACAAGATCCCAAGTATCATTCACCATTAAGGAACAATATTCTTCATTCATTGTTGTGTTCCAATTTGGATGGCCATAAGCCTCTGCGAATGTGTTTGGATCACGAGTCTTGGAAACTTGAGCCAAAAGAGAAGAGGCTTGCCAGAACCGTGAACATGTCTGACGTTGATTTGAAGGATCATAAAAAATATCACCATTGACTTCTGGTGTTGAATGGACCCTTGTGGGAAGCAGTGGTGCTAGTGCAGGTTCATGTTCAATGGACTCATCTGGAGGAAGGTGAGCAGGAAAAGGTGGATTTTCATCCTCAATGTCATCATTTGAAGAAGAAGAAACTAGAATAGGAATTGAAGATGGCACAAATTCCAAAGATGTCTTGTAGGTCGAAGATGGCACAAATGCCAAAGATGTCTTGTAGGTCGAAGATGGCACAAATGCCAAAGATGTCTTGTAGGTCAAAGATGGCACAAATGTCGAATTAGGGTCGCATGCCAAAATATTTTCATCATATTTAACATATCTTCTATTTCATTGGAATGAGGTTGAAGAAGTCGATATCTTTTGACATCTTCATAATATCCAACAAAAATGCACTTCTCACTTTTATGCTATAATTGTTTCCTTTTCTCATCTGGAATGTGAGTGCATGTTATACTACTAAATACATGCAAGTGGCTTACATCTGGCTTAATTTTATTCCATGCTTCTGCAGGTGTTATATATTTTTAAATCCTTTGTGGAAGTGCAATTTAGTATGTATTGCACATTTGATGGCTTCTGCCCAATAATAAATACTTAATCTTTTAGATTGGATCATACAATTAGCCATTTCCTTTAATGTGTGATTATTTCTCCCAACAACACCATTTTGTTGTGGTGTATATGGAATCGTATGTTGCATTTGAATTCTCTATGCAATGCAATAACTTGTAAATTTTTTGTTTACATATTCAACTCCATTATTTTTTCTTAACTTTAGAAGTTGATGTCTAGATTATTTTTCTACAAGGACCTTGTAGGCCAAAAACATGTCAAAAAATCCACTCTTAAGTTTTAAGAAGTAAACCCAAGTGTGTATGAAGAAGTCATCAATGAGAGTTAAGAAGTACTTGCACCCAGAGAAAGAAGGAGAATAAAGTGGACCACACAAATCGCAATAACAAGTTGCAAAGGCGTCGATGCATGCTAAGAGGAACGTCTGTTAAAATTATCCTGATGGTGTTTGTCGAGAACACGATTGCACAAACACCATCTCTGCAAGAAACGAGAGGAAGAACAACCACCATATGTTGATTACATAGTTGTTGCAATGAGTGATAGTTTAGATGACCAAACTACTCATACCAAAGTTTGTTCAAGTCGTCTCTATGAGCAACAAAAACCGATGGAAAAGAATATGCCTGTAAAACACCAATACCAAAAAAGGGAATTGTTGTTAGCTCACCAATCAAAACAAAACAAGTCTAAGAAAATAAAATCTTAAAGCTCTATGGTTTTAACCAATGACTAAAAATAACTAGCTCTATAACTATATGATCAAATTGGGTTCCAAATAGGTAACCAAAAGGTAATTCTAGGCCTATGCTAACCTCTTAACATCAAAGAGTAAAAAGACCCAAGGTTGTCCTTTGAAGGAACAAGGAGAAAAACATCACTTAAATATTTATATAGCAAACATTATGTCATGCTCATGCACCTGAGACTCTATGATCTCCAATAGACCCATTAAAGCATTTGTAGCTCCCTTTAACAATCCATCTGCAATAATATTCAATGCATGGTAGAAGTGGCAACAAGAAATGTTCTCCAATCAAACTAGTAGCTTCTTAACTCGCCTTATGAGATGATCCAAAGCCAAATTTAAATTTTTACTCTAATTTTCAAAATCCAGCTTCATGGTCATTCTTGGAGGCAGACTGGGCAGCAGTGGCAGGTGTGGCATGTTGGAGAAGCCCCTGGGGGGCTAACGTTTTGCTCCTGGATGTCTCATTTTCCCTGAAAGGGGCTAGCACCTCCCTTGAAGGGGATTTTACCTTTATTACAGCTCAGTTAGGGTTTTAGTTTGACAATTTAATGTAAAAATAGTATTCTGGTCTTGTCGGCCATTTTTTATGACCTAAAATTAATTAAGGTCATTCATACACTATATATTGAGGGTTTTCGCTCTCATTTTGACATAAATCATCACTCACTCTCCTAGTGAGGTCTGATTTTTGTGCCCTATTAGGGTTATTGGCTATTTTGAGGAAGGCGCACTTGTTTGGAGAGGAGATTTTTGGCAATGTATGGTGTTTTTCTTGAAGGAAGGTTTACAACTAGGGTTTGCATGCTATTTTCTTGGTGATTTGTAAGTATTT
>ML783730.1:1217951-1233313 GCA_009831015.1 Picea engelmannii
GTCTCTTGTGAATGTGTATTTCTCAATGATCTTGTTCTTATGTTTCTCTTATCTATTTAAATGCAAAGAACTATAATAATGGCATAAACATTAACACTTAGTCGTGTTTTTTATCACACAATGTTTCTTGCAAATCACGACCCTTATTGATAAATTTCATGTGTCCTTACCCGTAAATCCTATGTTTCATAACTTACCCCATGTGGTTCTATTATGCACACATCTTGTTGCCAACATCTCCTAAATATCTCTTCTGCCATAATTTGCCTCACGTGAGTCTCTTATGCACACAGTCATGTTCCTAACAAGTATTGAATACCTCTTGTGCACCCTAACTCACCCGTGTTTCAAACTTCCTTCCTCTATCCTCATTTACATGTGTTCCTACAAGATTTACACAGGTGCAATCCATAATGCCCCCTATAGACATGACATCTACCTATCACACGATTTCAATGTGTTCTAGAAACTCTCATGCTTATTACCACCTACAAATACTCCATTGCAATCCCCTTTATGTTCTTAATTCTCACTTTGAGTATGACACTTAATGTGGCTAGATTTCACAAATTTAGCCTAGCACTCACTGTTATAGACTCATTGGTGACTCTCTTGCCATGATTCAATTTTTCCTAAGTCATCTTATGAAGTTTTATTAATTAATTTTTTTCTTAAAAAATAAAAATTGTCTTTTTAATTTGACCCAAAATTGATTAGTGATGTGATTCAACTTGCTCTCTTCTATTCAACATTGGCTTGATGCGTGGGACACCTTCCCTCATTCCCTTCCATGTTCCCAACCATCCATGGACTCCACTCATCCTTCCTCGACTTTTCTTTTCATTTTGGCTCTAACAAAATGTTAAATTTACACACATAGGATCATAGACAAGAAATACACACATACATAAGAGGGAGAATAATAACTTGATTATTCAATAATGAAGACTCTAAAAAATAATAAGGTAGGAAGGAAATTACTTGTAAACCCCTAACTATATGATAACTCAATATTTGTTAAGCCATTATTGTATTACTTTATTAAATTCTACCTTAATAATTTGTTATGAATTTATTACATATCTCAAGTACACCATCTAAGTTTAATTATGACAATTATATATAAGCATAGGGCATTAGGTCACATGTGAGACCCACTAGTCGAGTGTGTCTTAAGGGTGTATCACAAGAGTGCATATCTACTATAGATAGAAGGGCATTGAAATACAAAGAGACTACATGTAAATTGTGACAAAGGGAGAATGTGAACAATTGTCAACATGTGTCATCAACACAATTTATAGAGAGTCTATCGTTTTATGCTCTAAAGTGTTGAAAACAATCATCTTCTATAATATATTTCTATGTTTTGGTAGGGTGAAGGTTGGCTAGATTTTTTTTAGTCTGCGGTTGGGGGAAACCCTAGAAACATAATCTCGGTCCCAAGAGCAGGGTTTCGAGTTCAGTTTTTGCGTGGATGGGGTTTTGTTTCTGATCTGGTGATCGAGCTCTCATATCTGGGCACGGATCTAGCAAATGTATCTATGGTGTGGCTTTGGTTGGTGACGCGAGTGGTTTTTTTTTGCGTGTTTTCCTTCTTGTCGCAGGTTGGAGGTGTTGTTGCATGCTCATATCTGGAGCTTGTGTGCTCAGATCTAGTGCCTCCTCACTCGTTCTTGGTGGGATTTAGTCTGTTGCAAAGCAACTCATGTTATTTATGGTCACTCGCATATATGATCCGATGGATGGTGTGTTTGGTGTTGGTCGAGGTTTCCTTAAGTTCTTTGCGGTTTCTGATGTCATCCAAGTTGTGGCCGGAGTTATTCGCCCAGATATGGTGTTTGCGTCCCTTGATCTAGTGCTCTTGCGTTCAGATTTGGTGTTCTCATGCCCAACCTACAAGATTTTGATCTCTGGTATCCTCTGATAGGGGTCCTTATGGAGGGTCTCAATGATTCTCTCTTCCTTGTATCAGATAGGGGGTTTGGCCAGAGCTTTGAGGTAAATTATAAGGGCGTGCAGTGTTGATAAGAAGACACTTTGAGGTCCTTTTTGAGGGCATGCAACTTTTTGGTTACTCTTTTTATGGTGTTTGTAGGATGGGGTTTACTTTGGTACCGTTGTTATCTGGTTATGTTGATGTGAGAGCTTCATACCGCTTTGACCTGGTCCTTTCGGCCACCGAGGTTTTCTTTGGGATTGCTTTCCCGGCGTGTTTTTCATGGCAGGGTTTCTTGTACTTCAATGGTTGTTTTCTGACTTATTTTGGGTTGTTCCCATCTCATTTGATTGTATGTTTCTTTGTGGCTTACTAGCCAGCTTCAGGGCCCCTTCATGCTTCTATTTTCCGATCACTTTACTCATGGTTGGGTCGTGCTTAAAACACCTACAAAATGTAATTTGGTTCTCTACGGATGAATAAAATTACACTTTTTTTCGAGAAAAATAAAAATAAAAATATATATATATATATATATATTACATTTTGAAGAGAACAAATTTTTGCACACTAAGTCTATTATTAATATATCAATATATTTTGATGGAAAAAAAAATCAGGATGTGTTTGAGAAAAAAAATAATTCAAAAATAAAAACTTTACTCACTTTGAAGTAATTTTTAAATGGTTTAGTTTATGGAGCACATTGTTGTGATTAGAACAATAGGGTTGTAGTTAGCTTTGTTGGTGTTTGGAACAACAATATGGTGGTTATGGTTATCAAACACCAAGTAATAAAAACGAATAATAAAAATGAGAGAGGTAATTTATATTCTTACTTGTTTGGTGTGTTTAAACTTTTAAAATACCATTTAGTTGATTATATATCATGTTGCAAATGCAATTACAATATGGTGGTTATGGTTATCAAACACCGAGTAATAAAAACGAATAATAAAAATGAGAGGTAATTTATATTCTTACTTATTTGGTGTGTTTAAACTTTTAAAATACCATTTAGTTGATTATATATCATGTTGCAAATGCAATTACAATATGGTGGTTATGGTTATCAAATATCGAGTAATAAAAACGAATAATAAAAATGAGAGAGGTAATTTATATTCTTACTTATTTGGTGTGTTTAAACTTTTAAAATACCATTTAGTTGATTATATATTATGTTGCAAATGCAATGAGAGGTTTAACCATAACAATTTTAACACTTGAAATAAAGGATATGGGTGATTTCTTAACGCATGTTGTTTAAACTTTTAAAATACCATTTAGTTGATTATATATCATGTTGCAAATGCAATTAGAGGTTTAACCATAACAATTTTAACACTTGAAATAAAGGATATTTGTGATTTTTAACACATGTTTAGAAAACATTGTACTTGGAAAGTAAATGCAGAGTGGAGTAGATGAGGATGACCAAGTTAAGTATGATTTAAGAAAACAAGTGGTTTTGGTGTATATCAAGATCTTAGTAATTAATGAGATGTTGCTTGAAGTGCAATGTGCAATGGTGATAATACTTGTATGATTAGAAGTTATTTGAAAAGCATGCACTAAATACTAGATAAAATTAGAACTTTCTTTTTAATGAATTTTTTCCTTTCAAAAAGATGGAGGAATATGATTCTCTTTGAGTTTACTTATTAAAATAAAAAAATATTAAAAATTAGTTGAAAGAAAATTATATAAAAATTAAAGAAGAAGATATTGTGATAATTATGTTAGATATTGTGATAATTATGTTAAAAAGTATATTGCCTTAGTATGAAAATTGTGTTGAGACCTTGATATGACTTCCTAATATGTTGAAATGAGATTTGAGTAACAAAATTTTGCACAAGGATAGGTGGAAGAAGCATTTTTTTTAGTAGTAGTAGTGAATGGAGAATCAAAGATGGCCTTGAAACCATGAATCAAGGGCAAAGGAAATGATAAATTATGGGCTTGAAGATGGCTCTAAGTGTGTTGATTTAGATACTCAAAAACATGGAAATTGTAATAAACATTTTTACTGTGGCAAGTTAGGATAACATGCCAAATTTTGCAAAAAATGATTAGGATAGAAAACAAAACAAACAACCTTCTTCCTCTTTAAGTTTAACAACATTGGATTATTTGGGTAGGAAGGAGTATGCTATGTAACTCTTGAATATTCTAATAAACTAATAACCCGTTATTTGTTAAGTCATGACTACATCACTTTATTAAACTCTTGCCTATGCATTTATTATGATTTTATTACATGTTTAAAGTACACCTTGTTCTAATTAAGACCACTATATCTAACGTCAATAAAATTCATGTTGCTTCGTTTTTATGCTTGTTATCTCGCTCTATTGCTAATTATACTAAGGCTTTAAAGGTGGAGTACATGGCCTAGTTCTCAACTCCTAGTTGTGTGGTTGAATAACATGTATGGCGTATGTAATCCATGTCTCCTTGGCAAGTATTTACGAGTGCGACTTATTTTCATATAATTTGAGTACATCACATTCATTCATGTCCCTAGGAGTCATAATGCTTATCAATTATCAATTATGTGAGGAAAAATACAACAAAGTGCCTCCTTCCTCTCTGTGTTCATCTACATTGGCTTGTTAATGTGGGTAGGAAGTAGTATGTTACATGACTCTTGGATACATAATCAACTGCTAACTCAATATTTATCAAGTCATGATTACATCACTTTATTAATCTCTACCTATGTCATTTTTAATGATTTTATTACATGTCTAATTATGTTTTGGTCTAATTAAGACCATTATATTTAAAATTAACAAATTTACTTGTTGGTTCATTCATATTATTGTGATCTTGTTTTATTCACAATTCCAAAAGGGCTTTACAGGAAAAACACATAGCATATAAAGCTTCTTGTTGAGTAGTTGAAAAACACTTATGTTGTATGTAGTACTTGTCTCCCTTGAAATTATTTACGAGTGTGACTTCTTTATAGATAATTGGAGTACATCATGTTCATTCATGTCCTTAGGAGTCATAATACTTATGTTGATCATTTGGAAAATCAAATTTTATATTGGAAATTTACACATTATATGCTTGGGATATTAGATACAAGTAAATAAAAGTATAATTCTTTACCCAACCATTCATCAAAAAATAAAACATGCATAACATACAGAAGCCAAAATTATAGTTTTTGTAGTAATTTGTTTAAATCCAAAGATATAACACATGATGGTAAAAAGGGGGCGGGCATTATTCCCTTTATATGCATATCCAAATCAATCCATACGTGGGGATAAAATGGCTATCTGCACTCCTCCCTCGTCACCTCCATGACCTACATGACTCTTGACTACATCTCCATGTCTTGGGATGGATAACTCTCTCTCCTGGGGAACTTGACACACCATCACAACCTATCTCATTGAGGTCCTACACTTTAGTGGGACCCTCATGCATGCCTCCAGTACATTGTCGTACATGGTATTCATATTGGTTTGTTGAATGTCCTCCACCAGTGACTCCATCTTTCATTAGAGATGATATATGATCATTGTAAGGTATCCCTCCTATATAACCCTCTACACAACTAGTCCTAGTTAAAAATCCACCTTAGTAGGTTATTGCAACCCACTAATTGGCGGTGGTGGCCTCCTAGATCCAATATTTTTCAATCACATTACTTTAATAAATATTGTTAAGATGTACAAAAATCCAAAAAAAAACTTGTTTATCCATCCCATCATGGGGATAACCATTAGAAACCATTATATGCTTCTCCATGCATCAAAGAATCCCCAGTTATAAACTCAACCAATGTCTTTACTATCAGCATGGTTCATCATCTCTTACCATTGTGTCATGCAAGGCTCTCACTGACACATGTGGTTAGATCGATGCAACATGCTCAACAAAAAGGAGAATATGAGGCTCTTGAATCCAAACTCACCATGTCTCATTCTCCTGCGTGTCCTTAACTAAGTCATATCATCGTCAAGACCCTCTATCGTATATAATTGTAATGTACCTTGGGAGGTAACCAAGTTGAATACTTTATGTAATATGGCCATAAATCATGGAATAAGGCCCACTTGGTAGTTGATAGGTAATAAACAGGCCCACTAGGTAGTTAAAGAAAATGTATATAATAATGAGGAGTAGTTGGCATCGACCCCTAGGAATACTCATGGGAAAGTACAAATACACTTGAGTATCATTGTATTGGGGGGATTGGATGTTGAGTATTGTATTGTAGTAAGCATGGCTTGTGGAGTGATTCCTTCCACAGGGAGTATTTTATTTTGTTACCCTACCTTAAGGGTTCTCTCTGTATTCTTGTTTTGTCTTTTATTTACTAAGGATCAATACAACAATTATGTTTACCATCCTATCACCTTTGTATGAAAATTTTGTTGAGGAGTTGAATATAACTTGTTAATATGTTGATATGATATTTGAGCAATAAAATTTTGTAAGAGGATAGGTGGAAGAATCAATTTAGCAGTAGCAATTGTGAATGGAGAATCAAAGGTGGCCTTGAAAGGAAAGTTAAAGGGAAAAAAAAACATAAATATGGGCTTGAAGATGGAAGTAGGTGTGTCGATTCGGTGTTGGTTGTAGAGCCTAATTATCTTCCTGATTAATGGATCTTGTTTCAGCCGCCTTTGGACCCCATTATCTAATGGGGGGGCTTGCCCACCCACATCTATCATCGGGAGGGGCAACGAGAAATTTTGGAGCCCCCCCTGGCGGGGGTTTGGGGGCAACACTTCCGAAGAGAATTTTTTGGGAAAATTGCCTTGTAAAATATTGTAATTTCGAGACCATTCATTACAAGGTTGCAGATATGACTATAGAGTTATGTTAGGGTTTTTTCCCTAGAAGACGACCCTCTTTTATGAGGAAATTGTATTGCGGCTATGTATGTGAGTGAATATTGTATTCCGAGAGAGGAGACTATGAGAGAAAGAAGAGGAAGTTACAACGGGTGTGTGGTAGGTTGTATCCCTTCATTTGTTGGAAAATAATAAAGGAAGGACCTAGAAATTTCTCTGGTGGACGTAGCCCACCCTAGGTGAACCACGTATATCTGTGTCTCTATTGTATTGTGTATCTTTTGTGTTTTATTTTCGCATCTGTTTTTATTTTATTGCTTTGTGATCCTATTTTTCGAACAACTGGTATCAGAACGAAAGGTAACTCGCAGGAAAAGAGGGTTCGTGGTTCGAGTGGGAGTAATGGAAGAAGATGGAAATTTTAATGTCGATAAATTTAACGGCTAAAACTACCAGTTATGGAAGATTCAAATGGAAGACTATCTATATCAGAAGGATATTTTCCTACCATTGGGTGGAAAAGCAAAGTAGTTGACGAGTATGAAGGACGAAGAATGGGAGATTCTTGACAGAAAGGCACCGGGAACGATATGGTTGTGCCTGGAAGCGTCAATGGCTTTCAATATTTCAAAAGAAATGACAACAGAGGATCTGATGAAGGCATTGGATAAACTATATGAAAAACCCCTGGCCTACAATAAGGTATTTCTAATGAAGCGATTATTTAATATGAAGATGTCAGAAGGTGGGTATGTTGTCAACCATTTAAAATAATTTAATACAGTTACTAATCAACTAAGTTCTGTAAAAGTGGACTTTGATGATGAGGTTAGGGATCTTCTAATATCGTGCTCATTGCTAGAAAGATGGAACGGCTTGGTCATGGTTGTAAGTAAATCTGTCTCTGGTTCAAACACTATCAAATTTTATGATGTTGTTGGTGTTATCCTCAACGAGGAAATGCAATGAAAAAACACAAGTGAGACATCAGGTAATGCGTTGACCGTGGAAAATAAGAGAAGACAAAAGAATAGAGGAAAGAGCTAAGGGAACCACGAGAATTCTAGGAAGGGAAAATCCAAATCCAAACTAGGAAAGATAGAGTGATGGAATTGTGGGAAGAAAGGACATTTGAAGAAAGACTACAGAGCTCCAAAGAAACAAAGAGATGGACAATAGGAGAAAAATCAGGAAGCAAATGTAACAGGTGATGTGTTACAAGATGCTTTTATTCTTTCTTTAGATAATATTACTGAATCCGGGTAGTACATTCATGGGCTTCATTTCATGCCACACCCCATAGGAAATATTTCCAAGATTTTGTTCAAGGTGATTTTAGATAGGTTTATTTGATTGATGATGAACCATGTCAAATTGTTGGAATGGGTAAGGTACAAATAAAACAAAAGAATGGAAACCAACGGTTACTGAAAGAGGTGAGACATATACCATATCTGAGAACAAATCTAATTTCAACGGGACAGTTGGCAAGTGAAGGTTGTATATCTACATTTGCAAATAAGGCGTGGAAAGTCACTAAAGGATCACTGGTAATGGAAAAAGAAGAGAAGATAGGTACATTGTATTTATGTATTGGTAATGTTGATTCTTCTATCTCTTTAGCTTCTATAAGAATGGATACAACATTGTGGCATCATAGGCCTAGACACATGAGTGAGAAGGGGATGCAGATACTTCAGAAAAGGGATTTGCTGCCAGATCTTAAACAAGTTGATTTGGATTTTTGTGAACATTGTGTTTATGGAAAACAAAAGAGAGTCAGATTTCTCAGGGTTGGAAAGAAAAAGAAGAGTAAAAATTTAGAGCTTGTGCATGTGCATACATATGTATGGGGACCAACTCAGGTATCATATCTAGGTGTCTCTCGTGATTATGTTACTTTTATTGATGATGCAACTAGAAAACTTGGGTTTATTGCACTCGACAAAAAATTGATGTTTTTGACACTTTTAAGAAATGGAAAGCTTTAGTTGAGAATGAGACAACAAAAAAGGTTGAAGTGTCTCATATCATAAAATGGATGTCAATACTGCAACAAGGATTTTGATGATTATTGTTCATACCACAGGATTCGTAGAGAGAAGATAGTTCCAGGAACACCACAAGAAAATGGTGTGTCAGAAAGGATGAACATGACAATCATGGAACGTGCAAGGAGTATGAGATTGCATATTGGGTTTCCCTTACAGTTCTGGGAAGATGTTGTAGATACTGATGTTTACTTAATAAACAAAAGGCCTTCAATCTCTTTGGATGGTGGCATTCCAGAGGAGGCATGGACAAGTAAAAAGGTAAACTAGTCATTTTTGAAGACTTTTGGTTATGAAGCATTTGTCCATATTGATAAGGAAAATAGAACAAAGCTTGAGGTAAAATCCAAGAAGTGTATCTTTATTGGATATGGTTTTAATGATTTTGGTTATCGCTTATGGGATTATGAAAATCATAAAATCATTAGGAGTAGAGATGTGGTATTCAATGAAAAGGTCATGTACAAAAATCAGTTGCATGGAAAGAAACGGTAAAAGGAAAACACACAATACACAGTGCTTGATGAAATCAAAGAAAATGAAATTCCAAAGGTACTGGAAAATCAAAATGTATAACAACAAGAGCAGCAGGTACCTCAAACTCCTGCACGTGTTGTTAGAAGATCAATTGGATTAAGTAGACCCCTTGAACGATACTCTCCTTCATTGTATTATTTATTGTTGACTGACTCTGGTGAACCAAAAAGTTATGAAGAGGCAATGCAGGTAGACACTAAAAAGAAGTGGGAGCAAGGCATGAAAGAGGAAATGGATTCGTTGGTAAATAACCAGACTTGGGACTTGGTTAAGTTTCCTGCAGGAATAAGAGAATTACAAAATAAATGGATTTACGGGTTGAAGGGAGAAGATAAAGGCAAAAATCGATACAAGGATAGACTTGTTGAAAAGGGGTTTGCACAAAAGAAAGGTATAGATTTTGATGAAATATTTTCTCCTATTGTTAAAATGACTTCAATTAGGACTATTTCAAGTCTTGTGGTGGTAGAAGATTTGCATCTTGAACAGTTAGATGTAAAAACAACTTTTCTCCATGTTGATTTGAGGAAGATATTTATATGCAATAGCCACAGGGGTATGAGGTCAAAGGGAAGGAAAATTTGGTATGCAAATTGAATAAGAGATTGTATGGCCTAAATCAAGCTCCAAGGCAATGATGTTTGAAGTTTGACATGTTTATTACAGAACAAGGTTATAGTAGATGTCATTCCAATCACTGTGTTTATTTTAAGATGCTAGAAAATGGAAGTTATATTATCTTGCTATTGTATGTAGATGACATGTTTGTTGCAAGATCTAACATGCAGGATATAAATGTGCTCAAAAAGAAATTAGCTAATTCATTTGCAAAGAAGGATTTGGGTGTTGCAAAGAAAATCCTTGGTATGAGAATAACAAGAGACATGGAAAATTGCAAATTGATATTGTATCATAGTGAGTACATAGAGAAGGTGTTGGAGAGGTTTATAATGCAAAATGCAAAACCAATTAGTACACCTTTGGCCAGCCATTTCAAATTAACCAAGAAAATGTGTCTGAAGACACAGGAGGAGATAAAATCCATGTTCAAGGTCCCTTATTCATCAAGAGTTAGAAGCTTGATGTATGTTATGGTGTGCACAAGACCACATATTGCACATGCAGTGGGAGTTGTGAGAAAGTACATGAACGATCCAGGTAAAGAACATTGGGGGGCAGTAAAATGGATTTTCAGCTATTTGCAAGGTACTACCACTCATGCTTTATGTTTTGAAGGTTCAAACTTATTTCTACATGGATATGTTGATTCATATATGGAAGGTGATAAAGATAGTAGGAAAAGCACCAAATAATATGTTTTTACTATAGATGGAACATCAATAAGTTGGATTTCAAAATTGCAAAAGTTTGTTGCACTTTCAACAACGGAAGCAAAGTATGTTGTTGCTACAAAGTCTAATAAAGAGATGATTTGGTTACATAGGTTTATGGAGGAATTCAGAAAGAAGCAAGAGAAGAGCAGGTTGTACTATGACAGCCACAGTGCCATTCATCTTGCAAAGAACTCAACCTTCCATTCTAAGACTAAGCATATACAACTGAGGTACCATTTCATACAATCAGTTTTGGAAGATGGACAATTGAAGTTGGATAAGATACATACTAGCCAGAATACTACAAACATGTTAACAAAGGTAGTAACTGGGGAGAAATTGAGTTCATGCTCAGTTTCAGTTGGCCTTCAAGCATGAAGGTGAAGATGAGAAATTTGCCAAGTCCAAGGTGGATCATAGTCCAACAGGTACAACAATGGTGGAGTTGTTTTGATCAGTCTCCAAGTGGGAGACTGTTGGTTGTGGAGCCTGATTATCTTCTTGATTCATAGGTCTTGTTTCAACCACGTTTGGACCCCATTACCTAACAAGGAGGTGTGGGGGGGCTTTCCCCCCGACATCTCTCGCCAAGGGGGCAGCGAGAAATTTTGGAGCCCCCTGAAGAGAATTTTTTGGGAAAAATGCCTTGTAAAATATTGTAATTTCAAAGTCAATCTGGACCGTTCATTATAAGGTAGCAGATTTGATGGTAGAAGTTATGTTAGGGTTTTTTTCCTAGAAGGAAACCCAGTTTTATTAGGGAATTGTATTGCAGTTGTGTATGTGAGTGAATATTGTATTGTGAGAGAGGAGATTGTGAGAGAAAGAAGATGAAGTTATAGTGGGTGTGATGTAGGTTGTATCCCTTCATTTGCTAGATAATAATAAAGGAAGGAGCTGGAAATTTCTCTGGTGGACATAGCCCACATTGGGTGAACCACATATATATGTGTCTCTATTGTATTGTGTATCTTCTGTGTTTTATTTCCGCATCTATTTTTATTTTATTACTCTGTGATCCTCTTTTTTCTAACATTTGGATACTCTATAATGTACCTAGAGAGAATAATATGGGGTACTTGAGGAGTTACCTAAGGGGGATAATGAATGTAATGTGGTCATAATAATGGAATAGGCCCACTACGTAGTTAAAGAAAATAATATAATAATAAGGGTTAGTTGGCATAGACCATGAGGAATACTCATGAATACGTATAAATACACATGATAGTCATTGTATTGAGATAGGTTGGATGTTAGTGTAGCAAGGTTTACTACAAGGGTTATCTTCTATCATTTATCTTCCAAGGTTTACTACATGCTCAAAAACATGGAAATGTATTGATTGTTTTAAATGTGGCAAGTTATTGAACAATAGACATAAGCTAAATTTTCATTAGCTTGGTAGTTTTTGTAGATGAGTGTTAACATCTCAAAATATAATATATATATTGATAGAAGATGGAGGCATTGTGCCCACTATATGCATATCTACTCATTCCCCATATAAAACTAAAGGGCCAATTGCCCTCCTCTATCATCACCTCCATACTTTCAAGACCCCCAACCACATATCCACTACCTATGATACCTAACCCTCGTTCCCATGTAAGACAATTTTCAATCACAACATGTATCATAAGGGTCCTACACTTTGGTGGGACTCCTATGTATGTCTTTAGAATCTTTTCATTTGCAACTTCCAGATCAATATTTTAAAATTCATGTGCTAGTGGTTGGATAAGGTGCATAGTTGTAGAGTTGTATGTGCACTCATGGAGATGCACAAACTCGTTCATCCATGAAGGACTCAAACCATAATAGTAAGGGAATAGAACAAGGGACCAAAAACTATGAAATGACACACTTAACCAATACTAACAACACATAACTCTAAAATAAAAACATCAGTCATTGGCTAAGTTGGATACCCATAATGGTGTTTAGGCACCCATGGAAATGCATTGAATTATTCAACCAAGAAGGACATGTTACCCCCTCACACCTAGGGATAACTAGAGGATATTGTTTCTCCATGATCCACATTTCATATAGCAATTCTGATAATGACAACATGGAATCTCCAGAGACAATTTCCCACAGATGCCTTCCATTAGATGCTCAACTCACTCAAATAAGATGACATGGTGCGTTACACATTGAGGTACCTTGTTCTGATACTTCATATCAAATTATAATGTCAATGTTTTGGGCATGAAAATAGTGATCATGGGTTGAACTGGATTTTGAATCATGAATATTTGAATTTATAATTTTTTCTTTGTTTCACGTTGGTGGTCATCATTGTTTCTTATTCAAGTGTCGTCACTCTTGGGAAAGTTGTACTACTGGGGGGCCTTAATAGGGGAACCATGTCCATATCCTAGTCCATACATAACACACCCCATCTCTCCCCTCTCCATTATCCCGTCTTTTGGGTTGGTTTTCATATGTCAACTATAAAGGTTCATGCCTCACAATCCCCATGAGAAGAAGGAGCTAGAATGCTCGAGGTTGATGCAATTTTCTAAAAAAGGATATAGAAAACGAAAATGTTATAATTTAAAATGTATAGTAAAGAAACAAGAAAGAAAATCAAAGTAAAAAAAACAAGAAAGAAAGAAGAAGCATAAGCTCTACCCCCTCTCTAAGAAGCCATCACCTCGAGTCCCAAGCAATGAATTTATACTTAACAAAAGGACTCAACAAATGAAAATCAAAATCCCAAAAAGGTTGAATAAATAAAGAAAAAGGTAGGTAGGGGTTTGGAAAGACATAGTGTCAAGGAAAGGGTAACTTATTACCTAAGTGTTCCCTCATACAAAGGCGTTCACAAGGATGACTATCATACATAACCATTCATGACTATGCTACCACCCATGAATTAAACCTCAAATCATACCATATTTCATTCTACGTGCTCCTTGATGGGGTGATACATACTTCTTATATGGGGTATTGGCAAACCTAATACGAGGTATTAATGATCCTCCCATACCTAAACTTGGTAATAATGAGCTACTTTACTTCATCTTGGAGGCATCGTTGAGGGTCTTAGTGACCTGTCCACTAGTGTGTCATGTATATTTTATGTCTTGTTGCCTTGTATCTAGGGTTTGTGAGAGATACAGACATTATTTTATGTTTTTAGGGATTTTAATGGATGAGAAGGGTTCTTGATCTCTCATATAAATCAGAGAAACACTTCTCACTTGTAAATAGTTGCTACTTGTGGAGATTTATCACTACTTGTATACTACTTCTTTCTCTCTTTTGCAAATCACTATGGATGGCTAGTTAGAGTGACTTTTTGGAGAGGATGTTTTGGGGATGATTTTGCTACTTCATGGATGTTCATTTCCATGGTTTTGATGGATGAAATATTTTTTGAGTAAGTGGTCTCTTTTTATCTTGTGGTTTTGATTGCGAATGAATGTAAGTGTAATGTTGCTTCTTTGGTGTTGGTCATGCATCCTCTTAGATCTTTCTTAAACAAACCCTTCTTCTTAAAACTCTTGGAAGGTTACTAATGAAGGAACTTCCCTTGAATTGTCTTTGAAGACCTAGTGATATACTAGGAGGATCTTCTAGGGTTACCGGTGAACAACCCTAGATATAACCCTAGATCCACTCGCATCTCTTCAAAGGAGTCCTTAATTGACCCCATATGCCCAAAAATATACCAGGCACTAGTCATTCTCCCAGTAGTCAATCATAAAATTCTAAATTCCAAACTCTTTTTATTGTTTTAGGGTTAGATCAAGGTTCTATTACAACAATATATTTATTTTTAGTTATAAAAGACTAGGATGTTTTGACTTTCATGAATATTGTTGACTTAATAATCATCTATAAACCCTAAATTTTATTATTGATCTATTATTTCAGCCTTCTAGGGTTGGACGTCTACGGTTTTAGGGATATTATATGTATCTTTTTTTATTAGCAAAACCCTAGTTTAATTCATTATTTATCCCTCTTTATTCATTGGTTTATTACTTGTTCAAGGGCTAATTTTATTGTTGTTGTTATAACTTGTATTTGTGTCATAATTTAATATCTTTCTTTTAAGTTTTACAACCAATAGCTTTTTCTTCTTTTGTGGTGTTTGGGGATCCTCTTGAGCCTAATGTTGACTTGGAAAACCTTATAAATTGATGTAGATCCTCATCCATTCAAACATGGAAATTGCATTATCTTACCACCTTATCCTTACCTTGTTTATCTTATTCTATTAGTGGTAGATTAAGTAGCTACCCGAGAGGCCTTAGATTTGATAATTTTCTGCCTAAAGATTCTTGGCAGCTACTAGGGAAGCCTCCCTTGTATTGAATATAATCCTTTACTAAAGAAAGGGAAGTTCTTTCCTAGGTGACAATGGTGACATATTTCGATATTACACTAGACTTACTGCCTTGTGGATGTTTTGCGCTAAGGTGATAGATTGTGTGGTAACATTTTGGCACCCTTGTCGAGGACAATTGAGTCATTCTTCTTGAAAATATAAAGTCTATGCTTCATCATTCATTGATGAGTATACATCAAAACCTAACTTATTGCGCTCATCTTCTAACACACACTTCACTTCTAACACACACTTCTAACACACACTTCACTTGCTCATTCTCTTATGAGGCAAGTTGCAATTTCAAGTTGGTGAGAGGAGAAGAAGGGTGGC
>ML783731.1:0-50904 GCA_009831015.1 Picea engelmannii
AAAAACCTCTTTTTCTTTATATGATAAGTAATGGTTACATTCTTTACAGTATCATACATATGAGCACCAACTCATAATGAGGCTACAACCTCAATTTTGCAAGATGCAACTTGCTGAGAGCACCAACTCTCTGTTTTCTCTAGAACCCACTAGAGGGAAGCACCAACTCCCTGGTTTCTCTAGCACCAACTAGAAGGAAGCACCAACTAGAAGGAAGCACCAACTCCCTGTGTTCAAGCACCCACTTGAACCTTTGAGGACACAATTCCTTCCTAGCTCCTCCCAACCACCCTGAAATATAAATATTTGTTACTGAAACTTATTACAGTGATATGATGTTCAACAATGGCTTACCAGACTCATCACTGTTCTGATGTATTTCATTGCTCTGTCTGCCTCATTTCATTTCTACAAACATCACTTGCGCTGTCTGTTATTCTTCTTTTTATGCTCTGTGCGCCATGTCCATTCACTGTACAGTTCCTCTTCTGTGCTCTTCAGCTGTTGCACTCTCCTCCTTCTTCACACATGAATCACCTTCACCAACAACAATCACAACAACCTCCAATAGCAACAACAACAACCTTCTCTTCTATGTACCATATATATGTAGCTTCTGTGCATCTTGTGCATGCAATATTCACCATTCCTCTGCATGCTCATCCCACGCTAATGTCCTCCACATCTCAAGTGTTCTACATAATCATCATCGTGACTCTTCAGCTTCTCTGGCTATTTTCCCATGCGTTCGACATCACTGGGTGTTATGCTGAGATTCCTCAGCCTCTCTGGTAGTTGAGACTCTTCATCTTCTCTGTGACAGTCGAGCTCACCTTCTCTATTTCAGTTACAGGCCTCAATGCCCATCTAGTTTTCCATCACCTTCACGAACATCTTCATTCCTCTTCAAGATTCCCAACGGCTCTTCACCTTCTTTGTCAATTGTCCCATGTGTCTTCAAGTCCTCTCGCTGGAACCATCAGTGGTTTCTGGCAGTTATACTATGTTGTGCTACAGTAGCCCTTCGATCTCCTTCAGGTTTATTTGCGTTGTTGGATGAACTTTATTAATCTTTCTACACTAGCTCCTTCCCCAATGTGACTATGGTCATAACCAAGCGCCTATGAAAAAAGAGTTTTTAATGAATTCACATTTTGTGGATTTGGAGATGTGGCATATCAACTTTCCAAGTCACGATCCCCGATACATCGTAATGGCGTGGGATCAACAGTCCTGATCAGAGCTTGATTCTACGGCTGTGATTGCATCACAATTTCGCATATCACAAAATTGGTATTCTTGTTGCATTGTTTCTTTGACATCTCCAAGTTGTGATACCTGAAAATCCGATATGGAGTTAGATCAACAGTCCATATCTGAGCTTGATTCTATGGCTGTGATTGCATCGGAATTTCTCATATCGCGAAATCGGCATTCTTGTTGTCAATAATCTTAGGCATGTCCAACTCTCGATCCCCAATGCCTCTCCATTGACTGGAATCAACGGTCCAGGTAAAAGCTTGATCTGACGGCTCCGATTACATCATGATTTAGCATATCATGATTTCGACATTCCTGTGGTGAATGTTCTTGTCACTTCCAAATCCCGATCCATGAAACCCCGTGAAGAAGTCAGATCAACGGTCCAGATCACTTCTTGATCTGACGGTTGCAAATACATTGTGATATTGCATATCGCGATTTCAACATTTATGTTGCACTGTTTACTTGCCTCTCCATGTTGCGATCCCTGAAACTCTGAAGTGGTGTACATCTGCTAACATCACACATGGATTGACATGTGTTGAATACTGCCATGTGTCACTCTAATTCGTGACTTACATCTACTTGAAGTGTTGAATCAGCCTAACACTTGTCATTACCTAGTTGTGCCACGTGTTCCTAGTTGACGTGGTTTTTTGACGTGAGTCGAGTCGATGGTATAGATCATATCTTGATCTGACGGTTCAGATTCAGTCAGGATTTCACACATCATGATTTTGGGGTTCCTGATGTCAATAATTTTTTACATGTCCGACTCTCGATCCCCAAAAATATGACAAGGACTGGAATCAACGGTCCATATTTGTCCTCAATCCAATGGTCGAGATTATATCGGGGTATCGCATATCATGATTTCGCAAGTTTTGTGGTTATTATTCTTTGAACTCTTCAACTCGTGATCCTCGAAACCCCGACAGGGAGTCAGAACAACGGTCCACATAACCCCTTGAGATGGACGGTCCTCCTGCTTTCGGGATTTTGTGATCCCCTTTTCTCCTTGCACTTTAAACACTGTGCAGGTTTTCCTCGATCCAATGGTGGTCGGATCCTGTGCTCAGATCTAACACCTGAGATCTATCCTCCTCTTCAGTGCGCACACTTCTTGTCTTTATTCAGATCTGATGGCCCTCATGCTGTCGGGAATTTTGGATGGGATCCAACGATCAATGACACTTCTCCTCCAAGCTTACACATCCTTCTTACTTGGAAGAATTTTGACTCTGCGCTAATTCCTCTTGAGCCTACGTTGTTCTTGTTTGTCTATCGATGCACACTCTGATCCTTCCATCTTCACTGTTGTACTTGCCATCAATGACAATCATACACTACCTGTTAAGAATTTTCCAACACAAATGTCACAAAAACAATCTACTTTCCATATATGAAGTAAAATATATTATTTTATAATTTGTAGTCAAAAATTTATCTTAAAAATGCTTGAAAATAAATAATGTTTGGAAAATATAAATGAGACCCATTAATGGTGAATAATAGGGAAAATGAAGTGACATGGTAGTGAATAATGAGTGATGTAATGGAAGCATAGGTAAAAAATGTATGGTAATGAGTAATATTTGTATGACATTTTTGGATCCCAACAACCATCATCATCAAAACCCATCAAAACCTCATCAAGAAAGTTGATGGCAAGGTATAGGATATGATGTCCTAGGCATCTCAAGGCCAACATTCAGGTGCAAGGGGATTCAATGCAATCATATCATGTTATCCAAGTTCCTCCAAAGGAAATGTTCATATTCCCAAGTATGAAATGATTGGGGGCACATAATCCAACCTATGAGATTCAATCCCCTTTGAAGGTCCAAGTGATCTAGTTCCTCCATGGAAAAGATTTCACCTGGAAAGGTCTTGCAAAGACAACGGGTACACCCTACAAGGGTGCAAAAGTCACATGTATCATGCCAAGTAATCCATATTTAATAAAATAACCATGCAAACATGTGCATCAAATCCACCCTTTTCAAAATAAATAAATGCTCGAAGACCTAATACAACTTGTCAAATTTAAGTATGGGAGGGTTGTCATGGTGCCCTATTGGGTAGGTCATCCCCAAAGTCAACGAGTGTTTCTTAGGAAGACCCTCTGTAGATAATGTAAGAGATAATGAGGTGGATGGTGGTATGACTTTTAAGCATGGGGTTTCTTGACATATAAGGGATCATATTGTCTCATTTATGGGTGCCTTAGTAGAGGGTGTGTTGTATCCTTGTTTGCAATGATCCAAAGAATTGAGTTCTATGTTCAATGGAAATTAAGGATCATTTCAATGCCACTTGAAGCTAAAAACACAGAAAGTGTCGTATGCAAGGAAAGTAAAAGACATCACAAAATGCATTCCCTCAACAAGCAGGACATTATTGATTATGTGTTTTATTTTACAGGTCCTTGATTTTATGGAGAAGCATTTCATTTCTCTCGAGACCTTAAGGTGAGAATATAGAATATAATATATGGCTTTCATCTTTGTAAGCTACAACCTTCTGGGCCTTTATCCTCTTCTACCCATGAAAGGAGGTATAAGCCATTCTTGGGTCAATATGCCCAAAAAACCCAAAATATGATGATAGGGAGGGGAATAAACATGGAAAGTGGTAAGTATGGATGGGAATGGTACGATGACCCTTCAATACGACCCATTAGTATCAGCCCTTTTTCTAAGGGTGTCCCACTTACTAGTAAAACATGTCAACTACCAAGGTGAAATGATGAAAAAGGAATAATTTCCAAGAAAATGTTTTCAAAATCAAGAAATGACCCTTTGCAACATGGTCAAATGATTCAATTATTAAAATGGCACTTACCATGAGACCGAACTTTTTACCTCAGGAAGCAAGACTCATTTTCCTTTGTGGGCCAAGTTGATGTGGTGGACGTTGTTGTTGTCCATCATTGGTAATGTGTGGTAAGAAGACAGGCTATGTTCACTCAATTGGATCTTAACACTCCATGTATTAAACTTGTGGGCCTCGAGACATCATATACTTAGTTACCCCTAGGAATGGGGGGTAACATCTGGCTCCTACTTGGGGACATGTGATTTTCATAGATTACATGAGAACCTTAGCATCTCCTAGTAAGACATGTGCCTACACACAATGAAACAATAAATGTTGGGTATCGAAGGGTGGCACACTCACACCTTTACTCATATAGTCAAAACTTCAAAATTTCAAAATTGACAACTATCTCTAAAAATAACTTTTTGCATTTTTCAAAAATTCCAACTAACATTTAATATGATTTCAACAAAATGTAGTAAAAAACTATACAGAAATGAAAATAAAGAAATATGTAAAGAAAAATATGAAATAAAATGAAACTATATTGGGATGAACGGACAAAATGAAAATGCAAGAAATAAAAATGACCTACTTACTTACTTGGGGATTGAGGCCCATGGAGATCAAGTCTTCCAGGATGTTAGGTGAAATCGTGCAACCATTGCAAACACCTACTGAACATCTCAATCAAGGGATTCCCCCTATTTTTAATTATAAAAAATATCAAGGACAAGATAAGCACATAATAATCATGAATATGAATAAGCATATAATCAATCATAGAAAGAAACTCATGGAGGTAGGTGGGAGGGATACAATCCCACTAGAAAGAATGGGCACAAGATTGATCCACCCTTCTCTAAATAGGGCTACCATATATAGATGATGGCTCATCTTATTCCTCACTCGCATGATCATTTCTTCCTAAATACTGATAGGATATGAAGGGTCCGAAGAAAAATGGAAGGTTTCCTAAAGAAGAAGATAAGAGGTAAGGGACAGCCTCATGTCCATAGAAAGAAACATTTTTTATTGGTAGTGTGATCCTTTGAAATATGAATGCAAGGATGGTGGAATATATTTCTCATATAACCAATCTGAATGCTCGAAAGGATATGCATCATAACTCCTAAAGTGTGACTAAAAATCATCATGATTACCCTGTAACAAGTCATCCCTGAGTGGATGTAAATTGTTTGCAATTGTATCATCCTAAAGTTGTTGAATGAATAGATCATATGTTAGTAACACATCATCATTTCTCATTATATAACTACCTTCCATGTCATAAATGGGATCTCCATAAAAAATTAAAAAACTCACATCCCATTTATGACTCCCAATATATATGAAATCATCAATGTGGTGATCAACCATGTCAAAGGGGTCCTCTATGAAAACATTTGTATCATTGGGACTAATCACTTCTTTATATTCATGTGCAGGAGGAAATCAATGTCACACAACTTCATCTTCATCGAGTGGGAGAATGGATACCAATATCTCATCTAGGTTCTCAACATGTTGCACTTCATTAGAACCTTATTCTTCTTAGCATCTTTCTTCATGGGATTGTTCTTCAAGCGCTTATCTTGAAGAGGGTGAATGATGTTCATTTTTAGTTTTATCTTCTTAAACTATCGTCTCATCATCCAATGGAAAACCTTCTATGTAAAGAGATTCCTTGAGCTCTTGGAAAGTATCTTGCAAATTCTTAGTGGCTGGGACCCAACACCCGAGAAATTGTTCAACAAGCCTTATGTAGGAAGGTGTGATCCTTGGATTGCATGAATATATGAGAGACTTCATTTTTCTTAGATATAGAGATGCTACAAACAATTGTATTAGTATATCATCATGTGATACATTTAATATTGAATCATATTTCATACAATTCACAACATGGTTGACTACTAGGGATGGATCACCATTAAAACTTTGACAATCCTAGTTCCACTCTTAAGGATAACAATTTGGTTACCTAGTAATACCCTGGATATCAAGGGAAGGATACACTTCATGTGTGCACCAATGTGTTATGATTCCATTACTAGGAATGACACCTCAATGGAATTTCCAGAAGAGCTCAAGTCTCATCAAAATTATAGAGGGTATCTTCCCTCAATGGAGTAGCTAGATGAAATTATGAAGTTCATCAAAGATGAAAAGGGAAGTTCCCTCAAATGTAGTTATGAGGCAAGCCTAATTTTAAGGATTTAGGATATACTTTCCAAATTTAATTATGGGTTAGAAAGGATTCAAAATCCTCCCCAGCAACGGTGCCAAAAACATTATCGCACATATTTTAGTTTAGAGAAATCTAAACCCAAAACATAAAGGTGTGACAACTACAGGAGTATCTACCCACTGTCACCTTAGATAAACACTCCCCTCACCTTAGTGATGAAAAAAACACCACAAGGAGGGAATATCGGGTGACACTAGGAAGATTATGATGGAAAGTGAAAAGACCTGAATGATGCCCCAATAGGTCAAGGTCAAGAGTGAAGTGAAGCTTAGTATTGAATATCGTGAGAAAGTAATTGGTTTCCAAAGGTAGTGTACCAACAAAACAATGTTAGCCTTGCCTAAAAACAAGACAATATATAGTGAATGAAGCCTAAAAACCAAAGGGGATCCAACAAGAAACCTTGTTCTCCCAAATTGCAGCAGTACATAAATATGCATATCAACAATAAATGAGTATAAGAGCTGCAAAATATACCATGAAGATCAAGTGCAAGATGTTGCAAAAAACGATAACAATAAGTAGATGAATTTCCAATTATTAAAGAAAGAATTTGATAGCAATTAGAGGGTTGTTATTTAGTGTTGTCAACAATATTTGTAACATCCTTATGTCTGTATACAAGTACTTCTACAACATTAATTTCTAGACACTAAAATTAGCAAAAAAATCCACCCAAACAATAGCATGTAACTAGTAGATTAATTATGGTAGCTTGTAAGTGAAATTTAGTGGTAGAAAAGTGAGAAAAAGGTGAGATAAAGATGAGTTTGTTGAAGCCCTATTGGCTGTAGCATAAATTTTATAAAATCAATGAGATATCTTGGCTAATCAAGATGTCATTAGGTCACAATGTAGCTTAAAGTATGCAAAATCAAATTCCAAACTTAAACAATTCGATCTTCTTCATATCACGTTTGCCAATGCATAATATTCAATCTCTAATGCAAGTACATTAGTACCTTATCTATTGGTTTATAGGGGCTCTTGTTTATTATCTAGGGTTTATTACTTCTCTATGGGTGTAAGTCATTTTACTTCCTAGAGAAAGCAAACCTTATCAAGGAAAATCTAGAAGGGTGTAAGCCCTTTTACTCCTTGTAGAAACCTTTGCAAAATAGTCTTTTCAATGAAAACAAAGATATATCTTGATGGAGGGTGTATTCCCTTATACTCCTCCAAGGGTTCAACAAAAATAACCTTAAAACCAAGAAGAAATAAAACAAATGCATAAATTCCTTTCCTAGTTCAAGAAATAGCATGCAAAACCCTTACTTATCAAGAATGTTCCACCACACTGCTAAGAAAATAATAATCAAAAGATAGTTCTAGCCTTCCTTCCAATACACAAGTAAAAAAAGCATCCACAATACACCAAGAGAGAGAGAGAGAGCGAATTTCCCAAGTGGGGTGAAAATTTCAGCTAAGAGAGTATGTAATTCTCAAAACATGATGATAAAATGAGAGTGAGATGACCTTTATTTATACAAGGTCGTCTAACTCTAATTTTTCCACTTTACAAGTCAACTACAAAATATAAAGAGGGTCAACCCTCTAATTTGTCTTTACATTTTACAAATAAAAAAATAACATTAAATTAAAATCCATTATGGGGTTACATCATGCCCTAAAGTGTGACGTTAGGCCTCCAAGAGAGTCATTGAGACTATAGGTGATATTCATTGGGCCTCCAAAGGCCATGCGTCACCTCATCATGTGCTAGATTGACTGACAATGCATCTCTATCCATCACAACACATCACTTCACCACCATAATCATCAAAACCCCATAAAGAAAGGTGACTTAAAGGGATAGGATATGAATTTCCAAGCCTCCCAAGGCCAACGTTTAGGTGAAAGGGGCTTCAATGTGATCATATAAATTTATCCAAGTTCCTCCAAAGGAAACTTCCATCTTCCCAAGTGTGCAATGATTGGGGATGCATCATCCAAACTATGGGATTCAAGCCCCTATGAAGGTCCAAGTGACCTAGTCCCTTGATGGAAAATATTTCTAGGTAGTGTAAAAGAGTGTGAGGTGGATGGAGGTATGAATTTTGAGAATTTGTTTTCTTGACATACAAAGGATCATATTGTGTCATTTATGGGTTCCTTTGTAGAGGGTGTGTTGCATCCTAGTTTCCAATGCAACATTTTTCCAAGCCTTATATTTCCATTAATTTATTAGAGTCCATAGAATTGAGTGATATATGCAATAGAAAGTAAGGAGCACCACAATTCCACTTGAATATAGGAACACACAGAGTGGCATATGAAAGGAAAGTAAAATACACTGCAAAATGCATTCCCCCAACAAGCGAGACATCATTTATTATGTGTTTTGCTTTAGACGTCCTTGATTTTATTTAGAAGTGTTTCATTGTTCTCAAGACCTTAGGGAAATCATATAGAGGATAATATATTTCTTTTATCTTTTGACAGCTACAACCTTCTGGGAATTTATCCCCTTCTTCCCATGAAAGGAGGTACAATCCCTTCTTGGGTCAATATGCTCAAAAATCCAAAAGATGAGGAAAAAGAGGGGAATAAGTGTCGAAAGTGGTAAGTATGGATGGGAATGGTATGATGACCCTTCAAGGAAACCCCCTAGTATCATGCCTTTTCCATAGGGTGTCCCACTTACTAGGAAAATGTGTCAACCACCATGGTGAAATGAGGTAAAAGGAATAATTTCCAAGCAAATGTTTTTGAGATAAAGAAAGTGCCCTTTGCAACATGTTCAAATGCTTTAATTATTAATATGACACTTACCATGATACAATACTCATTACCTCATGAAGAAAGACCCGATGTCCTTTGTGGGCCAAGATGGTGTGGTGGAGGTTTTGGATATTTTTGTTGTCAAACACTGGTGATGTGTGGTAAGAGGAGGGCATTTTTTCACTGAACTGGCACTCGACATTCCATTTCTTCAAACTGTGGGTCTCGAGACATCATCTCCTTACTTGCCCCTAGGAATTCGGGGTAACATTTGGATACTACTTGGGGAAATGTGATCATCATAGAGTACATAAGAAACTCAGTGTATCCTGATAAGACATGTCCCTAGACACAATGAAACAAGACATTTTGGTTATTGAATTATGTTGCACTCACCACTTTATTCATATAGTCAAAGATTGAAAATTTCAAAATTGACAACTATCTCTAAAATGAAATTTTCACATTTTTCAAAATTTCTAACTAACATGTAATATGATTTCAATGAAATGTAGTAAACAACTATAAAAAAATGAAAATAAAGAAATATGTAAAGAAAAATATGAATGAAAATCCAACTACACTAGAATGAACACACAAAATGCAAATGCAAGAAAGAAAAATGACCTTCCTACTTACCTTGGGCCTGAGGCCCATAGATATTAGGTCTCGTTAGGTGTTAGGTGAAATTGTACAACCAGTGCAACCACCTACTCAACATCTCACCCAATTTCTCCCTCTCTGCTTAATTATAAAAAATATCAAGGACAAGCTAAGAACATAATAATCATGAATATAAATAATCATATAATTTATTATAGAGAGCAACTCATGGAGGTGGGTTGGGGGGAGACAATCCTACTGGAAAGAATGGTCACACGCTTGATCCACCCATCCCTGAATAGGGAAACTATATATAGATGATGGCTCATCTTCTTCCACACTCACATTATCACTACTTCCTAAAGACTGAAAGGATATGAGAGGTTAGATCAAAATTTCATGGTTTCTCAAAGAAGAAGATAAGAGGTAAGGGATAGCCTCATGTCCAGACAAAGAAATATTCCCTCTACTGGAAAATTATTGCCTCTTCAACTAAAAATTCCTACAAAAATCCACAAGATGAAAACACTATCGTTCGGTAGTGTGACCCTTTGATTTTTCTAGTCTAACCAAGGTCTCGTGTCCGTCAAAATTTCAATGAAAGGATGGTGGAAGATCTTCCTCATATAACCAATCTAAATTCTCAAATGGATATGCATCACAAATCCTAAGGCATGACTAAAAATCATCATGAATACCCTATAACAAGACATTCCTTAATGGATGAAAATTTCCTACAACCATATCATTGTCAAGTTGTTGAATAAATAGATCATCTGAGAGTAACATGTCATCATTTACCATTCGAGAACTACCTTCCATGTCATAAATGGGATCTCCATCAAAAATTAAACAACTCACATCCCATCTATGCCTCCCAGTATATATGAAATAATCAATGTGGTGATCAACCATGTCAGAGGGGTCCTCTATGAAAACATATCTATCATTGGGACTAATGAATTCTTCATCTTTATGTGTAGGAAGAAAGCAAGGTTGGACAATTTCATCTTCATCAAATGGTAGAATGGATATCGATGTCTCATCTAGGTTCTCAACATGTTGCACTTCATTGGAACCTTCTTCTTCTTAGCATCTTTCTTCATGGGAATGTTCTTCAAGTGCTTCACTTGCGGAGGGTTGATGATGTTCCTTTTCATTTTTACATTATTCAACTATCATCTCATCATCCACTAGAAAACCTGATCTATAAATATCATCCTTAATCTCTTGGAAAGTATCTTGCAAATTATGAGTGGTTGGGCCCTAACACCTGATAAATGTTTGAACAAGAATATTTCATATAATTCACAACATGGGTGACCACTAGGGCCAGATCACTGTTAAACTTTGGACAATCTCAACTCCACTCTAGAGGATAACAATTTGGATACCCAGGAATACCCTGGATATCAAGGGAAGGATACACTTCATGTGTACGTGAAGGTTCTATGGTTCCATTACTTGGAATGAAACCTCAATGGAATTCCAAGAAGATCTCAAGGCTCATCCAAATTAAAAAGGATATCTTACCTCAATAGTGTCTCCAGATAAACTTATGAATTTCGTTAAAGTTGAAACGAAAACTTCCCTCAAATGGTGTCACTAGGGAAGCCTAAAGTAAAGGCTTTGGGATAGACTTGCCAAATGTAATTATGGGTTGGAAAGGATTCAAACTCATCCCTGGAATGGAACCAAAACTTTTGTTGCATAGATTGTAGTATGGGGAAATCCCAACCCAAACCAGAAAGGTGTGACAACTATGGGAGTATCTACCTGCTGTCACCTTAGATAAACACACCCCTCACTTTAGTGATGATAAAATCACCACAAGGGGCGAATCCTGGGTGACCCTAGAGGGATTGTGATGGAAAGTGAAAAGAGATGAAGGATGCCCCTATAGGTCAAGGTCAAGAATGGAAATAAATCTTAAGAATGACTCTTGTGAGAAGGTAATTGGTTTCCAAAGGTAGTGTACCTTTAAAAAAATGTTAGCCCTACCCAGAAAAACAAAATCTATAGTGAATGAAGCCTCAAAACCAAAGGGGATTTTAAAAGAAACCTTTTTGTCCCAAATTGTTGCAGTATGTAAATATATATATTAGTAATAAATGAGTATACAAATTTCAAAATATACCATCAAAACCAAGTGTAAGATGTTGGAAACAAAGCTAACAATAAGTAGATGATTTTTCGATTATTAAAGAAAGACTTTGATAGCAATTAGAGGGTTGTTATTTAGTGTTACCAGAAATATTTGTAACAGCCTTATGGCTGTAGAAAACTATTGCTACAACAGAAAGTTATATCTACTAAAATTTTCAAAAAATCCACCCAAACAAAAGCATTTAACTAGTAGATTAATTATGGCAGCTTGCAAGTGAAATTTAGCGTTAGAAAAGGGAGCAAAGAGTGAGATAAGGATGCTTTTCCACACCCCTATTGGTCGTAGCATAAATTTTATATAAAAAACGAGATCTATTGGCTAATCAAGAGGCCCTTATGGCACAATGTAGCTTAAACCATGTAAAATCAAATTCCAAACTTAGACAATTCAATCTCCTCAATATCATGTTTTCCAATGCATAATATTCAATCTCCAATGCAATTAGATTAGTGCCTTATCTATTGGGTTATGGGGTCTCTTGTCTATAATGTATGGTTTATTACTTCTCTAGGTGTGTAATCCATTTTACTCCCTAGAGAAGACAAACCTTAGAAAGTTAAATCTACAAGGGTGTAAGCCCTTTTACTCCTTGAAGCAACCTTTCCAAAATAGAATTTTCAATGAAAACAAACATAGATCTTGATGGAGGGTTTATTCCCTTATAATCCTCCAAGGGTTTACCAAAATTCACCTTAAAATCAATAAGAAACAACAGAAATTCATAAATTCATTACCTAGTTCAATAGATAGCATGCAAAACACTTGCTTATCAAGAATGTTCCACGACATTAACAAGAAACAAGAATAAAGAGATAGCACTAACCTTCCTTCCAATAGAGAAGTAAAAAGATCATGCACAACACACCAATAGAGAGATAGAGTGAATTTCCCAAGTAGGGTGAAAATTTCAGCCAAGAGAGTATGTAATTTTGAAAACCATGATGATAAAATGTGAGTGAGATGACCTTTATTTATACAAGGTAATCTAACTCTAATGTGTCCACTTTACAAGTCAACTACAAAATAGAAATAGGGCTGACCATCTTATTTATCTTTACATTTTACAAATAAAAAAATAGCATTAAATTAAAATCCCCTAAGGGGTGATGTCATGCCCTAAAAGGTGGTGTTAGGCCTCCAAGAGAGACATTGAGCCTCTAGGTGAAATTCATTGGGCCTCCAAAGCCCATGTGTCACCTCGTCATGTGATAGATTGATCGGCAATGCATATCTCTCCATCACATAACATCACATCACATCACCACCATCATCATCAAAGACCAACAAAACCCCATCAAGAAACGTGATGTCAAGGGCTAGGATATGACATCCTAGGCCTCCCAAGGCCAACGTTCATGTTTAACTAGATTCAATGTGATCATCTCATGTGATCCAAGTGCCTCTAAAGGAAATTTCCATATTCCCAAGTGTTCAATGAGTGGTGTAACATCATCCAACCTGTGGGATTCAAGCCCCTATGAAGGTCGAAGTGACCTAGTTCCTCCATGGAAAATATTTCATATGGAAATGTCTTACAAATACAAACAAGTATGCCCTCCAAGGGTTCACAAGTCACATGTATGATGCCAAGCAATCCATATTTAATAAAATAACCACCCAAACATGTGCATCAAATCCCCCCTTTTCAAAATAATCAAATTCTCAAAGACCTTATACAAATTTCCAAATTTAAGTATGGGAGGGTTGTCATGGTTCCCTATTAGGTAGGTCATCCCCTAAGTCAAGGAGAATTTCCAAGGAAGACACGCTCTAGGTCATGTAAAAGACTATTAGGTGGATGAGGGTATGACTTTTGGGCATGGGATTTCTTGATATACAAGGGCTCATATTGTCTCATTTATGGGTGCCTTTGTATAGGATGTGTTGCATCCTCATTTGCAATAAAACATTTTTCCAAGCCCTTTATTTACCATTAATTGATTAGGGTCCAAAGAATTGAGTGCTATGTTTGATGGATATTAAGGAGTACCGAAATGCCACTTGAATATAATAATACAGATAGTGTCATATGCAAGGAAAGTAAAAGACACTGCAAAATGCATTCCCTCAACAAGCGGGACATTATTGATTATGTGTTTTATTTTACAGGTCCTTGATTTTATGGACAAGCATTTCATTCCTCGCAGGACCTTAAGGAGAGAATATAGAGGATAATATATGGATTTTATCTTTTTATAGATACAATTTTCTGGGCCTTTATCCCCTTCTTCCTATGAAATGAGGTGCATGCCCTTCTTGGGTCAATATGCCTAAAAACCCAAAAGATAAGGAAACTGAGGGGAATAAGCATGGAAGGTGGTAAGTATGGATGGGAATGGTACAATGACCCTTAAAGGAGATTCCCTAGTACCATCCCTTTTTCTGAGGGTGTCCCACTTACTGGGAAAACATGTCAACCACTAATGTGAAATGAGGCAAAAGGCATGATTTCCAAGCAAACGTTTTCAAGTCAAGAAGAAAGACCTATTACCTTTCAATTATTAAAATGAAACTTACCATGAGACTAGACTGGTTACTTCATGAAGCAAAACATAGTGTCCTCTTTCATCCAATATGGTGTTATGGAAGTTGTTGTTGTCTATCAGTGGTGATGTGTGTTAAGAGGAGGTGTTATGTTTTCTCAACTAGCTCTTGACACTCCATGTCTTCGACTTGTAGGCCTCGAGACGTCATCTCCTTAGTTACCCCTAAAAATGGGGGTAAGAGATTCATAGGCTCAACTTGGGGGTGACCCACTGCTGAGATATTATGATTTGTGTGGTCTATGGTTGGGATAAATGTCTGAGGTCTTCTTATAGTTAGTTATTTATAACAAAAGACAAGTGTTCTTTTCTGTGTTTGTTTAGATGATGATTATTGTGTGTATTATGTTTAATTTTGTTGGTTGTAATTGTACATATTTATGCATGGTTGTGCATGTTATTGTGAGGATTCCATAATTTTTGCATATGTAGGGAATATTAATTTAGTTAGAACCAGGGGTATGGGTATGAGCCTTAAATAAGGATGTTTTAATGACTTAAAGGTATCAAAGGAAAACATTTTGTGTGGTGTGGCTCAGTTTGAAGCATGGGGACGTTACATTCGTAGGGGAAGAAGGGAGAATGCACAGGGAGTACAAGAGACATATGGGGAAAGAATGGAAGAAACACCCACAAGAAGAGACAATAGGAATCATAAGCTAGGTCTATTGCTAAGAAACTAGACTCATTGAAGCTTGGAATTTGTATTGTTGAAATTTGGATAGAGAATTGGTAACATGACCTAGGAAAAGAGGTTTTTGAATTTAACGTTGGTTGGGAAAGAAACTAGCACTGAGATGGGAGGGCGTTCATGGATTGCAAATATAGTGAAGGGAATCCCTTGTGCAGAGGTAACTAGTGGATAAGGCATCTGGAAATTCATGGAGGCCCTGGGCCTAGTGGGTAAAATGGGTTTTTTTGTTTGACTTCCTGTGAAGGAGAGTGGCCTTCACACCCATTAAATCCCGTTATAAACTAACACTAGTAAATTTGGGTCATTTTACGATGGCCATTTTGACGCTCTTGCAACGTTATGTCATGGATATTGTGATGAATATTGGGTCCCCCAAATGTCACTTCATGTGCCATGGTAATTGCGACGAACCTGGGATATCGTCACAAGAGTGACGACCCAAGGAGGTCGTCACAAGTGAGACAACCTACAGTGGTCATTGCAAGAGTGACAGCTAGAGGAGGTCATCACAAGAACAACGACCTAGGGATCTCATCGCTAGAGGGACAACCTAGGGTACTCATCCCAAGAGAGACGACCATAGTATTTCTTGCGATGAACTATTCAAGGATAAGGTATCATCAATGGTAATAATAGTTTGTCACAAGAGAGACATAGCCTCAATAGTTTTGAAAAACTATCAATAATATCGACGATCTTATTCGTCACAAGAGAGATGATTGGAATAGCTCTTGCGACGAACTATTTAAGGATAAGGTATAGTCGACGATAACGATAGTTTTTCACAAGAGTGACGAAGCCTCGATAGTTGCAAAAAAATATCAATACTATCGACGATCTTATTCATCGCAAGAGTGACGAAATATATCTATTTTAAAAAAATAATAATAAATATTAACGCAAGAGAGTTCCTTTGAGGGTTATCAACTACAGTATCTCCATAACATATGGATCACTAGTAACTTGGTTCTAGTTCCATATTAAGTGATATGCTTCACACTAGATATGTAGAAACAATATGTACATATGAATAGCGATAAATGGTTATATGATATGTTCTTGTGATATTTTTTTTCTCTTAATCTATTTTCTATATTGTAGTTGCACCAATTCCATTTGAGGTAGAGTGGAGGTGACATTTCTATATTGGGTCATCTAAAGGATCAAAATAGGGATATTACACATCAAATGTCAAATGGTGATGCCATTTCTGTATTGGGTCATAAAAGTGATCCTGAGAAATATTGAAGAGGGTATAGTCATTTTAAATAGAAATTTAAAAACCATATCTTCTTAAAGGATCTCCATTGAAAATTAAGCTACATATTAAAAAAACCTATTTTTATTTTGAGTCTTCCCAAGAAATATATATTCTATAGGAAAATATGATGCTTGCAGTATAGAAGAATAGATAAATATAGTAAGTTGAAATTTCCAAGGTTTTGAAAAATGATCTATTATACCTTAATTTAAGGAATGACACTATCATATGGAGGATTTCACTCTATGGCCTTTACATAAAGTTTACTCCACTAATTTGGGTCATCGTTGATTTTTAAAATGCATCATTGTTACACAAATCTATAATTTAAATATGTTTTGGTTGATTATCCTTGGGGATGCAGAGACTTTCACTAGGGAAATGATAAAGATTAAAGGAACGCACACATGATATAATGCATATGGACTATAAGACACATATGTATTATATCCTATACGTGTTACACTATACATAAAAAAACAAAACGCAAAGGGATCTATCATTTTCTAATTTTAACATGTTTCTGGAGAGAAAATGTAAAGGAGAAAGGACACAGATCCACTTTGAAGAATTCCAACCGACCATCCCTCAATGACATGACCATCCAATCAGTCCTAAAATAATTTTAGTGAATGAGAATTAGATAATAATTCCTAGTAAATAAAGATGGAGACAATTTAATTGATGTGGAAAACATTATTGAGGTAGGGTTATTTCTTTTTATTTTTCCTAAAATCATTCACTTTATTTTCTTATTGATATTAGAATGATGTTTTGTGTTTAATAAAAACATTACATTTTTCATAAATAGTCATGTTTTTTTGTTTCCAAATGAAAATCCTCAAAACCAAACCCTTGAAAATACTAATTTTCAAAATCCTAACCATCAAAACATGGATCCCAGATATAAAATACAAAACCCTCCACTCTAAGAGGAAGAAAAGTAAACCCAAAATCCTAAATATCCTAACCCTTCTCAAGACTGGAATGTTGGGAAACTAGCAGAAATGACAACTTTGAGAATTCTAAGTGCTATGTTTAGAGAGGGAGACCATTTCCATCACTTGCTTGGGAAAACACTTGACTTTATGACTAACAATATTGCGAATGCCCAAGGATATTCATTCAAATGAGTTATTCTATTTGTATGAGTGTATGGAAAGATACCAAATTTTATTCTAATGATTTCTATGTAGATTGATGGTGATTACATTCCAACATCTATCAATTTGGACATTTTGGATCCCTAACACAACTAACAAGTAAGATTTTTTTCATATGTTTAATTGTGTCATTATTCAAATTTTGATTTTTAAGTATTTAATTTATTTGATTGACTCTTTCACATCCACAAAATTGATCTACCATTTCATTAATTATGGTATCATCCACCATTGATGCAACTAACATTGTTGCAATTGATGTTTCCTCTACTACTATGGAGGAAGAATTGATTGTAGAGTAGGTTTTGATATCTAAGGTATAACTAACTCCCACTCTCAAACAACGGGTCATTATAAATTACTTCTAATCTATTGTTTTCATATATGTTGGAACAACATCATATGTAGGTTTATCACACCTCTAGATATTCTAGGGATAGTTAGTGAAAAGTTGAAAATCAACTAGGAGAGTTGACATAGTGGTTGACATGGAATTCAACTGGTTGGGTAGTTAAAGGAAATCAAGTGACTATTTCATAGAACAAGGTAGAATTAAAGGACTTCATTATATTCTCTCACCAATCTAAGTGGACCTTCTCTTCTTCACTTGAAGGGAGTTGGGTACATCTTGGTTTTGTATAAGATGACCTTAACCATTGATCTATAAATAAGAATGTGATATGTGTTGTGTATGGAAATCATTTGGTTTCTTATACTTATATGTATGTTGAACTATATTCAATTAGGACCAAGTGTTGTAAAATTGTATTTAAATTCCTCCTCTTATTGGAATACCTAGCTCTATGATTTGCATATTTCCCTAGTTCTCCAACATGATATCAATTCTATCGGTTTGAGATTTAGTCAAATTTATATTAGTATTTGGAGGTTTTCAATTGTATTTCCTTCTATTGAGTCAGATATATTTCGTAGATTGACTCAGCGTTTTAGAATGTAAAGAATCTTATTACAATTTCAATTTCAGAGTGCTCATTTATTACATAAGCTTTAGTACTCATATCTCTAAGATTGTATGCTATAGTGAACCCACTACTTATTATGCATAATATATGAAACTGTATTACTTATGGACATGAGGTAATTAAGCTACAAGGTTACTAATAGCATTGATTATGCCACATGATTAAACTGGAGCTTATATGGGAATAGCTTTACCTATTACTCGGCATGATGAGATTCACTAATGAAGCTTGTATTCAATGGAATAACTACTCTAGTAGATGGTATAAGTAGAAAGTCGTAACTATTACTATACATGCATTGTAATCTCAATGTTAAAACCTTAGACATGGTGGTTGTAATTCACCTATGTCCTAAGTTGAACATTGTTATAATGGGTTTCATTCATTATGTTATAACCCTATATTTCATAGTATCACTTGGTGATTAGAATTTCTTCCTCTTGTCAATTTTATTGTAAATAATGTTTTATTCTGCAAATGATTTACAAAAAGAAAAAGAAAAATCAAAAGAAAAGAAAAAGAATAAAGAAAAAGAAAAAGGAAAAAAGAAAAGAAAAAAAGGATAAGAATATAAAAAATGAAAAGAGGGTATTAAAAAATATAAAATATAAAACCTCATGACTTGGCCAAAACAAGAGATTGGTATATGTACCAAAACCATACCGAAATAAGAGTATATGGATGTAAATTGCCACCATACAGACTGCCAAAATATCTCCATGTTAAGATCGTTTCATTGGAATATATCAGGAAGATGGTAAAATTTGATGACATCTATTTTGTATTAGTTAAGAAGAAACAACAACTCAGAATCAAGAACCAAATTGGTTCTTTTTATATGGAACAACAGAGCTATAGGAGAAGACGCTGAAAACCTATTGAAATAGACGAACTTCACTCAGATATTCACCTGGAATTATGACCCATTTGATGTCATATCATAACTCAGGGTCAAACAGAAGAGAATTCCTTATGCTCATGTACAAAAGCCTAAGGTAGGAAAGTATATGAATCAGGCAAATTGGCAAGAAAATACATTGTCAAAAATAGAAGAACCACCTTCCCCTATCACTTCTTTACATACCATCACTCCTCAAGTACAAACAGAAAAGAGAGAAAGGAAAGAGGTTCCCCCTTTAGTCATAGAGGTGTCAACTGAAGATTTTCAAGTTTACAGGAAGAGGGATAAAATTAGTCACACGCCAGACCTGCTTAAAGAAGGAGAAATGAAGTCCACCATAGTCATGGAGGGACCACATTCCTCAACATTCTCAGGAAGTCAGTTCATAGTTTCCACATATTCATCCAAAAAACAAACAGACATGACTATGTCATCCGAGTCGTCTCATGAGCCAACATGGTCAAATATCTTTGAAAAATACAAACAGATCAATCAGAGGACCTCTACTACCCTACATAGACTATTGTCATCATTTGACACATAACATGGAAGAATTCAAATGACATTCCTACAAGCACAAGTCCCTCATCCCAAGAGATTTGTTGACTACAATAAAAATTCTTTTGAGTTTTATGTGAAGGAGGTCCATCCAGTGGACCAAATGGACATGCATAGGCAAACATGGGAGATGATTTTCTCCACCTTGACAAACACATAATTGACTTCTTCAAAATTGTAGGTGTCTCTGAATAACATCCAATCCCAATTGAAGTTGGAGAAGATATCCTATTTGGCCAAAGAAAATAAGATTAAATCTCTAGAAGAGTTAGTGTTAAAGATTTGATATGATCCATGTTGGATTACTGAGAGAGGGGGGTGAATCAGTAATAGAGAAATTATAATCCTTTTTAACCAAATAATACAAGTGTTATATAAATATAGAATTATCATCCAATAATGATAAATGAACAAATGAACAATCATACACATACACAGTACACCATTGTTTTACGTGGAAACCCAAAGCGGGAGAAAACCACGGAATTCTTTTCTTATATGTCTTGAAGAATTGCATTCATTGGAAGCACCAACTTCCTTTGTTTTCTAGTTGCAACTGGAAGGAGGCTCCAACCTCCTATTTTCTCAGGCTACAACATGAGGGAATCTCCAACTCCCTAATTATCTGGCTACAACCACCTATCCTTGCCCCGTCCAACCGCTCTAAAGTAGAAGTAGAATGATGGAACCACTATCACACTATCACTGTGAGATATACCATTGTAAACATGTACCAATAAACCTGAATCATGCATCAACCTATACCTCAACATGTAATCAACATGTACCATAAACAAGTGCATCAACAATGCACCAACCTGTACCAAACAACATGCAATCAACCTGTACCATAAACAAGTTAATCCAACCATGTACCAAGTATGTACCAATCATGTGTCACCTATTGATTAAATATGACTCTTCAATATGTACCAACATCATCAACTATACACCTCATGCATGTGTCAACTCATCAACTACTTGTCTCAACCATGTAACCAACATGTACCGTAACCAAAATCCCTCATCAATTTCATCATCAAAATATGATTTTTAACTCTGTAATAAACCTATTGTATATGATCACATACCTGCAAACATTCCTTAACTTTAACAACAACAGACTAGCATTTTCATCAAACGTTTCTTTAGTCTCACATGACTAGTTTTGGATTAGTCAACAACGCTAACTTGAAATAATCATAACTATGTACATATAATGAATAAAGATCTAAAACTAATAAAAAAAAATCTTCAGTGTGTTTTATGCAATTCCTCTAGGTTTCGCTACTTGAACCCTCTCAAAAAAGGAGTTATAGCAAAAATGGCATACCTTGCTGAATTCTAGCTTATTCTAGAGAGAGACTTTGTAGAGCATGCCCTGCACAGAATATTTGTTTAATCGATATGAAAATGTTACACAGAATAATAAATATTTTACTCTAACCAACACATTTAATATTACTAAATTTGGATAAGTTATGAATAAGTTATGATGTTTTTTCCCAAAACACTTGTTTTAGACTAGTTTCAGGACTAGCCACAAACCCTATTTTCCATGGAGTGTAACTCCAAAAATACAACGACCCACAAGATGAATTTTTTACCACAGATACTTGGATATGTTTCCTCAATGGCACAGAATTTCACTGTCTGAATCATTTTGGAAAAAATATTATTGCGAAAATGGTGAGATGCCTATAAATAACATACCTTATAAAACATCATCAAAATAATTTATCCTCCCTTGAATTCCAGCCTTATTTTGTTCACCTTCGCTCTGAAATTCAGCTTACATATCCTTTGGTTACCTCAGTAACCTATAGATATTCAATATTCTCAAGTGTGATGTAAAATGAGAGAGCCTTTCCTCATATTTATACTCTCCAAGTAGCTTCCTCAAAAACATCTTCTAGGTCACTTTATCCACTTTCCTTATTTTAGGGTTAACCCACTTCTATTTTCTCCATTGAAATTATTATTTAAATAACTTATTTTGTATTCACTTTCAATTATAGTAAACTCATCACTTCACTTTATTATTTACCTTCTAAAATCTCTTAAACCACTTTGACTACTTTGACCTTTTAGGGCTTTTAGATGACATATGAGGGTCCTCCAACTTCGTAAGGCCATAACTCTCAAACCGTGAGGAGTTATGTGACGTTCCACATACCACCAGAAATGACATGACATGTAATATCCATATAGAATAGTATTACCTGAAAATATATCAAAACTCATGTCATTATCCATAAAACAAAGTTTGGTCCATTACCCAAACCTGGGTTCTCTAACTTCTCATGGCCATAACTCTCTAACCGTGAGGATTTATGTGACGTTCCACATACCACCAGAAATGGCATGATAAGAAATATCCATCTAGGATAGTGTCACTGACAAATTCACTGACCTTAATCTCATTATTACACAAATAATCATGGGTTCTCTAACCATACTTATAGCATAACTCAATCGGAAAAGTGTCTTCTCATGAGGGCTTTCACCATATGGGGACCACTTTGGAGTTCATCCATTTGTACTTATTATAAACCAAGACAAGAAAATAATGAGTCATATTTACATCAAACAAACTTCATTCCATTACCCAAACCTTTGTGCCATTAGTCTTTCTTCAAGGGTTGACATCAATGACAACCAACCTTAATCAACAATATCCCCCGTTGGTATTGATGGAAACACTTTGATGCAATACTAAAATCATTTCATGCAATATTGAAGTCATATCACTCATGCTCCCCCTAAAACCATTCCTCTGTCTTCTGCATCTATGTGACAATTTCTCCCCCTGGAATCATGCATATGTCCTCTGCATCTGATAAATCTCTCCCCCTTTGTCATCAATGGCAAAGGTATCTTTCCATCTGGGGTTCTCCCCCTGACTGAATTGTCCTCTTTATTATGCTTCCTCGTGTACATATAATACATATAAGATAATAATTCAAAAGCATTCATTTTGGAGTAGAAATAACTCTGAGTATTTGGCAAAGATACTCAAAGGATTCTTGTGGAAGTGGTTTTGTAAATATGTCTTCCACTTGTTCTTTTATGCCCACATAATCAACTCTAATATAATTTTTTGCAACCTTCTCCCATAGAAAGTGATACTTGATTGGAATGTTCTTCATCTTGGAGTGCATCACCGGGTTCTTTGAGATATTGATGGCGCTTGTATTATCACAATATATTGGAATGGGCTCATCATACTCAACCTGTATATCTATCAGAGTTTGTTTCATCCAAAGAACCTATTTACAACATGATGTTGTTGCAATATACTCCGCCTCGGCTGTAGATAAATATACCAATGATTGTTTCTTTCTTAGCCATGATACTAAACACTCACCCAAGTAGAATGTTGCTTCATTGGTCATCAATACAACCTTCCCAATCTACATCTGTGTAGGAAATAAGTGATAGATCCTTTCCTTTTGGATACCATAATCCAAACTCTTATGTTCCTTTGAGATATTTGAAAATCATGTTCACTGCTAATACATGTGATTCCTTTGGTGCTGCCTGAAATCATGCCACTTGTCGAATTTCCTAAATTAAATCTAGTTTGAATGTTGTCACATATAGTAGGCTGTCAATCATTGACCTGTATTGCCTCTGATCTGTAGACTTTGAATCATCATCTTTTCTCAACTTGCAACTAGTTTGCATGGGAGTGATATCTGGTTTGCAATCTTACATTCTGAACCTCTTTAACATTTCTCTAATATACTTGGTTTGAGAAATAAAAATTCCTTGGTTTCTTTGACATATCTGAAGTCCTATAAAGAAGGATAGTTCTCCAAGTAATGACATTTCAAATTCATTTTGCATATCCTTTTCAAATTTTTGTCTTAACCTATCATCATCACTACCAAAAATAATATCATCAACATAAACATCAATTAATAAAATGTTACCTTATCTTACCTTGATGTAGAGGTTGTTGTCTGCACTTCATTTTCTGAACCCTACCTGTTGTAGATACTTATCCAGTCTAGAGTACCATGCTCTAGGAGCCTGTTTTAGACCATACAAGGCCTTCTTTAATTTACACACATAATCTGCATTCTCTGACAAATGAAATCCTTCTAGTTGTCCAATGTAGACTTCTTCTTCAAGTTCCCCATTCATAAAAGATGATTTTATGTCCATATGATACACTTTAATATTTTTGGAGCATGCATAAGCTAAAACAAAATGGATTGCTTCCATTTTGGCAACTGGGGCAATTGTCTCTTCAAAGTTGATTTCTTCAATCTGTGCATATCCTCTACATACCAATCTAGCTTTGTTCCTTGTAACCTGGCCATCTTCATTCAATTTATTCCTAAAAACCCGCTTTGTGTCGATCACATTCTTATTCTTTGGTCTTGGAACCGATTCCCAAGTGTCATTTTTCTCTTTTTGATCCAATTCTTCATCCATGGCCTTATTCCAAAATTCATCCTTGATGGCTTCTTCAAACCTGTTTGGTACAATTGTAGATAAGATTTCTAGGTGTGTTTCTTCTAATGAATGGATTTTTATTCTAGTCTCAACTCCTGCATCTTTGTTTCCGATAATATGATCTAAAGGATGATTCTTCTGTACTCATTGTTGGCGTTGGAAGACACCTCTGGATTGCTGCAGAAGTAAGCCCAAGGCCCATCAGTGTATATTTCACAGTGAATAGTTTTAAAGGGTGCTTTTATGGATGCAGTCTCAAGATTATATAACTTTAACTCGGAAACACTAGGCTGATACATTTATATAAATGAGGTCTTGATCTAACTTTAGTTAGCAAGTTTTTATAGTGGTGAGAAGGTGGAAGAACATGAGGAAAACATGAAGGGATGCTATGGACATCAAGTCTTCAACAACCTCTAGAGGAAAAGATTTAGACATAGGATCCTCTTGGATCTGATAAATTTAAGAAACTGAAAAACATTGTAACATCAACTGCAATCAAACCTACATTACACTGCAGTCACAACACTCGACTGGATCATCCATGCCCGAGCTTTCATATTCAAAAGAAAAGAAATGAAGGGAGAAATGGTTGTCATTAAACAAGAAGTCTCAAGTAATCATACAAAATCAGAAAACCAGAGGCCTCATCAAAAATTTACAATCAAGAGCGTAGCTCTACCATCGACGCTTACAAAATATCAAAACTAAGTATTTATACTCAAAACAAAAACATAGAAGCATACTCGAGTAGTTGCATTGAAGGAATTATGTATACATGCTTCTGGACAGACTGTAAATGCATTCTTTGTCCAGACATGAACCTTGGTCATACGCAAATGAGCTTCAGAATGGACCTGTTGATGATCTGACTAACTAACAGTCCTTTCCTATGCTTTCTAATTATGGTAGAAACAACGTTCAACCACCACCAACCAACCTCAATAACTGCTTCATTGGAATCGGGGAAGGCTCAAGCCAACTCTACACATGTAGGATGTGGCAGCTGATGAGGTGATTGGTGTGCCAGGCATAAAATGATGAACAAGAGATGGTCATGTGGACAAAGCAGAGGCCACACGAGTGAGAGTTGAGGTGGACAGGGACAGAGATGATGTGGGGTGAGGTGGAACAAGTGACGGGATATTACAAGGGGATGGGTACCGGTAGAATAGTGAGTGGAAGATAGGTGGAGGGAGTGAAAGTGATAAAGGAGGGGCCACTTTTCAACTTGGGATAGGACATAATAAGCACATGTGCATATCGGGGCTGCGAAAAGTGGTTTGAAACTTCCACTCTTTTGGGCCCGATGTGTGTCTTTGGTTGACACGTAGAACCTTTAAGAAACCATGTTTTCGTTCCCGACTTGCCCTACAAACTTTATCCTGTGCACATGTTGAAACCTGGATATGATCGACGACCATCAATCTGAGGCACTCCAATCTTGACCGCCCAGATTTGGGCGTGTCTTATCACATTGTGCCAAAAGGTCACATCGCACCTTCGACTTAGGATATAAGTCGATTTGTGGGTTTTTTGGCCATTTTATTTGATTCCTATGCCAAGGGGCCAACTTCTTAGGAAAGTACACCCCTTTTACAAATAAATGTGATAACATTAGGCTCCATGGGAGATGGCTTGATCCCTATGAGATGCCAAGAACTCTTTTGTAGATTCAATGCCTTCTTATTTGTCTATAGAGTCACTTATTAAATTTGAAACAAAATAAAACAATATTTATAAAGACACGGGAGCCACTCATGGATCAATTGAAGAACTTCTTCAGAAAATGCCAATTTACAGTGTCCTTAAAAAATTCATTACCCTCGAGATTCTGCAACCTGTATGTGTTGTTTGGAAAAATTTCAGAAATTTTGAAGGTCCCGATCCACAAGGATTTGAATTTTCCATGCTTGCCTCTGTCCTGTCTGGGTGCATCCCATTTAAACACGAGATCTCCCAGATTGAAATCGTCTTTTCTCTCCTTTCTGTCAAAGGCTTGCTTGATCTTCTGTTGATGTTCATGCACTTTGTCCAGCAGTTTCTCTTTGGTCTACGGGACTTCTACCAGCTCTTGCACTCTCCTAACCATATCATCAGGATCACCTTGGTAGTCTTGAAAGAAATTTGCTACAGGTAGGGCAAGGTGATAAGGAAAAACTTCTCCATTCCCATATATGATATGGAAAGGAGAAATGCCCAAGGATTTCTTTGTTGTAAATCTATAATCCCACAGAGAAAATTTGAGCTTTGAATCGCATGTTTTTTTTTTGTCCTCTAACAATCTTTTAATGATCTTTATCAGGATTTTGTTAGAGGACTCTGTTAATCCATTGCCTTGGGGATAATAGGGGGTAGATTGGATTAGTGCAATCCTGAAGTGCTCATAGAATTTTATCAATGGATCATACTTGAAGGATGTAACATTATTAGTGATGATTTTGTTCGGACAACCAAACCTTACAATAATATCCTCCAGGAAACCAATGATCACTTTATCAGAAGAACTCCTTGTAGGGATAGCTTGTATCCATTTGGTCAAATATTATGTGGCAGTTAATATCCACCTTTTCTTATTACTTTATGCAGGATGAATTTCCCCAATGAATTCTAGGCCCCACTTCTGAAAGGGTCATGAAGCTGCCATAGGCTTCAATGGCAAAGATTTTAGTTGTTGCTTTCCAGAGAACTTATGGCATTTGATACAAGATTTTATTTTTGCATATACATTAGTGAATAAAGTGGGCCAGTAGTACACAACCCTGAGAATTTTTTAGGCCATGGTTCTCCAAAAGTGATGTCCCCCACACAAGTTGTCATGGAAATCAAGCATAATTTTTTGGGCCTCTTGTGGGTCTAGACATCTCAGAAGCACACCCAGAGGGTATTTCCAATCCAAGACCTAGTTAATGAGGAAATACTTGATCTCTTTGAGATTTAAAGCTCATTCTTTGCTTCTTCCCATACCATCAGGGGGTATCTGTTAGAATATTGGTTGTTGTCATTGATGTCAACCCTAGTCATGGGTTTTGGACCGCAAGATTGATGAAGGTATTTGGACATGAAGGAAAATGCACATGTAGATACAAGACCCATGGATGGATAGTGTACATCATTTTGTTTCCGGTGGTATTTGGCATGTCACGTGGATCCTCATGGTTGAGGAGAAATGAATTTTTGAAAATGACAAAATGAATTGAAGAAGGAAGTACATGTAGGCCTTGAAGAAAATTAAAGAAAATGATTACAAAATAAGAAATTGTCAGGTCAGCCCTAATGTTAAAAGGAAGTTACATAAATGGTATAAATAAATATAATTATACATTCATTTTATACACAAGTCGAATTTCAGAGGAAATCAGAAGTAAAGAAGGCTGGATTTCAAGGGAGGATGAAGTGTTTTGGTGATGTGTTTTAAGGTATGTTATTTTCAGGTCATCTTACCATTTTTACTATAACATTTTTTCTAGAACGATTCAGATGGTGAAATTGCTATGGTATTGAGAATACATATCAAGGTACCTTTGGTAAAAATTTCAGCTCTTGATTCACTATAATTATGGAGATATACTATGTGGAAGATAGGGTTTGTGACCAGTCCTAAAGCTAGTCAATAAACAGGTATTTCGGGTAAAACATTCATACCTTATTCATAGAGAATCCAAATGAAATGGGACAAATTTCATTGGAAATAATACTTACTTTATTTTCTTGTGTGTGAGTTTCAGAATCGGATGTTAAATATTGAGCGTGGGGCATTCTGTGCAAGTTCACTCTCCTAAATAGACCAGAATTGAATAAAGTCTACCATTTTTTCTATAACTTATTTTTGTGGAGTATTCAAGGAGTGAAACTTGGAGGAGTTTCAGAGAATACATTGAGTAATATTATATACAATATTAGAGTACTCCAAGAATTGAATAATTTCAGAAATTGAAGAAGTCTCAGAATCATTATCAGGTTCTATGTGATGATTGGTTGATGGTGATGATTTAATGTAAAGTTTTATTATCTCTCATATATTCTTGGGTGGAAGGAAGTGGCAAGGATGGAGATTTAATCTCTCTCTTTATATTGGAGGATTCTATCTTCCTCTTGGAGGTTTATCCCTCCCTTTACATTTGGAAGTTGTAGCTACCTTTGGGAGTCATTACTTCCCTTAAACAATAACTATTGATTATTTCTCATATATTATGCATGGTGTATTGTGGTGTATTGGTGTAACTCTTATACTATTGTTCATTACTCATTGGATATAATTGAATGGTTTAAGTATAAGTTTAAAAATGTTTTAAATTTTACTTGATACTAATTCACCCCCCTCTCAGTATCAACAATTGGTATTAGATCAGGTTACCTTCAGTACAGTTTAACCACTGGAAGGAAGATCCTAAGAAGAAATGGAAGACACAATTCCAAATCGGATTCCACCATTTGATGGAAGTAATTTTGAATACTGGAGTAATAGAATGGAAACTTACTTGAAATCTCTTGGGGTAGATGTTTGGTTCTCATTTTCTTCGGGATATAATGCTTTGAAGAAACCAAAGACTGCAGCTCATAAGGAAGCAAAAAGGAACAACAAATTGGCAATAGATACCATCCTGGATGGATTGACAGATTCAGTGAAATCTAAGGTGGGATCATGTGCATCATCAAAAGAGATTTGGGACAAGCTACAAGACCTTTATGTAAGGGAAGAAGCAGAAGAAGAAGTTGAAGCAAATTACAACATCTCAGATTTCAAAGAAGAAAATAGAGGTCAGTTCTTTTGCTTTAATTATGAAGGAGTAGGTCATGTTGAATTTGAATGTCCTCATCCAAGGATTGAAAGAAATGACACTGAAGAAGAAAATTCCAATGAAGAAGAAGAAAATCATGAAGAAAAAAGTATTCAACAAGAAGATGAGAATCTTAAAATAATGAAGCATGTTGAGATTGAAAATAGGAAGCTCAAAGACATGCAAGGAAAACTAAGAAGTGAATTGGGTAGTTGTGAAAAGACAGTTGTAAGCTTGAAGAAACAATTAGAAGACTTTGAGAAACTAAGAGAAGAAACCATTTCCTTGAAAACTCTACTTGAATAAGAAAGAAGAATGGGAGAAGTAAGAAATGTCCAAATGATGAAGAAAGAAGAAGATTGTGAGAAACTTGAACAAGAAGTTGTCTCATTGAGGAAGAGCTTAAGAAACTCTCAAGTGCCAAAAGGCTTAACACATCTTGGATACATAGGTGAAACTTCATACAAAGAAGATGCAAATACCAACAATAAGTTTTAAGAAAGAGCTACATAGACAATTGATGAGAAGTGGACTAGGATACCAAAAAGAAGGAATGATTACAAAAGAGATGAATATCCAAGAATACCTCCTACCTTCAGGAATCAAAGAAGCTTCAATCAGTATGAAGGAAACTACAGAAGAATAGATAATGAACCCAGATGGACTACATCACAAAGAAGCCCACTTACTCCAAGGTATCAAAATTTCTTTCTTGGCCATTGTTATACTTGCAAAAATTTTGGACATAAGACAATTAATTGCAGAATCAATGAAAGGAACAAATACACAAGAAACATGAATGGTGTAAATAGAAGATATGGAAATAATCGTGGATTTTTCAACATAAGTTATAATTCATTTTCCCCATTGATGGACAAAAATATTGTATGCTACAAATGTAATTATCTTGGACACAAAGCACGAGATTGCAGATATATGAATGAAGATGTCTTTGTGCCAACCATGGTATGGAGAAGGAAAGAAATTCCAAACAATGAAGATTTTCAAATAGAATTAAACGTTGAAGAATTTAAAGAAGAAGATGAATGGTATATAGACAGTGGATGTTCTTCACACATGACCGGGGATCAAGACAAATTCACCAGCTTGAAGAGAAAGGGTGGCAATGTTGCACTTGGAGATGACTCATCTACCAAAATACTTGGAGAAGGATGGAAGAAAAAATATAAGAGAAAAGAATGTCCTAGTGGTTGAAGACTTGAATCAAAATCTACTCAGCGTTAGTAAAATGTGTGATCAAGGATACACTCTTATGTTTGACTCCCGAAAATGTAAAATCAGAGAAAATAACTCAGGAAGATTGGTTGCAACTGCAACAAGAAGACCGAACAACATATACATACTAGACATGAAGAAGAGAGATAATATAGAAGCCACGCAAAATGATTCCAAGGAAGAAAAAGTCCCAAAGACCAAAAATAAGGATGAAGTATTATTGAGTGCCATGTGTTTAGGAGGAGCAGCCCCAAAGAAGAGAGTTTCCTTTTGCCATTAAAATCAGGGGGAGAATCCCTACCCTTTTCCATTGATGTCAAAGGGGGAGAGAAATTGGGATCGTGATGATAGGGGGAGCATGAGTGTTTCCATCAATGACAAAGGGGGAGATTGTTGGAAGATTGGTTGTTGTCATTGATGTCAACCCTAGTCATGGGTTTTGGACCGCAAGATTGATGAAGGTATTTGGACATGAAGGGAAATGCACATGTAGATACAAGACCCATGGATGGATAGTATACATCATGTTGTTTCCGGTGGTATGTGGCATGCCACATGGATCCTCATGGTTGAGGAGAAATGAATTTTTGAAGATGACAAAGTGAATTGAAGAAGGGAGTACATGTAGGCCCTGAAGATAATTAAAGAAAAGAATTACAAAATAAGAAATTGTCAGGTCGACCCTAATGTTAAACTGAAGTGACATAAATGGTATAAATAAATATCATTATACATTCATTTGATACACAAGTCAAATTTCAAAGGAAATCAGAAGTAAAGAAGGTCGGATTTCAAGGGAGGATGAAGTGGTTTGGTGATGTGTTCTAAGGTATGTTATTTTTCGATCATCTTACCATTTTTTCTATAACATTTTTTCTAGAAAGATTCAGATGGTGAAATTGCTACGGTATTGAGAAGACATATCAAGGTACCTTTGATAAAAGTTTCATTTCTTGATTCGCTACAATTATGGAGATACACTCCGTGGAAGATAGGGTTTGTGACCAGTCCTAAAGCTAGTCAATAAACATGTGTTCCAGGTAAAACAATCATAAATTATTCATAGAGAATCCAAATGAAGTGGGAAAATTTTCATTGGAAAGAGTACAGACTGTAGCTTCTTGTGTGTGAGTTTCAAAATCGGATGTTAAATATTGAGCATGGGGCATTATGTGCAAGTTCACTCTCTTGAATAGACCAGAATTGAATAAAGTCTACAATTCTTTATATAACTTATTTTTGGGGAGGATTCAAGGAGTAAAACTTCGAGAAGTTTTAGAGAATACATTGAGTAATATTATCTATAGGATCAGAGTACTCCAAGAATTGAAGAATTGCATAAATTGAATAAGTCTCAGGAAGCATTATCAAGTTCTATGTGATTATTGGTTGATGGTGATAATTAAATGTAAAGTTTTATTATCTCTCATATATTCTTGGGTGGAAGGAAGGGGAAAGGATGGAGAGTTAAACTCACTCTTGATATTGGAGGATTATATCTTCCTCTTGGAGGTTTATCCCTCCCTTTACATTTGGAAGTTGTAGCTACCTATGGAACTCATTACTTCCCTTGAACAATAACTATTGATTATTTCTCATATATTGTGCATGGTGTATTGTGGTGTATTGGTGTAACTCTTATACTATTGTTCATTTCTCATTGGATATAATTGAATGGTTTAAGTATAAGTTGATTTTTTTTTTAAATTGTACTTGATACTGATTCAACCCCCTCTCAGTATCAACAATATCAACTCTTGCAGGAAAAATATAACGTCTTGTTACTAGGTACATTCTGCTAGTGGAGGGATATCCTGTGGATTTTTATCAGAAAACTCAGCGTGATAACCTTTTGAGAAAGTTTTGATGAAGTTAAACCCCAAATATTTTCAATTAGATTCATCCAAGAGCTTGGATAAACCTTGGCCTTTAACTAGTGTGGTGGGTTTTATTTCTAGCTCAAATTCAAGGATCTTGGAAATCCACATGCTCCTTATCCCATCTACATCAGGCTGAATGAGAATGTCCTTCACAGCAGTTGAAGGAATGTATGCAATGATGTTTTAATGTAGAACATAGAATCTGAAAGATTTGAGAGATTTCACCAAGGCATGGGCCTGTTTCTCCATGATGTCATATTTTACCTCGGCATCTCTCAATGCCCTGCTAAAAAATGAAATTGACTTCTCAATCCCTTCAGAATTATTCTGCAATAAAACAATTGTCGCCGTATCAAAAGAAGAAAAAGAGAAAATCAGAAAATCCTTGGAATAATTAGGACTGTTAAGAACAAGTGCCTCAATCAATGCTTTCTTGATCTGGATGAAGGATTCTCTGTACTCAGCAGTCCATTTCACTTCATTTCCTTTTTTGAGCATGATTGTGATATGCTTCACCAATTCGGAAAAAATTGAAACAAATCTTCTCATAAAATTAATTTTTCCTAGGAAGGACTGAACTTCTTTTTTGGATCTGGGAAGTGATCAGGTTTGGATAGCTTCCACCTAGCTTGAATCAATTCTGACACCCTCAGCTGATATTATGTGTCCCAACAGTTTTCCCTCTTTCATGGAAAACAATGACTTCTTAGGATTTAGGGAAAGGAAAAACCTTATGCATTTCAAGAAGACTTTCCTTAGATGATAGTAGTGTTATTTATCATATCTGGAAAAGATTTTTATATCATCCAGATAGATGACCACACATTTATCCTTCTCCCCAATAAAGGCGATGTTCATAGCTCACTGAAAGGTTGTTCATGCGTTCATTAATCCAAAGGGAATTTTAGCATACATGAATGTGCCCCAAGGAGTGGTGAAGGTTTTCTTTTCTCTATATTTAGGCGGGATAGAGATTTGATTGTAGCCAGAAAATCCATAAATCATGGAAATCCTATATGCACTAGTGACCCTCTGCAATATGTGTTCCATCTTTGGTAGCAGGTAATTGTCCTTCCTAGAGTTCCTGTTCAAATTTATGATGTCAACACAGAGTCTAATTTCTCCATTCTTCTTTCTCACTGGGACCAAGTTGGCTATACACTCAGAATATCTCAAGGGCACAATAATATGAGCATCCAAAATATTTTTCACCTCCCTTTCCATAATAGTCAGTAGCATAGGATTTATCTATCTCAACTTCTGCCTAAACGGTTTGGCTTCCTTATTCAGTGGGATCTTGTGTTCAATGAAACTGGTGTCATATGTTCTAAGGTCTTCATAGGTCCAAGAAAACACATCCAAAAATTATTTTAATAGCTCAGTATACTTGTCCCTCTACTCTCTTGATAGGTTGCTTGATCATTTGACAAATTTTGGGTCCTTCTCTGTGGCAATATTGCACTCAGCCACATCAGCATCATCATTTGATATTTTACCCTTTACTGCTACATCATTTCTATCAAACAATATTTCTAAAGGGACCAGTCCCTTGGGGATGTGATTGTTGGGTAACTAAACAATGTGCTGATCAAAAATTTTACTCAACAACGCATTAGCATGGGGACTATTTGCATAATTGTTATAACCCTAAATTGCACCACACATTCTTACCTAGCATCAAGCCAACTCATATCCCTTCATTGCCAAAACATCTGCTGAACAAACTCCTTGGAAATCCTCTTGTGTCAAGGCCCACGCGCCCTAACCCATTACTGCACGCGTGTGCACACTGACTGGCTCACTATAGCCCACGTGTACCTAACAAAGCACAAAAAGAGGAAAGTTGCCGACGGAACAAAACGATATGGGTCAGTTAACTGAAAATCCCGGCCATGCATGGCCGAGAGTTCATCCAAAACCCTAGCTCCTTCTAGCCTATAAAAGAAGGGGTAGGGGTACCATTTGGAGGAGGAAAAATATAGCGAAGAAACTATGCCCATTTTCCGAATCCATTGTCCCAACCCTTTAGCCTTTCCTCAAGCCAAAGGAGAATTAATGCAAAGCAGTTGGAGGACAGAAGAGGAGGAGCCCAGGATTAGGATCAAGGAGCGGTGGTGGGTCTTGACTTTGATTGTAAGTTGATTCATTTTTTCAAATAATAAAATAATACTTTCCCCTCCCAATGCATGAGTTATCTATGGTTTGTTTAATTTATGCTTAATTTCTAACCCTCAAGTAGAAAAGTAGCATGCATGCATAGTTGTTTGTCTTGATTGCAGGTTATCTTTGGAAGGAGCAGCACCAGCAAGCAGTCAAATTACAACGGAGGATCTACACCAAACATCAGTAACAAGGTTAGTAGTTCCTTTCCATGCATGTATCGTGAAAGAGGGGTTTAAGTTTTGGGTGGTAGGTTAAAAAGTAATTTCTTTACAGTCAAAATCTTCATGCAATTCTAACCCTAGTTTGTTAGTCCGTAGGGTATTTTTCCCAACAAAAGAGTTGGCGACCATATTGGGGAAGATACTCTTTAGGGTTTCTGGGTTTAGTTGAGTTTTTGGGTAGCTTAAAAGATTAGATTTTCTGTTTCTTTGCCTGTCTTTTTCTGCAAGGTATGAGCTAGCAGGGAGCCTGGTTCTTTATACAATTTTTCCCTGACTGTTGCTTGACGGTAATTGTTGGGACACACAGAGGTACATGCGGCCTGCAGAAGGCCTACATGCGTGTACCCGCGCCCTAACCTCTTGTAGCCCGCGTGTGAATGCTAGCTGTAGAGGTTGCAGTAGCATGTAGGAGTTCAAAGAACTTGAGAGGTAGTTCTCCTCTTCCCTATCAGAATTATACATTCTCAAGGGTTTTATGGATCTCGTCTGAGTCTTACTGGTTCACAGTCCTGTCTCAGTTTGTCTTTTGGTGTTTTGTTATTCCTTGCAATTATTTTTCTTTTATGTTAGAAGAAGCATCCAAGACTTCAAGATACCCTGGTTATCAATACCAGAGGCCTCTTCCTGGTCTTGGCTTCCTGTGTTTATTTTTGTCTTAGAATTTATACATACACGTGGCCTGTACAAGGTCAGACCGCGTGTACATGCTACCTGTTTCAGCTGAGCACACGTTTGCATGCGGGCTGTTTCAGTGACAGTAGCGTGCTTGATAGGCTACTTTTTAATCAGGGTGGGGCAATCATCCCCACCTTTGATGAGAAGTATTCCTCTCAAGTGTTTGATTCTAGGGGTTGAACAATCAGTAGGTTAGGTCCTCTTACCCTTAGCCTGCTTTTTCTTAGTTGATAGTTGACAAAAAACATAAAAAGAAAAAATTTGTTTTATGGTTTTTAGACAAGTGTAAGAGTCTTTGTTTTCTTGATTGCCATTGTGTGCCTTCACTTTGATTCTTTGTGATCTGCACTTTAAGCTAGAATTTGTATTTCTTGGTTTTGTGCTTGTCGGTATTTTCCCTTTGTTGCTTGATTGGCACTTAAATAAAAAAAAAAAAAAAAAAAATCTTTTCATTTTCTTCTTTGTTTGAAGATTGTGTTTCTGCATCAATAGCTAGGGAGAAGTCTTTTTGTTCATAAGTTTTCGCAGTGCTCTAGTGTTGGTTGTTGTAACTGTTCTTCCAACTAGTTTAGAGTTTGCTTGTCTTATCTCTTAGGGGATTCTTTGTTAGTGCGTGTTACTGTTTGAACGTGTAGAATACCTTAGAGTGTCTTGGATATTCTCACACAGTGGAGGATCCCGAGATCTGTCGGTCATGAAGGATTTTGGGCCTCCCACCGGTTATACTGGATCCACCCCTGCCACCATTGAGGCAGAAGCTAGACCAACAAGGGTCTTTCGAAGCAACTGGATTACAAACCATTGTGCCCGAACAACTCCTGGAGGAAACAACCGCCAATCTTGGCTCGGTTGAAACCCCAACCATTGATAACTGGCCATCGATTATTGTACCAATCCGATTTTACGAACGTCTGTCAGTGCCTCACACAGCTATGGAAACAAACACTGTTACTTCCTCTGGGAATTCTTTCATTCCCACCACAGTTGCTACCATAGGAGAAGCATCTCCTAACTTGTCGTCGTCGGTCTGAGTCACCATGGTCTCGACCGCAACTATGTCACACAGTGGTCCGATTCCGTCTGTGGCGGCAACCACAACTCCCTTCACACCTAGTGCGACATGCCCTCCGTTCTCATACGGTATGCCTAGTTCGGGCACAAGTCCTGCACTCACTCACTCCACTTTACAAACTTTGGGTCTGGGGGCCGGGAGCTCTAACGCTCCTCTGCAAGGTCAACTTGGGGGAACTTATGTCCCTTTTAATGCTTTTCCTTATGTCAGAGGTCATATCTCTCCTTCGTCCCCTTCACTTGGTGGTCTGCATCAGCAGTCCGTCGGGCAGCCTGCACACACTAGTTTATTTGGAGCTGGGAGTCAAGGAACACCTGCGCACACTATGTCAGTAAGTTCGTCACTGTTTGTTTGGAACAGGACGTTTGGTAACAACACTTTCGCATCCACCGCTTTCCCATCTGGGGGCACTCCCATTTTTGGATAGTCTACTCCGACGTAGGGTACTATTCCTGTGCTGAGGGCACATATAGCAGGACCTTGGAATTCAGGACAATGATCCATTCCCTCCTCTGGAATGTCATTCTGGGGTAATTCTTTCCACAGTCAATGGAACCCTGGACAGACTACTATGGCTCTCCCATCAGGATCGGCATGGGGTAATCCTTCCCAAAGTCCATGAAACATGATGAATGCCCAACATCCTATGTCCTTTATGGGAAATCAGTCGATGATGTCTCCACATATGAAAAATTCATATGCAGGTCATGGCCATGGTTTCTACCAGAATCTGAGCCAGCAGCCAAACTTTTCTTGGAAACCTAGTGCCAGTCAAACTCCAGGACCCTTTTTCCTAGGTTATCAGTAGCGACCCAAACTACCATTCCTGTCGACGTTACACTTGCTAGATTTGACAAGGTTGTTAAATGATCCCATTTGTCACGATCCACGTTGGCCTCCTATGCCAACGAAGTTGCCTTCAGACATTCCAAAGTTCAAGATCAAGCCAAATGAAGATCCAGGTGATCACGCGACTACCTTCCATCTTTGGTGTTCATCTAACTCATTGAAAGATGACTCCGTACAGTTGCGATCTTTTCAACGCACTCTTATCGGGAGTGCCTCGAAATGGTACATCGAGCTCGATCGCTCAAGATACTCTTCTTTTGGAGAACTGGCAATGGCCTTCCTTAACCATTTCTAGTTACCTGTAAGATATGACGTTGGCACAGACTTGCTTGCCAATTTCAAACAGAAAACAACGGACCATATCTCTGATCATATATGAGAGTGGAGATGTTGGAAGAGTCTAATCAAAGTACCAGTCCCACCAACATTCCTGCTTGAATGGTTACTTAAGTCTTTGGTCCCACAATTATCCAAAGACGTCGCGACTTCAGGAGTTTTCTCCGAAGAAGATGCCATCATGAGGGCTCAACAGTTTGAGCTCATATATTCTCAATCTGGTTTATTATACAACATCTTGTCAGATGTGCCACGATCAATACTGGATAAAACTAGATAGAGAGTTGAACCACATGCCGATGGTATTGTTGGTTCAACACAAACCAAGCCCGCTGAGAAATTAACAAAGCAATTGCAACAGTTATCTATCCAACACTCAGTAGCCAGACAGACTACTGCTTTGGCTGCTCCTCCTACCCAAACGTCGGAAGTACACTCCGTGTAGTCGACTAACCCAAAGGCCACCCAACAACCTGAAGGGAAGAAAAAACAATGAAAGAAGGGTAAGGGGGAGAAAAAACACACTGATAATGTTGGCAAGGGTACCACGGAAAAATGGAAGGCGAGGTATACATGCAACTTGTGTGCGGAATACCACCCAACCCATCTTTGTCCTCGACTTGCAGAGGCCCAAAAGTTTGTCACACAGCAACAACAAGCAGTGTTGACTAATCCCTTTCAACATGGGAAATATTTAACTCAAGCCTCTACAAGTGCTGAAGGGGGCAACCAAGAAACCTACCCTCCTCCAAACAATCCCTCATCCACGAACGTATATATGGTTAGGGTTGATGCTTTCATAACAACTAGAGTGCATGACTATAGTAAACCAAGCACCTCTGAGAATGGTAAAGAAGCTGAACTCCCATCTCTTCATCTACAGGTCGAAAATACGTTGGGAGAAACAATGACACGCATTCCAAAGGGTGCATTTAAGAAAGCTTCTCACAACCCAAATGCAAGGGCTGCCCAAAATTACTCTGTGGTGGAAGATTTATCACAAACCCCTTGTGCGATGTCTGCTTTGGAAGTCCTCCAAAGTTGCCCTGCTCAGAGGAAATCCTTGTTAACTGCTTTAGGCTCTACTGAGACTTGTAACCTAGGTACCATCATGTTAGATACAACTGACTTAAAACCTCGTATTCCTTACCACGTAGTTTTTTAGATAGTAGTGGCTCATCCCACGAAAACTTTTACACGAAATATCTTTCGCACGGTGGTCGATGAAGGCGCCTCGACATGTGTTATGTCGTTAGCATGTTGGAAGGCTATTGGCTAGCCCACTTTGTCTCCTTCACCTACTCTCCTCACTGCTTTCGATAATCGTTCTTTCCAACCACATGGCATTGTTCCATATTTCCCTATGCAGTTAGGAGGGAAGACCGTGTGTGTCGAGGTAGATGTAGTCGATGCTCCCCTTGACTATAATCTTTTGTTAGGACAGAGTTGGACTTATTCTATGCAAGCTATGTTTGCTACAGTTTTTCGAGTCTTGTTGTTTCCACACGAGGGTCAGATAGTGACCATCGATCAATTGTCCTTCTCTAGACCTGACCCAGCTTTGGGGGCATCTACGGTTCCCATGATTGATAATCCTCAACCCGGTGTTGTTAATGTAGGAGTTGGTTTATGCCCATCCTTTATGGGTACCTTCAATTACCTGCCTCCTCATGATGATGTCAAGTTTATATCGAATCACCATAAGGTTGAGATTTTTCAAGTTTCATCGTTCCGCACGACTTACTTTGAGGATCCGTGGATTCTTCCTTCCCCATCAGCCACGAGGATGAGACAGGGCACTCTGGCATGTCCATTCCCTTGTCAACCACTGAAGTAGTGTACTCTGTAGTCCAACAAGCTTTAGCTAACCCTGATCCGACTCCCGCACAATATTTGGATCCACTTCTAGAGCCTATTTGGGCTCAGGGTTCTCTTGCTACCGTTGATTCGTTAGACTTAGTCTTTCCTTCTAATGAAGCAGTAATCAAAGCAATGACTAGTCCGGACAAACCTTGGGAAGATCTTCATCAGAGATCATATTTCCTCCTAGAGTTAAGTCGAATCGAGGCAAGAGAATTCACTATCACCATGACGGGAGATCAGCCATGTCCTATTAATCTCTTAGCTAAACACGAAATTTATGCTGAGGGGAATATGGTGACTATCGCTGCAACTATACCGATCAACATCTCCTGAAACCCTAGCGTCATGGAGAATGTCTTTGTCTGAGTGGATTTCTCCCCTGAAGAGATTCAAATTTACACGGATCTTTTCAAAGAATTCCGCGACATTTTTGCCTGGTCTTATGAGGAAATGCCAGGTATCGATCCGAAAATAGTTGAACATGAAATCATGACGTATCCTGATGCCAAGCCTATTCGACAAAAACTTCGTCTAGTCAATCCTAAGAAAGTAGTAGCCATTAAGCTTGAGGTTGAGAAATTTCTCAAGGCAGGTTTCATTTATCCTATTCATTTAACTCAATGGGTGTCAAACCCCGTGTCGATCAATAAAAAACAAGGCATGATTCGTGTATGTACCGATTTCTGTGATTTGAACAAGGCATGTCCTAAAGATAATTTTCCAACACCATTCATCGACCAGATCATTGATGAATGTGCTAGTTGTGAGGCATTTTCATTCATGGATGGTTTTTCGAGATATAATCAAATCCAAATCAAACCTGAAGACCAACACAAAACGACATTCATTTGTTCGTGGGGTACATTCGCCTATCGTAAGATGCCTTTTGGCCTTAAAAATGTTGGAGCCACATTCCAGTGGGCCATGTCTTTTGCGTTTCATGACCTCAAACATATAGTCGATGCCTATCTAGATGATTTAGCATCATGCTCTCACAAGCGAAAGGATCATCCTACGCACCTCAGACTAATATTCGAACGTTGTTGCTACTTCAAGATTCGCTTGAATCCCAACAAGTGCAGCTTCTGCATAACGTCAGGATGTTTGTTAGGTTTCATCGTATCAACAACAGGGATCATGGTTGATCCTCTTAAGGTGGAGGCAATAATCCAGTTGCCCCCCCCACGCACAATCTTACAACTTCAAAGTCTTCAAGGCAAGGCAAACTTCTTACGATGCTTCATCGCCAACTATGCCAAAATCACCAAGGGATTTATGCGTTTACTGAAGAAAGATGTTCCTTTTTTCTGGGATGAAGCTACTCAATGCTCTTTCGACGCATTAAAACACGCCCTCACAACCGCACCTCTGTTACGACCACCTAATTATAACAAAGATTTCTTATTATATCTGGCTACCGCAGAGTCAACCATAGGCATGGTTTTAGTTCAGGAAGATGATTTTTTTTTAGAACACGTGATCTATTACCTGATCCAAGGCCTCATAGGACCAGAAATTAATTATTCCCATCTCGAAAAACTTGCGTTGGCAGCCATTCATGCTGTTCAACGGTTCTGTCACTATGTTCTATTTTGCAAGACCACCGTCGTTGTTGTCGTGAATCCATTCTAGTACATGTTGACACGATGAGTTATAGGAAGAAAAATCAGTAGATGGATGGTTATCCTCCAAGAATTGGACTTAGACTTCGTTTCAGCAAAGTCCAAGAAGTCATTATTCTTTGCAGAGCTTATTTCGGAGCTTCCGGTTGAGTTAGGTGACGTTGTGCTTGAGGAATCGCCTACTCGGGGGGAAATGTTTTTGATTGAATCTTCATACCCCTGGTACAGAGATATACTAATATATCTCCAGAATTTGAAGTGCCCCACCTCTGCTTCTCGTGACGAGCGTCGACAGATACACCATCAGGCTAAGAATTATCTCATACTCGATGATACGTTGTATCAGAGAGGTGTAGACTGCATCTTGCGTCGATGTCTGACCCATGAGGAGGCTGTCATAGTGCTCAACGATTTTCATACTGGAGCTTGTGGCGGTCATTTATCTGGGTTGGAAACAGCCCAAAAGATTCTACGAGCAGGTTACTTCTGGCCGATACTTATCAAAGATTGTATCGAATCAGTCAAGAAGTGCCATCCATGCCAAGTCTTCTCACGGAAGATGAGGGAACATCCCGCTCCTATGTTTCCTATCATCACAGTTGGTCCCTTCACTAAGTGGGGGATTGATTACATTACATGCAACCCCCCATCAGCAAGGGGGGACCGCTATATCATCATAGTTGTCGACTACTTCACTAAGTGGGTCGAAGCTATGCCAACATTTAAAGATGATGGAGAGACTAAAATTCTCTTCTTATTCAACCAGATTATAGCATGGTTTGGCATCCCAAGAGAGGTTGTAACTAACCATGGCAGTCACTTTCAGAACCAAATGATGTTCGAATTAACATCAAAGCTTGGGTTACGGCAAGAGCATTCATCACCTTAGTACCCCCAAGCCAATGGGCAGGTGGAAGATGTAAACAAAACTCTTAAGACGATTCTACAGTGAACTATCAACTCAGCCAAGTCAAACTAGCATTTGATGTTATACTCGACCTTATGGGCTTACCGAACATCAATTAAGACTGCAACCATTTTCTCACCTTTCCAACTCGTTTATGGGCTAGAGGCAGTCTTGCCCATCGAATGTCAAATCCATCTCTGAAATTGGTAGTACAGTTATTGCCAGACACTTCTCCACTTGAACAACAGTTAGTACACCTTGAGAAGCTTGATGAGAAATGTCGCGATGCGGCCCTAGCTAATGAGGCTCATAAACATAAGGTCAAGTGTCAATATGATAGGTCTGTTCATCCTCGGATTTTTTCTGAGGGCGACCTTGTCCTGGTCTACGACCAAGACAAGGACCCCCTGGGGGTGGGAAAGTTTAAAACCATGTGGTTCGGACCCTTCATTGTCAAAGAGGTTTTAAAAAAGTGTGCTTATCGTCTGGTCAATTTTGAAGGGAATGCTTTGGCGGAGCCTAGAAATGGGCTCTACCTCAAGAGGTATTACTCATAGAAAGGTCACTGTGGGTAACTTTTTGTAACATATGTATAGTATTTGTACTATTACTTTTTTATGTTTCTTTTAAAAGTGTTATGGTTGTGTCATTGATGTTATCTTTCGTCAATATGGTAGATGTCAAGCGAGTCCGAGGTGTTCGTTGGGTATGCAGACGATGCTAGTTGACACATGCGGAGGCTTGCCTCCGCATCTTGGGTAATATTTACACCACAGGGTCAGTTGTTATCTTTCGGAGGTATATGCTTATGTGACACCACAAATAATGTTGTCGAGTATAGTGCAGTTATTGAGTTGCTTTGTGACGCATTTTCATTGGGTATCTCTCATCTCTGGGTCTATCTAGATGCTCAACTGGTTGTGTCGCAGCTAAACAGAATATACTGGGTTCATGATCCAAATTTACACCAACGATTCCTTAGGGTACGTCTCTTAGAACGCAACTTTGATTATATTACATATGTTCATGTTCCTAGGAGATTAAACCACATCACATATACTCTATCTAATCACATTTTAGATTGGCATCTTACCCACATATAAAAAAGATCATGGACATAAACATGTAAATACATCTTTGCACATAGAATCCATAAGACATAAAAAATATAAAAAAAACCATATATAAACATCATAAAATCCTCAGAGTACATAGATGGACGCAAGCGCCTCAAAAATGGGAATAGTAATGAGTCGGCGAGCTTATGCCCTCAAAAAATATATACAACAAGGTGCTCGTGGCAAATAAAAAAGTCTCAAGTCTGTTCAGGGCCTATGGGCCCTATTGTAATCATCTACTACATGGGATAAATGCCTAAACAAACAGACCCATGTCCGAGGTGCCCCCACAACATGAGGCTGCATGGATGGCGGTAGGTCCTCTATCTCTGCCATCGGGACTGTGCAAGTGAGTGCAGTAAAGTTCCTCTCAATTCACCTAAGGACCCTCTCGGCCTTTCCTACTGGGAGGTTCCCTGCTACTGCTACTCCCCTAGCGGCAGTAGCCGCGACTTTCGGTAGTGGGTGACGCCTGTTCCGTGCATAGTCGACAGGTCGCACGGGTCCCACATCTGCATGTAATAAACGTTCACCCATCAAATACTTTGGCATACAAAAAATGATATATATATATAAAAAAAAGACATAAAAATTACATATGAAAACAAAAAAACTACAAAGGTGGAGACTTACCCATCTCCCCTCGCTCCTCACCAGGAGACATGGGTATCTCTGGATCTCTAGAGAAGTCTATCCCTGCATATGGGCAGTCCTCGATAGTAGGCATCTGTCATGAAAACCAAGACAAAAAGTTGTCGTCGAAGGCCTCAACGGTCCTTCCACCACCCTTTCGTGGTAGTAATACTGCCCATCTACACATTGTAGGGAAAGAGGCCAGATGTCCTCATACTACAACCCGAGGACTGAAGCACGGAACTCTCTCGAAAAAGAACAAACACAAGATAGTCCTGAACCCAAAGTTCCTCTATGTCCGTTGTCAGAAATCTGTCAATTGCCTCTTCATACACTCCAGCAGTGTGGTGCTCTAATAAAAAATTTATGCATTCATGCACTAGATAGCACAGTTCATCTGTGCGTGCGAAGCCTGATGCACGGCTGCTGAGCCGGTAATCTGCCCAATAAGCAACAAGATGGTCTGCAGTGCTAAGTTGGTAATCTTGCTAATAGGTACTTGGGAACCTCTACGATCGGTCCCAGCCTCACATTACTCAGCTACCAACTCCGAGATCTTGCTTGGCCCCGCAGGAAAAGTTTGGAAATTGACTGGTTCCCCTCTCCTTGAGAGGCCAGTCAGAAAGTAAATGTCCTCGGTGGTGGGCACCAAGGATTTCCCCTCTAGCATGAATGCCTCTACATCAGGGTGCCAGTAATCAATCAAGGCATTTAGTAGCCTTGGTTGCATGTACATAAACAGACATAAAAATAATTTGAGCAAACTGCATTGCATCAGCATGGCCACAACATTCAGATCTGCAGCAACCAACTCACTGATTGCCTCATGCTCCCTTTCCCTCCACTAGACATACATCCTTCCAAAACAACAAATTAAAGGAGGGTCAATACTTCTTTTCATTGGATTTTTCATCAATAGGGGGGTACACGCGATCTGTCGAGGTGACAGTCGCGTGTACACGTGTGCAGGCTTTGCTTTGCACGCATGTACCTAGGGTCGACCTTTTTGAGGTCGACGCCCACCCAAAAAATAACTTAAATGCTTAAATTGAAGTATTGAATAGATAGATAAGGGATTTTGTACTTACTTGGTCCAAGAAGAAATCTGTTTCGTCCACTATAGTTCCCAGAATCACGATCTTTGACAAAGGGGGTCTTTTGGCTCCAAAGTCAATTTTCAAATTAGCAATGGTGATAATGAGCTGCCAGCTTCTATTTATAGAGTTGTTGGCCTCTTTTTGTCACTTTTTTGGCCCCCCTTATCAGTTTCTTTATACCAAAAACCATTTAGAGTGATCCAGGAGTTATATGGGAGGGATTTGATCAGGTAATGGAACAATTTTTTTTGAGTTTCGAAAAAATATTGACGGTCCATAAAAAAATTATTTTTTCAAAAATCAACTTGAGCATATAGGGTAGGATATCACCCCAACTTTTGAATCTCGTTATATTTTTCTTATGCTATAGGATCGATCCCATCAGGTTGTGACACAGAACCGTCATATCTGCTTTAGAAGTGTCGCAACTTGGTGGTAGAGCTTACCGAAACATGGAAGCCCTAGGTAGGTCCTGGTTGCATTATGGTGTCCATGCCATTTCTCGAAACACTGTAGGCTCGGGAGTCCATATAGTATTTCCTGAATATGAGTTTGAGCCTCATTTGCATGAGTCTTTTTCACTCTTTGTCTTACCCTCAGGACTCCTAAAAAATAACGGGTCTCCTTTTAAGCCCTTTTCAGACCCTCTAAAAATGAAAATATTGCCGAGCGATCTTGTGACCTTTTCACGCTCATTAAACTGAAATTTGAAGTCACGTCTGTCCAGTGGTGGTTTACCCCTTTTTCGGTCCGAACGGTCAACTGTATGAACAAAGGTATACTCTATCGAATTCCCATTCTTTAGAAGAGTATTCTCAGGTATAATTTTATTCCTTTTTCGGGCCTGAGGGACTAAATTTAGGAAAAAGAAACCCCCACGGAGTCCATAGTTAAGCTCTTTTCAGACTCCCTAAAATTGAAAAGATCGTCGAGTGACCTTATTCTTTCACACTCATTAAATTGGTCCAGAAGAATATTCCTGACGGAGTCCATAGTTAAGCTTTTTTCATACTCCTTAAAAATGAAAAAATGGTCGAGTGATCTTGTCCTTGTCACACTCGTTAAAATGGTTTTGAATTGACGTCTAATCGGTGCTAGTTTATCCCTTTTTTGAACCGACTAGACTATTGTCGAAAAAGGTACCCCATTAGAGTCTCTTGTTATGCTTTTTTAGACTCTCTAAATATGAAAAACCACCGATCTTACCTTCTCTGGGCTCGTTAAACTTACATCAAAGGATGTTACCATTGTGTGTTCTATCAACCGCATTTGCATACCTTATCCATCAGCCTTGTGACAGTTTGCTTCTGTGTCTTAACACATTTGGCCGCCGGAGGATTTTTCCCAAGTATCATCTTACCAGAACATCAGTCTTGTCCTTGTGCGTTGAGCTTGTATGTTTGCAGTACTCGTTCCTCCATTGTAACGTAATATTCCTTTATTCTTTTTCAAAAATCATCAAAAAGAACAAAAAAAACAAATATACCCCAAAAAGAGGATGGGAAAAGTATTTTCTTTATTGCCAGCATAATGAGTCACCCTTGGATAAAGCACATATGTCTGTTTGATTATCAGACTATGCGATGTAGTACGACCTTAGGATGTTTTTCTCGCTATATAGAGTTTTGTCCTCCACCATTTGGTTACTCTTCCAAACATACGGAGAGTTTGCGTTGCCTCCTGCTTCGTAGACTTATGATTAACATATATGTTGCCTGAGTCTTATCACTTGTCGTGCTGTTGTCCAAGGGAAGTTTTTCACTAAGCCTGAGTCGACCCCTCTGCAATATGTCTCTTGTCCACATACCCGGCCATCCTGAACGTCCAATCAAGTCCTTGTTCGAAATCACTGAAGCCTTCAGTCCGATCATCAAAATTATCAAGTCCATAACCGACGAGTCAACGAAGACCTCGGGGTAGTGCAGTCGTACAGTCATATTACACTCCTACCCAAGTTTGATAATATTTTGAAGTTGTTGCTCGAGCTATGAAGTACAACCATCAGGCCAAATTAGCTTCTGGAAGATGGATACTCTATCTGTATATCTTTCTGATTTCAAGATATAGCTCCATTGTGTATTATTCGTGGCTACTCTTTACAGTTATTTGACATGGATCTACAGTGTATTTGATTGGTATCCATGGTTCTATTTTATCCCGAGCATGGGTATGCCCACCTGAGTGAGACATTTGTTATTTTGCAGACGGCACCTCCTGGTTCTTGATCCTTGGGCTCACTCATTCAACACATCAATAAAGATTGGTAAAATATTGGTAATGTATTTCGGCCATCAGATGCTCTTCTGACCACACACATTAGGGGGCATCTTTTATAACCCTAAATTGCACCACACATACTTACTTGGCATCATGCCAACTCATATCCCTTCATTGCCAAAACATCTACTGAACAAACTCCTTGGAAATACTCTTATGTCAAGGCCCACACGCCCTAACCCATTACTGCACGCATGTGCACGCTGGCTGGCTCACTAAATCCCATGTGTACCTAACAAAGCACAAAAGGAGGAAAGTTTCTGATGGAACAAAAAGCTATGGGTCAGTTAACTGAAACTCCCAGCCATGCATGGCCGAGAGTTCGTCCAAAACCCTAGCTCCTTCTATCCTATAAAAGAAGGGGTAGGGGTACCATTTGGAGGAGGAAAAATATAGTGAAGAAACTCTGCCCATTTGCTGAATCCATTGTCCCAACCCTTTAGCCTTTCCTCAAGCCAAAGGAGAATTAACACAAAGCAGTTGGAGGATAGAAGAGGAGGAGCCCAGGATCAGGATCAAGGAGCGGTGGCCGATCTTGACTTTGATTGTAAGTTGATTCATTTTTTAAAATAATAAAAGAATACTTTTCCCATCCCAATGCATGAGTTATATATGGTTTGTTTAATTTATGCTTAATTTCTAACCCTCAAGTAGAAAAGTAGCATGCATGCATAGTTGTTTTTCTTGATTGCAGGTTATCTTTGGAAGGAGCAGCGCCAGCAAGCGGTCAAAGCACAATGGAGGATCTACACCAAACATCAGTAACAAGGTTAGTAGTTCCTTTCCATGCATGTATCGTGAAAAAAGGGTTTAAGTTTTGGGTGGTAGGTTAAAAAGTAATTTCTTTACAGTCAAAATCTACATGCAAGTCTGACCCTAGTTTGCTAGTCTATAGGGTATTTTTCCCAACAACAATAATCCTAGTCCTGATCAATATGCAATGTTGAAAACTCCTCAGCAGTTTCCGAAATTTTTTTGATTTAAAGATCATCCTCAAACACTTTCCAATTCTTGACATTGTTAGGTATAAAGGGTCTATATTTTACTTCTATGTCATACCTATGCTTAGGTGGTAGAGGGATTCTGAAATTACTTGTTGAGGCAGCCAAAGAATCAGCCAATGTATTTTCCTCTCTTGGGATGAATGAAATGTTGAAGGCCAAGAAAAAAATGTCAATCAGGCCCCACACTTCATTTCTATAGGTTCTGAGCCTAGGATGCTTGGCTTGATATAGATTTCTAATTTGATTAACAATCAATTCTTCATCTCCAAACACATATATTTCATTGATTCCCATGTCTCTTGCAACCCTTAAGCCCAAAACAAGAGATGCATACTCTGCCACATTATTGGTAGCTTCAAATTCCAGTTTGTATGGCAGAGATATGGCTTCCTGAGATAGTGAAACAAAGACTAATCCAGCACCAACAACATCCTTAGAGGAGGCTCCATCAAAAAACATTTTCCAAATAGAGGTGGTGGAGAAAGAAACTTCATGAAAAAACATGGATTGTTTTTAGAGCTTTAAAGCAAGCTCAAGAGCATCAGTGAATTGCAACAAACTGGCCCCCAACTTGGTGTCAAGTGAAAAGATAGGATAGTTGGTAGGTCTGCCTCATCACTGATAATATAAGCCAACTGGGATTCTTTGTACAGTATTCTATGCTCCCCTCTAAAGACTAGAATGGTATCATATGTAAGGTCCATCTACAAGGTTCCCCCGAGCCTTTTAATCCAAGATCTTGACAAAAGCATGCCAAAATTGGGATGAACATCATCCACCATGATATCCATGACCACACTTTTCATAAGCAGCTAAAACAAGGTCACAACTAGATCTTTGATGACCCCAAGACATTGCACCCTCCTTGAATCAAAAGAATACATATCACGATAAGCCTTTGTGATTGTTGAGTCTCATGATTGTCGCATTTTCATCCTCTTTTCCTTTCAACATTCATCACATTTATCCATATTCTACCATTCATTAATACCATTTTCATAATTAAATATCAGATTAGTGTTACACATCAAAATTACTCACTTCGATAGTGTCGCAAGTGTCGTCATTACAAGTGTCGCAAGTGTCGCATTTTTCTCACAAGTGTTGCAAGTGTCAAGCAAAGCATACTGCCATGATGCCTATGTCATACTTATAACGACATCAAAAAGACACTTGAAACACCTCAAACACTTGATTTGGAAGAAGAGGAATGGTTAACTGGAGTTATGTACCTCTTGACATCTGAAAGAACCATTGAATTTGGGTTTTTAGAGGAGAGCACTCCCCTATACCTCTCTCAGGAGTGTTGGCACCCCCCTATAGACTGTTAGGGAGTGTTATAAAACTTCCTCTACCATTTTGAAGGAGCGCTACTACTTTTGAGAGTGTTGGCACCCCTCTAAACCTTTCTAGGGAGCGTTATAATGCTCTGATACCCCTTTTGAGGGAGCACATTATAATGTCTAGCCATGATCTTAGGGAAGATCCCTAACTCAAGGAGCAAAATCCTCAACTTACCCCAAAGATATATCAAGTGGTTGAGCCTCTCTAAACCTCTATAAGTAGGCTTTCTTATGGTGAAAAGGGGATCTGGATGGAGAACCATACCAAACTTATGATCTCATAAGTGGTATTTGGAGAAGGGATGAGAAACATGAAACCTATGATCTCATAGGAAACACACAGTGAAGTGGAGGCTAATCAGCGAAGCTATCATCATTCCGATCATGGAGATTTTGAGCAAGGGTTAGGCAAGGAGAACTTGATGAAACTGCTACATTCCATCTATGGCTATAAGTAATGTTTTGTCCTCATTAATGTAATATGCTTGTCCTGTTTCTTTCTAATTTGTGTTTGAAATTACATGAATTTGTCTCTAAGTAGATAGGTCTTCTTCGAACTAATCTCAATAGGATAGGAAGTGGTTGTACTTTGTTTGTCTACAGGGATTATCGAGGAGCTCAAGATTGGAGTTCAACTCAGAGCGTGCAATGACAAACGCTGATAAAAGGTACGTATTTCCTCCTTCCTCTTCATGCATTAGTTTGTGTAGACCTAAAAGGAAGTCAGTGACCATGATAAGCACTTTTTGTATTAGAGTTAAGATTCTAGCTCTTTAAGGAGATCTACCTGTCTGCAGGAAGATTTTCCTTCAACAGAAACTGACGACTCCACTAGGGAATCAAATCGAAACTTTTGGTTTTGGTTTTTCCTCATAGAACTTGTCTTACCCTTTGTTTTATATAAGCCTTCCCCAGCCCTTATGTATGATTTAACTTGCTAATTCAATCCTCAATCCATCATATGCATCTTGATTGACAAAAAATTGACTGAGTTTTTGGTTTTTTGACATTTTTCTGAGTTTTTTGAGCCTAGCGCCCCTGTTCCCATGTTAACCTAGTGTCAACACTCCCTGGAGGCCTTAAACAAATATTTATAATTCTCTGGTGGCCCTTACACCAGAGCGCCAGCCTCTCCTTGGAAAAAATACCTTCCAGAATTGTGTTTTCTGCAACTCAGTCTCTATTTTTTGCCCTTGTCTAGCTTCTTGATGCTTCATTACAACTTCCTAATGACATTTGACCCTTTTCTTTATGAGAAGTAGGCACTTTTTTTTTCATATTTGGTGACCTTCTCTCTTATTTTGATTTTTCTCTCCTGTTGAGAATTTGGAATTGATCCACTGCCTTTTTCTCTCTTGTCTAACTGAGCAGAAACTCTGGTGAAGGACATCAGAAGTCTACGAATCTTCTCATTTGGTTTTTTTTTTTTTTTTTT
>ML783731.1:50940-73044 GCA_009831015.1 Picea engelmannii
TTTTGAGGTCATTGTTCTTGAACATCTCTCTTTTGTGTGAATTATTTGATTTTGCTTTGTTATCTTTTGTTTTCTATTTGCTTCTTGTTTCAATCACAACAAGAGGGTGTGTGTCGTGTGTGCAAAATCTAATCATACTTGTCCAAATCTCCTTGATCTGAAAAGGTAGTTGGTAGGAGAAGTTTTTTGCATTGAATTAATCATCGTTCGCATACAAATGACAAAGACACATATTAGTGATTTGTTTGCATATTAGAAGGCATTTTTGAAAATGTTTTAGCATTGCATTGGACTCGATTGAGAACCAATTGATTGAGGACATTTCATATTAGTGTTTGAAATTGAAAATGACTCTTTCTCTTTCCCTTAAATAGGCATTCATTGAAAAGAAATGATTGCTTATCATCTTTCATGCATATTTTTGGGAATTGAGTCCTCATTTCATCAGTTTCACTTTCGTGTACCCTTTGAGTAAAAAATAGTTGTAAAACGAACGCTAATTAAAAATTATCTAGAACATTTTTTGTTTCTAGGATCTTCCACCAACAGTAGACTAGGGTTATCACTTTGGATTAGGATGCGAGTACAACTCTCCAAATTTTTCAAAAAAAAAAATAGCATCCTAATCTAGGGAGAGTCAAATCCAATTGTCGTATTGGTTTTTTGGGATCACCCTCTCACATAGGGGTTACGTACGAGGTCGCATTCGGGCTAATTATGGAGATTATCCCTCTATGGTTCAACTGTTTGTAGTGGTCAGATCATATATTGGGGGTCACTTAGAGGTATACCCACGATTATGTGTGTGTGCCTCTTGGGTTGATTTCAGACTTATTATCCTGCCCATACATTCCAGATCGGACTCTCGACTGTACCTTCCCAAGAACTCACTGTAAATTGGTGTCTTTAGTTGCCATAATATTTAGGTACTTACACCAGGTGACGGTGAAGGGAATTCTCACTGTACTTGGAACAGACATTGGTCAAACTCACTCGGGCTCCTTGGAGGGTAAATCCACAATTACTACATGAAAGCTTGCACCAATGTGAAAGTTCGTTAAGCAGGTTTCCATTGTAACTGTTCCACCATATCCTAGCTCCTTCTTGACTTGATCACGCGATGTTGGATTTCATCACCAACTAGTACGATCATCGAGAGAAGTTTTGTTTGCTTGGTTGATTCCTAGATTTTATTAGCGTATGTTGTTTCTTTTTGTTAGTTAGCCCTAGATTTTCAGTGTGCTCTGTTATTCTCCACAATTGAGCCTGTAGACGATCACAGTCTTCGTCGATCACGTAGGATGAAAGGGTTTCCTCCAGAAGGCTATCAACCCTTACCTCCTAACCCTCTAGAAGACAACTACCATAGAGAGGTAGAAAATCCATCTAATGCTAGAAGTGTTATTTCTCCTCTGTTAGATAACCTAGAAGATGCTTTGGTTATGGTTGCAAATCCCACTACATCTGTGTCGGTAACCCCTCTCAAACCACTTTTAGTTCATTTAGACTCCCTTGGGAATATCATTGACGAAGAGGTCCCACGATTACCAGAGAGGGTTTTTACCAAAGCATATATGGGATCCACAGAACCAATCTTTGGTGATGAATATAGGGCTCTTGTTCATCCTAGCACCGCAGTAAATACCAATCCCACACCTGCTCGTTCTGTATGGAGGACTTTATTGGGACACGATCTCTATGAACATTTCGAATCCTTTCGGCAACCGTTTCATCCTCATGACCCTCCTAGTGAAACAAGACCATTCGGTCAAACCATGAATCACCTAGTCGATCATGTTGTTAACCCTACTATTACACCAACAAAAGTCCATCCTAATGTGGACTCATCACCTCTACTCATCCCCAAAGAACTTCAATGTCTACCCCCATTTCTACAAGCTTTTACTCTACAGCTCCACATGTTCCACATGATCTTGTTGGGACATCTTCTCACATGAGAACATAGACCCATGTTGGCCAAACACAACCGGCTGGAGGGAAACCACCATCCAACGCACCTTTTCCTCCTGGAGGACTACCTTTCCATGGCGGGCCTACCCCTCCCAGGGGACAACCCCCTTTTCATGCTCCTCCTGGAGGGCAACCTCTGTTTTCCAGTCATACCCCGGTCATAAATCCACCACTGGCAGGGGGGAAACCCTCGTTTGTTGGAAACCCTTCACAATCCTGGGGAGTATCTTCAGAAGGAACTTTTACTCAACCCCACATTGGGGAGCACTCGTATAATAACCCACTAGGAGGAGTATCCAATCATGTTCCTTCCAGAACATCTTACGCATAGTCTTATCCGGGCGACATCCCAAACACCACCTAGAGTTCTCTGGGACCATAGTCTTATCCTCCTCATGAGACTCATGTGTATATGCGTACGAGATCTACTCCTTACCATTCTCAAGGGAAAATTGTTTATCCTCCTCATGGGCAAATAAATCACCCGGCCTATAATGTTCAGAACCCAGCCGGTTATGCCAATGTTTCTCATGCACCATCGAATCCTTCTTATCCTAGCCAGCAACAAACGTATGTAGGAGGAACTACTGGTTACAACTATCCACCGAACCCAGTCTATGGTCCTACTAGTGTTCCTATGTCGCACTAGTATCATTTGAAAATTAACCGGCAGCCACCTTTCCTTGCGACTCTGAATCTCCCAGACTTGTCTCGGTTAACTAATGATCCTATTTCTCATTCACTGGTTTGGCCAGTCATTCCAGCTAAACTTCCTTTTGATATTACAAAATTCGACGGAAACCCTTGCGAAGATCCGAACAACCATGTGATGACTTTACATTTGTGGTGTTCATCAAACTCCCTCATGGATGATTCTATAAGTTTGCGTCTTTTCTAGCGAACACTTATCGGTTCAACAACAAAGTGGTATATTGAACTACCATGTGCTTCTTTTCATGATTTCAATTCCCTTTCCATGTCTTTCCTCATGCACTTTCAACTACCTATTCGATACGAGACGGGTACTAAACTCTTGACCTCCCTTTTTCAAACCAACTCCGTGCATATCTCTGATCATATTCATGAGTGGAGGCGACGACAAAGGAAGATCAAGACAGTCATTCCTAACATGCTCTTGGTGGAATGGTTTACTAAATCACTGTTACCCCCTATGAGGAACAAGCCATCGCTCGGGCTCAGTATTTAGATTTGTTTTATTCCCAATCTAGTACTTTGTATGATTTTCTTTTGAATGTTGCTCGAGCTAATACTGATCCTTCTAAACCATCATCCTCATCTCATGCGGATGGTGTTATCGGTTCTGTCAAAACTCAATCCTTTTCCCAATCGACTACACTCTCCTCTACCTCCCCCCAAACTCAGATCTCTGAGGTGAATGCAGTTCAATATACCCCTTCACAACAGTCCGGAGGTAATAAGAAGACAAAGAATAAGTCAAAAAATAATAATGAACAATCAAAAAATCAAACACCTGCCACCGAAAAGGAACCACAATAGAAATTGAAATTCTCATGTATCATTTGTGGTGACGATCACTACACTCGAGACTATCCACTTCGCAATGAAGTGGCCAAAATTTTCCAAGGAAAGTCACAACTCGTTGTGCTTACTTAGCCTTTTCCACAACAACAATCCATGGTTGCTCAAACCCCCTCTCCTGGGGGCAGTTCTAGCGATCCTAATGATGAGGCCTCATCGAGTGCACATATTTATATGTTTAATGGGATCAATTTTACCACTCGCTCTAATACATATGACACACCAGGTAACCCTGACAAAGGAAAAGAAACTAACGATACCGGTACTTTACCGGATCCATCATCATCTTCCGTTAGTCTTCCATCGGTTAATCCTCCATCTGGACCTCTCCAGATTGAGAAACCCACGTTTGAATCTATCTTACACCATCCTAAGAGCACTATCTGTAAAGCTACCTTTAATCCTAGTTCACATTCCGCCCAGAACTACAACATTGTTGAAGATTTGGCTCAAGCACCGTGCGTTATGTCTACGTTATAAGTTCTATAGCACTGCCCCAGTCAATGTAGAACGCTCTTGGATGCTCTTGGTGATGTTGATCCTAAGTCATCCAACCAAATCATGTTTAACCTGGACAATTATGTGTCTCGACTCTCTCACCAACTTCCTTTCCAAGTTGATGTTGTTGTTCACAACCAACAAATCCATCGAACTATTCTGGATGAGGGAGCCTCGACTTGTGTCATGTCTTTCGTGTGTTGGAAAGGTTTGAAATCACTATCACTCAACAAATCCCCAACGATGTTACGCGCCTTCGATGGGTGAGGTTTTCATCCCCATGGGATTTTACAGTCCCTGCCCATCCAATTGGGTGGAAAAACTGTTACTATTGATGTCGAGGTGGTTGATTCTCCCCTCGATTGCAACCTGTTACTTGGAATAAGTTGGTTTTATGCTATGACTGTCGTTGCCTCGTCAGTTTTTTGATGTGTCCAATTTCCTCATCAGGGAAAAATTGTCACTGTTGATCAGTTGGATTTCTGCACAACCGATGCTCGTGCCCCTGCTACCAACAATATTCCTTTCTTGGGAGACCACAAGATCACATATGAAAGCATTGGTGTTGGCTTACTAAAATATTCTAGCCTCATGGGTACCTTCCCTACACCACTTCCACCAACTACACATCATATTTCCACCATCGATATGATTTCGACCGCGACTTATCAATCTTTGGAATCATCTGACCCTTGGATTGTACCTCGTCCATTGGAATTTGATGCACTAGGTGACACCCTGCCACTTGGTCTAGCCGAAATGTCGTACATTTCTATCCAATCTGTTTCTCCCTCATCAAATGACCAACATCTATTGACACTTGATGTTTCCTCGATGCAATCACGGTTGAGTTCCTTGTCATCTGCGATCTACTACATTTCCCCAACCTTTCCTTCGGATGAATCTATTCCGGAGATGCTTCACATTGACAAGTTACCTTGGGATAATAACCGTCATCAATCCTCTTTTCTTCCCCCTCGTGAAGAAATTTGGGTAGATATACAGTCTATCTCCCCTCCTGATGTCGATTTTCTATCGTCTCCCATGCTTTCAACTTTCGATGATTTGGATCTAGTACTAGACATGGTGATTTCTTTGGTAGGGTTATTGGAGCCTAATCTCCTTACTCCTATCACGACCCTCGACATGTGTTCCTTCCCAAGTGATTATCTTCCATCCAATGAAGATCTCTTGGAAGCCATAATCAAGTTTTGTCCCTTGACATGGTATCCTTCCAGAGAATTATCCTCTCGGAAGCCATGATCAGAAAGAAACCACGAGCATAGTTTCTCTTCTCTATAGCAAGCTTGTTAAAAAATGAAACAGAGGCCCTGAGCATATTTCTTTTCCTGTGTCAAGCTCATTAAAAAATGAAACAGTCACCTCTCTTGAACCTTCTTTTCATCCACCCTTCTCCTTTTTCTCATGTACTAAAGAAATTGATGACGACCTTAGAGCCGGTGAATGAATTGAAGCCTGGAGGGCATGTCTCTAGCCTTTGATGATCTTTCTGGAGTTAAGTCGCTAGCTTTCATGCTGGGGGCATACTGAGCTCAGTCTTTGTTCTTTCTCGTGCTTGTAAATACATGAGAATGCATCCAGGTAAAATTTTATCTCTTTTTCAGACCTGTATGGATACACGAAAAAGGAACCCCTTGGAGTCTCCTTTAATCTCTTTTCAGACTCTCTAAACATGAAAATATTGTCGAGTGATCTTGCTTTCATTTCCACTCATTAAAAGGTTTGAAAGGGCGTCTTTCGAGTGATAATTTATCTCTTTTTCATCCTCGCAAGACTAACATTACGAAAATGGACAACACTGAAATCACCTTTAAGTTCTTTTCAAACTCTCTAAACATGAAAAGATTGTTGAGCGACCTTGTTCTCTTCACTCTCATTAAAGTATTTGAAGAAAATGTTTTTTGAGCGATAGTTTATCTCTTTTTCGGTCTCATCAGACTACTTTACGAAAAAGGAACTGAGAGAGTTCTCTTTTAAGTATTTTTCCAGACTCTATAATCATGGAAAACCTTCGAGTTTCCTGTCTTTGGACTCATTAAACAAAACATCGACAGGCCCATATGGGACCAAACCCTTACTTTTTATAGTTCGTTAAACAAAGGAAGACGAACTCACTGAAGGTGAATTTTATCGAGCATGTGTTATCCTCCTCGAGCTTGTTAAATTAAAAAGAGGTATTCGTCTATCTATATGGGGGAAAAAATTGAAAGAATCAAGCCAAGCAATTTTTTGAGAACATTACCAAGTAACTCTTAGAGTTTCTCTTGAACACGGCACTTTGTCTTTTGCATGCATTATAATCTGCTGAACCTCTGCACTGAGCCAATCTTTTGAGTTTCTTTCACTCCTTTGGGTCACTTGACGTAAGTCACAGCATCCACTGCATCATCAAGTTTTGGTCCATGTCATGTTTCTACTGTTGTGCCTCAGTGTTCAAGGGAAGTATCCACCTCGAGAGTTAGCCATCACAAATACCTTGTCTCAATACCTATGTCAGTTCATGTTCGTTTGATCTACAAATTAAATATTTTTTTCTGTTTTGTGTCGTTGATGCGGGATACATCAAGGCCCTCTTTCGATGAGTCTATTCCTATCGACTTCAACACATTATCCAGGAACTAGATTTAGAAACCAATTATTACTTTGGGACCTGTATGCCTCAATGGCAGGCCTCCTCACATCCAACAGTGGGTTTACATCATTGACCTCTGATTGGATGATTCCATGGATGTTCAACTTCATCTCATCCATTCACATTCGTTGGAATGTACTAGGGTACCTTGGGAATCATTGACATTAATGGTGATTTCCCTCATGCTTGTTAACGGTTTACATCAATGATCAGTAATCAAGTGGTTTCTTCCATGTTCAACATCGGGACATCTATTCACATGGTTAGATTCGTACTACATCGAGATCGGTAAGAAGACCCTGGGTTGAGTGATCACTCTAATATGTACTTTTCCCAGGTTGCGATGGAATTTGTTTTGCACAATGACACATATATTGTTACATAGATCCACTTTGAATTGGTCGTGGCTATGTCTTGTCATCTCGTAGATCCACTGTGTATTCTTCATGGCTACGATCAGTTTAGGTCATGGGAGTATAGATCCACAGTGTATTTTTAGTGGTTATACTTTTTTATCAATACAATTATGGATCCCCAGTGTATTTTATGGTGGCCATATCTTGCAAGTCTTTATCACCCAAGCATAGGTATGCCTGCCTTGGGTTTGAAGCATATCATAATATTTGTTGGATGTTTGTGTGCAACTTCTGTCAAGTTCTCTACATATATACCCTTGCTTGAAAGTCTACAAAGCATTTCAGTTATCATTTCTCATATTCTAACTTCATACTTTGGGGGGCAATCTGTTACACATCAAAATTACTCACTTCGATAGTGTTGCAAGTGTCGTCATTACAAGTGTCACAAGTGTCACATTTTTCTCACAAGTGTCGCAACTGTTAAGGAAATCATACTGCCATGATGCCTATGGCATACTTATAACGACGTCAAAAAGACACTTGAAACACCTCAAACACTTGATTTGGAAGAAGAGGAATTGTTAACTGGAGTTATGTACCTCTTTCCATATGAAAGAACCATTGAATTTGGGTTTTTAGAGGAGAGTGCTCCCCTATACCTCTCTTAGGAGTGTTGGTGCCCCCCTATAGACTATTAGGGAGCGTTATAACACTTCCTCTACCATTTTGAAGGAGCGCTACTACTTTTGAGAGTGTTGGTGCCCCCCCTAAACCTTGCTAGGGAGCGTTATAATGCTCTGACACCCCTTTTGAGGGAGCTCTACCTATTCTAGGTAGCAATTGGTTTGTTGAGAAGAATGGGGGAAACATCTTTTCAATCTTGGAAGGAAATTGGATTTGAATCCCTAGTCCATCCATGATCTTAGGGAAGATCCCTAACTCAAGGAGGAAAATCCTCAACTTACCCCAAAGATATCTTAAGTGGTTGAGCCTCTCTAAACCTATATAAGTAGGCTTTCTTATGGTGAAAAGGGGATCTAGATGGAGAATCATACCAAACTTATGATCTCATAAGTGATATTTGGAGAAGGGATGAGAATCATGAAACCTATGATCTCATAGGAAACACACAATGAAGTGGAGGCTAATCAATGAAGTTATCGTGATTTCGATCGTGGAGCTTTTGAGCAAGGGTTAGGCAAGGAGAACTTGACGAAACTGCTACATTCCATTTATGGCTGTAAGTAACGTTTTGTCCTCATTAATGTAATATTCTTGGCCTGTTTCTTTCCAATTTGTGTTTGACATTACATGAATTTGTCTCTAAGTAGATAGGTCTGCTTCAAACTAATCTCGATAGGATAGGAAGTGGTTGTACTTTGTTTGTCTACAAGGCTTATCGAGGAGCTCAAGATTGGAGTTCGACTCGGAGTGTGTAGGGACAAACGCTGGTAAACGATATGTCTTTCCTCCTTCCTCTTCATGCATTAGTTTGTGTAGACCTAAAAGGAAGTTGGTGACCATGATAAGCACTTTTTGTCTTAGAGTTAAGAGTCTATCTCTTTGAGGAGATCTACCTATCCGCAGGAATATTTTCCTTCAACAATTAGCCTTATTATTTTCCAAATCATTTATTTTAGTATTAAAAGAGAAATTGTGATTAAATATTAGAAAATTGACATGTTTTCATATATCTCAAAAATGTGTGAGCTTTATCATGTGTAGGAATATGAGAAGGATTAATTCAAAAGACTTCTCGAATACTTCCTCTACCATTTCAAGATGTGAGGAGATAATTCAATCATAATCCAAGGAGGAGATCATGGAGATTTGGTTGTCATATCTTATCCAAGATATATGAGATATATGTGTGAGTATTTGAAGGGATTATATTTTGTAATAAAGGGAAATAGGTTAAGATAAAAGTGGATCTATAATTCTGAGATGTTTATCTCCTTTTCAAAGCTCTCATGTATAAAAGAGAGTGCCCTCTCTTCATGAAAGGGGGGGATGAGAATCATTATTATGTAGATTGGAGGAGGATTCATTATTATGTAGATTGAGGGAATGGTTATGAGATAGGTTCTTGAGGAGAATTGTTATGATGTAGATTGGATTCATGAAGAGACTCCTTTGGTAAACCTAGTTGTTGAAGATTAATGCAAGTTTGGATTCAATGATTTTGGCTCTCTTAGAAGTTATCATCTGTTTATCTAAGAGCTTCCATGTTGGCATCAGCAAGGGCCATTGATCCAGCTTGGTAAGCTTGATGTAAATTGATAGTGTATATTTTCATTTCATGTATTTGTTATTTCGATTTCATGTTATTTTGTTTCATTTCACTATTCGAATTTGTTGCAAAGTGTGGTAATGTAGGAACAGTTGCATCTCCATATTTCACCATACATGAGCTTTAATGGAGCATCCCACTTGTTAGTTTAGTTTCTCCAAGAGATAGAATCAATGTTCATATTTTCTTTTCATGAGCCATCAATGAACATGTCCATCACCTGAGCAAGAGCTTTTGCTTGTTTATGAGTTATGTTTGTTTATGAGTGTTTCTTTCTAGCTTTCAAATTGTGTGAAGATTGTTATTTTTAAAATTGTGTTGGTTTCTAAATGGTTTTCTTATCTATACTAAACAGACATAGGAACCTATATGTTATCGGCACATATAGTGCATCAACTCTACTGATTACGAATCATGGTTGATAATCAGGGGTGATTTTAAGAACCCCCCCTAAATTTATATATATAATAAATGGGCAAATCCCCATGATACATAGGAAAAAACGAAGGCTATTTTATCAATTCTATAGTATGTATATATAATTTTTTGGTGAATCTTTTAGTCAATTATATAATCTTGTAAAATCTTGGCGAATCTTTAACCTTATTTAACCTTAAACCCTAATCTGATGGCTATGCATTCAAGATGCTGGCATATTCTTAGTCGTCCTCCAAAATCAATGAGCCAGATTTATTGCTCATAACTTCCTTGCATTTATGAAGGCATCCGTTAACATGTTTACTTTTTTACATTTACCTAAGAATACTTAAAAAATTACTGTGATCATATATAATTGACATGTTCAAATGATTAAGAATATAATTGACACATTCAAATGATTAAGAATGATTAATATGTATGCATGCCACATTTATATCACTCCACACTTTTTATGTTAGAGCACCATTTTTTTCTGATCCCACGACCTCCACACATTACCTCCCACGTTATGAACATTCCACGACCTCAACCGCCACAACCAATTAGATGTGAAATGCGTGGAAGACCTCGCCAAGCTGGAGAAGAAGCTCAAGAGTTCCCATAGCTTGGAATCGATGGTAAAATCATCATATAATAATCAGGCCATCCAATCCTCAATATTCTCGTAGGCTCAGTTGAATCCATTAAAATGCCCCGTAAGGCTTTCAGTGGCGCTAAGATAATGGGCAAGAAAGGTAGTCGTTTAATGGTTGCGAATTCGTACAGGCTATAGCTATCACTTCCAAAACATATTTTATAGCACTCACGGGAAACAAACAATATATAATTTACAGATCCATTCCCAACAGCGAGTGCTGAACGTTGTACATAATGTCCAAAATGAGCACTTCTATTTTTTGTAAACTTCTCAACCCCTGACGGATTTCGATTCAGGGACAGAAGAAACCCCCATCTGATGTAAGATACTTTAATGCCAAATCTTCAAAGTTCTTTGATATTACGATTACAGTAATATAGCTGTAACTACAGATATAAGGAAAGGAAGAAGGAGGGAATGAAGGAGAGAAGAGGGAGATATCTCTCTAAACCCAGCGTTTTCTTCTACGCGCTGCTGGTATCTGTTGTGCATTCATCTATGGATTATTAAAAAAAAATTCTTTAATTCTTTTATAGTCTCATTCTAATTTCTTTGACTTCGTTATACTTTATATAGCTTATACTTCCAAGATTGTCATTTTAATAATTGCAAATTTAAATACCTATAAATTTAAATGTAATTTCCATATAAGTGCACATAAATTTAATATGGATCAAGAATCCATGAAAGTTCATGTTTTTGTTTGTGTTTTTGGGTGCGTTTCCTTTTTTTACATATAAGGCACTTGAATTTCCCAATAAACTTTGCCATTAAAACCATTTTTATATCATTAATTTTTAAACTTTATATAGCTTTACAGTTCGCACAGAGATGAAATTTTTTAAGAGAGTAAAGTATTCTTAAATTTCATTAATTTTTAAACTTTATATAGCTTATACTATAATTTTTATCTTAAGGGCACTTGAATTTCCCAATAAACTGGGGGCTTGTTCCGTCCCTGAATCGACATCTGTCACGGGTTGAGAAGTTTACAGAAAATAAAAGTGCTCATTTTGGACATTATGTACAGCGTTAAACACTCATTGTTGGGAATGGATCTGTAAATTATATATTGTTTGCTGCCCATGAGTCCTATAAAATTTGTTTTGGAGGCAATAGTTGTAGCCTATACGAATTCACGGCCATTAAGCGGCTACCTTTCTTGCCCATTATGTTAGCGCCACTAAAAGCCTTGCGAGGCATTTTAATGGATTCAGTTGAGCCTACGAGAATATTGAGGATCGAATGGCCTGATTATTATATGATGATTTTACCACCGATTCCGAGCTATGGGAACTCTTGAGCTTCTTCTCCGGCTTAGCGAGGTCATTTCACATCTAATTGGTTGTGGCAGTTCGGGTCGTGGAATGTTCATAATGTGGGAGGTAATGCGTGGAGGTCGTGGTATCAGAAACAAATGGTGCTCTAACATAAAAAGTGTGGAGTGATATAAACTTGGCATGCATACATATTAATCATTCTTAATCATTTGAACGTGTCAATTATATTCTTAATCATTTTAACGTGTTAATTATATATGCTCACAGTAATTTTTTAAGTATTCTTAGGTAAATGTAAAAAAGTAAACATGTTAACAGATGCCTTCATAAATGCAAGGAAGTTATGAGCAATAAATCTGGCTCATTGATTTTGGAGGACGACTAAGAATATGCCAGCATCTTGAATGTGTAACCATCAGATTAGGGTTTAAGGTTAAATAAGGTTAAAAGATCATTAATTGTGCCTATTTTCAATAGATGTACGCCTTTCGTCTTAATTAAATATATTATTACAAATTTCTTTTAATTGTCAAGAAAAAATATATTTTATTTTAATATAAAAAATTACAAAGTATATACAAAAATGGTTTTAATGATATCTAGTATTTATATATGTATTTGAAATTTTCTAAGGAATATAAAATGTATTTGAATTTTATAGGAAAACAAAATATCTATAACTGCAAGATTAAATATATTATTACAAATTTCAAGAGAAATTTTATTTTATTTTAATATAAAAAATTACAAGGTACATATAAAAATAGTTTTAATAGTATCTAGTATTTATATATGTATTTGAAATTTTCTAAGGAATATAAAATGTATTTGAATTTTATAAGACACAAAATATTTGTAACTATAAAATTAAATATATTATTACAAATTTATTTTAATTGTCCAGATGTAAATAATATTAGGTTTAATAAATAATTTAAATAAAAATACCTTATAATGATATTTAAAAATAAATAATTTTAAATTTTAAATAAACATATATCATTGAATACAGAACTACATAAAATCAATAATGATAATTTATATAAAAAAAATTATAATAATATTTAAAAATAAATATTGTAAGAGTTTAAATAAACATATATCATTTGGCGGTAATCCCTGTTTCCCATCCATCCCTCTTAGTAGTGCACGGGCCTCTTTAGGATTTCCCCCTACTGTTAGTTATCCTTTTGTGAGTTTACCCACGGGACACCATAGTCCTGTCAGCCAAGTCCCTTCGTTCTTTTCACAATCGACCTTACCTGCGACAGTGCCACCTCTTCACGCATCAATGCCTAATCCACCATTCGTGTTTGGTCAAACAAACCCCACTAGTGTTGGTTGCGTTCATTCTTTATGCACTAGAAAGATCTTTGTTTCGTATGGGTGAGACGCATGCATCTTTATGGCTGGTTCGAACGACTTAAAAGAGAATTTGAAAAATAAATAATTTAAAAATTTAAATAAACATATATCATTGAATACATAATTACATAAAATCAATAATGATAATTGATATAAAAGATGAGATGCACATAATTCCAAAAGATGAAAACCCCAAATATGATCTCAATTGACACAAAAGGTTAAAATGAACTTCTTACCTTAAATATAAAATGAGTGTAACTCATATACTTCACCAAATGAACTGCTCGAGAATATTTAATGTAAAGCTTATACAGAAATATAATAGTAAATCAAATACACTGCTCGAGCATCTTTATTAACGTAAAATGCATACCCGGTGGATATTATTTATTAATGTAAAGCAAATACCTACACCAAATATTTCTCTTGCTAATGCCAACGAGGCAGGTTGCTTCATTGAGCCCAGTCATGCAGGATCTTCACTCCTACATATCTTCATTCATGTAGCACAACAACATTATATATATTATAGCTGACATCCACTTTTGTATTGAGAGAACGATAGAAACCACATTGAAATATTGAGAATATTGTAATTAACTGCCGAGCACCATAGTGGTGGCTTGTGGGTTGGTTCCAGGAGTGTCTTTGAACGTGGAGGTATCCACAATTCTGATATTATCAACTCCGTTCACCTGATACTTCTGGTTAACCCCTTCCTGTAAATCATGGGCGAATGGAAGGTTGCAGTTCGGAATTGCAGCGGCGAAAACGTTTTAGTTTTTCCTCTCCGTTGGAATAAACATGGGCTAACCCTCCATACCTATTTTTTTTTTAAATAAATTTAGGGCGAATGTTAATAATGAGAAAAATGCATCACAACACACAAAATTCGCCCAATAAAAATTTGAAACCCCCTAATTTTCACCCATGAGCGAAATTTCGCCCCTAAAATTATCTATGTTGATAATTTATGTTTGGTAATATATTATGCATATAATTGCACCAACATTTTCGTGTTGTTGTCGGGGAGTTGTAAATAGTAATAGGTAGCAGTTTGAATTAGATTGTTTTAATGATTTTGGATTGGTTTTATTTATGAAAATTTTATTTTATGCAAAAGTGTGTTTTATTTATGCAAATTTAGTTTTCATTTATGATGGGATAACTTGTGCGAACCGATAACATAGTGACAACAGGGTCCCAGTAACACAAGGAGTTCAAGTTTGCGTGTTTTATTTTTACAAATAGTTTTAATTTCTTAGTTTTAAAATTCAAATCTTTGATGATAAATCAATCTCCTTTTTTGATATGGTTTAACTATGAGTGTAATCTTGGAACAACTCACTCAGATCCTTGCAAAATTCAAGAACTCCTCTTCTCACAAAGAGGATATCTTGATAGCAGCCGAGGGCTTAATTACTCCTCTAACAACAAACGATGAATCAACATATGAAGAAGCCTGCATATTCAATGATGAACGGTTATGCAAACAGGAGATTAAGGAGGATAATGAGGAGTTGCGACACGATCTGACGAGTGAAAACTATGCCTACAAAATCATTATCAAACAATGGTTTCAAGCAGGTACGAAGTTAGATCTGTTTAGTTTTTCTTTTTATTTTGTTAAATTACACTTTCAACAGTTAATTTCGAAAGGTTATTTTCAATTGTCATTTGCAAAATTCACAATGAACATATTCTTATCATTGTTATGCTTATGGTTACATTGGAAGTTTGATTACACGTAACAAATCTCTAATTTTTAATTAGCGTAATGTAGGTAGGACATTATTTTCAAGTTTTCAATTTTAGAATAAGTAGGCTCTCCTCTGTGCTTCATGCGGTCGCGAGGATCAGAAATAGGATAACTAAAATTGATTTCAGGAAGAATTTTAATTGTTGACGATTACAAAAAAATTGCCTAATATATTTTTGGTCTACAATTGTTCCATTTGTGCATAAATTTTCAATAAGTTTGTGAAGTAATTTTTTTTTTTTTTTAAGTTCTTCTATTTTTTTTATTCTTTCCCAAAACATAAAACTAAAAAAAAAAATTATGCTTTAAGTTAAATTAGAATTATTTTTTGTTTTTTGTTTTTTAGGAATAAAAAATAAACTTTAGCTTTTGTTTTGATTCTTTCTTTAACAAAGGAATAAAACATTTAAATATATATATATATATATATATATATATATATATATATATAAAACATTTAAGAAAAAAAAATTCTCCCCTCATGCATTGCATTCTTTCACAATGAAAATGTCCAACAAACACTGATTAATACAATTTCCATCGAATCAGCTAGAGAAACAAAACAATTTTTTGGAAATGCCCTGCCAATCTCCCTTGCAGACTTTCTACAAACCAATAACAAATATCTAGTGTTCTTCCTCTATACAGGGCGTTAAATACATCCAGTATAAGCTTACATCGGAATCGAATGTGATCTGGATATGAAGATGTTGTTCCTCAGGCAACTGTAGGTTGACGCTAACATCAGCTTCCCCACTATACTCTGCATGCTTTGTATCTTCTCTCACTTGAAAGTCAACATCGATCCCTCCTGGTAGAGCCCTACCAAGTTTACCCTGTTTTTGTCAAAGAGTTTGTAATAATGTTGGTGTTGAGAGTGGGATGCCTTTGCCAGTCCTATCATAACCTTGTGTTGCAGACGTTCAAACCCTTGATCACATGCATTGTTGATATGGAAAAAACCCCTGAGAACCGATCCATACCACAAGGACGAGAAGTCCTACACCACCACTCTACTGACCACCACTGCATTGGGTGCAATGAAGGCATCCACTGCAACATCTAGAACCCATGGCCCTAGAGGAACAGATGCTTCTGCCCCCATTGGAAATGCTCTGCTCCACTTCAATAACCATGGCCATGTACAAGAAGAGGAGGAGGGTGACACTTGGAGAGGATAATGCATGAGAATGGTGATGGGGTTTGTAATAATTCCAAAACTATTGACAATTGGTGAAGCCATCGAAGAGTATCTGAGACTACACGGTGTTGAACGAAATTCGTTGAAAAAAATCGTATGTCCACCTTGCAAAGAATTTATAGCGATTGCCTGATAACCTTGATCTGAGAAAGGCATGGAGGAACCATCACAGAGGAGAGATCGTTGAAGTGTGTACTGTGTTGGTCTTAGTACAGCCAATGATTGGGTATTGTATGCAGTGTGAAGTTGCCTTCAGAAACTGAATGAGGAATACATATGGAGTGGGAACTGTAAGATTGGATTTCAATTGATTTAATATTGTATGCTCCACAACCACCATATGTTCTGAGGTGTATTCTTGTGGTAATATGCCAACAAAGTCGTTGACCTATGGAGGCCAAATTGCTTCATATTTGCAAGCTATAAGCATTTTAGTGATACCCACTAGTTGTAATTTCCCCTTTGTAACAGTTTGAATAGAAAGATATCTATCGATGAGGTTCATAGTGAGATACAATGTCTCTGGCATCCAGTCAAATTTTAGATGCACCTCTATCAACCAATCAATGAGGATATCCCTCATATTCTCATTGATTTCAATCTGCTCTATCATATAATCTGGAGGTACACAGCTCATGTTCTCAATCTTTCGGTAGAACTTATATATATCTTCAACATTCAACAACTACACTCAATAGTAGGTCCCTCACCATCCTCTTTTCTGGAGTCTCATCATCAATCTTTCACAAACAAATCACAAATTCAGTACACAATTGCAAAGGCGTATATATGGATGTGCCACTAATGTAGAGATTTTCCCCTTGGATGAGGAGGATGTTGTTCAAGAATTTACAGATCTTCAGATGTGTCTCACATTCTATAGAGATTTCGTGGATACATATACAACAATTTAGAAGCAGATTGATATTGACATACATGAACAAATATGGAAATCCCTTCGAGCAAGATCCTTTTCTGCTACACACAAGATCCTCCTCAAATCGATCTTGAATGAAGACAAATTGGAATGCAGACAATTAAAAATCGAATTCCACGGGTTCTTCTTGAGTTAAAAACCCAGACTGTGACATCTAGTCACTGTCGATCAAAATCGAACCAATCCCATCGTCCATGCTAAGGAACAACCTTATTTCCAGCAAAACAAATGAAGGAAGATTCAACCATTTTCCTCACACGATGAGAATGGCAGATATGGACACGCCTCAACAAATAACCGGTACAAGATCTGTTTCAGCAGCACATCAATTGTTCAACAAAATATGTGCATAACCACCTGCTACAAATCGGTTTCAGGATCTCCTCCTGAGAAAGTGACCATTGAATTCTTCATTTAGACAAGGATGAAAGCATGGGGAAAAGTTCATGTTGTAGATCTCATGCTCTTGAGATTTCAAAAATATGTCTTCCAATTTTTATTGTTTATTCTTTTTATTTATTTATTTGGTTGTTGTTGTATAGTCGTTTAATAGTTGTATTTTTATTTTTTTTTTGTAAAATAGAAAAACAATTAACAAGGACATATATAGTTGTTATTTTTATTTGATTTGTTTGTTTAATAATAAAACAATAAAAAATAAATAAAAAATAATAAACTTATATAAACTAGTCAAAATATATATAAGCAATAATCTTTCATTTTGCAAAACTAAAAACATTATGAAATAGAAACAAAACAATTAAAAATAATAAAATCAGTAAAAAAAAAAAATGAAAACAAATTATAAAAAAAATCAAAATTGCAAATGGACATCTCACTCATTCTTGGACACAATATCCAAACATGCATTTATGCTTAAACACTAATTTGTTTTCTTGAAGTCACTTTGATAGAAATTGGGAGAAGAATCTAGCACGCAACAACAACAGGTAAAGATGTCTTTTCTTTTGCCGCATTCGTACTTCTTTCTCCATGATTATGTTTTTCAAACTTCTCACAAGTTTTTGTGCAGGAATTGGTACTAATATTTTTCAGGTTCATAGCCGGTCGCATCTCATGATGAAGTGATTTCCAAGAATCACAAAACTCTTCAGACAAGCATGCTTGTGAAAATATTGAAGGAGATAAATTTTTCATCGCACATGTCATGACGTTTGTCACTACACCTCCATCTTTCAAAAAACCAATTACGCCATGACATGATCACATACCTTTCTCCTTTCACGCTTATTCATCATTCATGTCGAAGTCTACTATTCCATCGCCTTATCCTTCATGACTTGTCACATGCCTATCTTTATGAGTCACATACATCTCTTTCCTATTTTCTATTCATTTTTCCTTGCAAATAAAACCATTCAGTTCCCTTTTTGATGACTACATTACCCTGCTTTCTTTTTCATACATACTATTGCTTCCGAGATCTTTTCATCTATAGTCCTACCAATGATTTTGTAAAAACTCGTGTTAACAAATGTGAAATTCCTTAAGGCCCACCTTTCAACAAGTCTTGCTTCATCAACCTCAACACCTTATCTAGGATATAGACTAGAGTTCCTTTGGATTACTTGGAGGCTTGCATGCCTTAATGGAAAGTTCTCTCGCTAACAATCATGGGAATACATCATTGTCCCTTGATCGTTAGATCTTGCAAGTGGCTCGACATCAGCTCATTCATTCTCACTTCGTAAGAGGTACTCGGGTACCTTGGCACTCATTGACATCAATGATGAGTTGCCTCGCATTGGTTAACGACATTCATCAATGGTCGGTAATTCAATGACTTCTCTTCATGCTCAACATCAACACATTCATTCACATGACTAGAATTGTACCATCGGGTTTAGCAGCGGGTGAATAATATACACTTTTCCATGACTACATCAGCAGTTGCAGCAGTATTTTTCCAGCTATATGAGAGTACCATAGTTCCACTTTCATACTTCCTCTTTTCCATGATTCATCAGCAGCAGTTCAGATTCCTCCACTTCACATTCTCTAATCTAGCAGTTACAACTATCACAGCTATAGCAACAGTCACCTTTCACATGATCGTGTAGCAGTGACATCTTCCATGCTCTAGCAACCGCATCAGCCATATTCCTATTACATAGTTCATCTACTTTTTGGGTAAGTGGAGGTATGTTGTTTTCTACTCTTTAATTATGCAATTCCTAACATGCTAGAGTCAATGAATTTGGAAACTTCCCTCACCATGTTCCATTTCCTTTCTCCTTTTCATACACATAACACATCTTCAGTTGGGGGGGGATATTCATTACCATTTGATTCCATTTACACATTCATCACCTCATATATTGATGACCAACATGTCTCATTCGAAATACACTTTGTTGCACTTTTTCCAACTATTGATGTATCTTGGCATGATTCATAACATGAAGAAAATGATTTCTTATGCACGTTGATGGCTTATCATTTCCCATGCATGTGTGCTTAAAATACTATTACAACGAGAAGACAAGTCAACAAATGAATGTTGTTCACACAAGAACCAACATTCTCCATATTCATGGTTGTCACACAAGAACCAACCATAAGAAAATGTCAGTTGTTACTTATGTATTTTACATCATGGAATGATTTCATTCAGAAGTCAAAATTCCTAAAGAATAACCATGAAAGGTTGCATGAGAACATACCACAAGATCAGTTGGGGTGGGGGGGGGATTTTCATCCTCTTTATTGTTAAAAAATATAATCATGCATAACCAAAATTGAAAAGAAGAGTTGTTTTTGCAAGGTTGCATGAGGACATGCAACAAGTTTAGTTCGGGGGTATGTTGAGTCTCATGATTGTCGCATTTTCATCCTCTTTTCCTTTCAGCATTCATCACATTTATCCATATTTTACCACTCCATAAACCATTCATTAATACCATTTTCATAATTAAATATGGGATTAGCCTTATTATTTTCCAAATCATTCATTTTAGTATTAAAAGAGAAATTGTGATTAAATATTAGAAAATTGACATGTTTTCATATATCTCAAAAATGTGTGAGCTTTATCATGTGTAGGAATATGTGAAGGACTAATTCAAAGACTTCTCGAATACTTCCTCTGCCATTTCAAGATGTGAGGAGATCATTCAATCCTAATCCAAGGAGAAGATCATGGATATTTGGTTGTCATATCTTATCCAAGATATACGAGAGATATGTGTGAGGATTTGAAGGGATTATATTTGGTAATAAAGGGAAATAGGTTGAGAGAAAAGTGGATCTGTAATTATGAGATGTTTATCTCTTTTTCAAAGCTCTCATGTATAGAAGAGAGTGCCCTCTCTTCATGAAAGGGGGGATGAGAATCATTATTATGTAGATTGGAGGAGGATTCATTATTATGTAGATTAAGGGAATTGTTATGAGATAGGTTCTTGAGGAGAATTGTTATGATGTAGATTGGATTCATGAAGAGACTCTTTTTGTAAACCTAGTTGTTGAAGATTAATGCAAGTTTGGATTCAGTTATTTTGTCTCTCTTAGAAGTTATCATCTGTTGATCTAAGAGATTCCATGTTGGCATCGGCAAGGGCCACTGATCCATCTTGGTAATCTTATTGTAAATTGATAGTGTAGATTTTCATTTCATGTATTTGTTATTTCGATTTCATGTTATTTTGGTTGATTTCATTATTCAAATTTGTTGCAAAGTGTGGTAATGCAGGAAAAGTTGGATCTCCATATTTCACCATACATGAGCTTTAATGGAGCATCCCACTTGTTAGTTTAGTTTCTCCAGGAGATATAATCAAAGTTCATCTCTTATTTTCATGAGCCATCAATGAGCATGTCCATCACCTGAGCAAGAGATTTTGCTTATTTATGAGTTATGTTTGTTTATGAGTGTTTCTTTCCATCTTTCGAATTGTATGAAGATTGTTATTTTTAAAAGTTTGTTGGTTTCTAAATAGCTTTCTTATATATACTAAACAGACACAGAAACCTATATGTTATCAGCACATAGAGTGCATCAACTCTACTGATTACGAATCATGGTTGATAATTTATGTTTGGTAATATATTATGCATATAATTGCACCAACATTTTGGCGTCGCTTTCGAGGAGTTGTAAACGGTAATAGGTAGCATTTTGAATTAGATTGTTTTAATGATTTTGTATTGGTTTTATTTATGCAAATTTTATTTTATGCAAAAGTGTGTTTTATTTATGCAAATTTAGTTTTCATTTATGATGTCCTAACTTGTGCGAACTGATAACCTGGTCACAGCAGGGTCCTAGTAACGCAAGGAGTTCAAGTTTGTGTGTTTTATTTTTACAAATAGTTTTAATTTCTTAGTTTTAAAATTCAAATCTTGGATGATAAATCAATATCCTTTTTCGATATGGTTTAACTATGAGTGTAAGATTGGAACAGCTCACTCAGATCCTTGCAAAAGTCAGGATCTCCTCTTCTCACAAAAAGGAGATCTTGACAGTAGCTGAGGGATTAATCACTCCTCCAACAACAAACGATGAATCAACATATGAGGAAGCCTGCATATTCAATGATGAACAGTTATGCGAATAGGAGATTGAGGAGGATAATGAGGAGTTGCGACACGATTTGAGGACTGAAAACTATGCCTACGAAAGCATTTTCGAACAATGGTTTCAAGAAGGTACGAAGTTAGATCTGTTTAGTTTTTCTTTTTATTTTGTTAAATTACATTTTCAATAGTTAATTTCGCAAGATTATTTTCAATTGTGATTTGTGAAATTCACAATGAACATATTCTTATCATTGGTGCGCTTATGGTTACATTGGAAGTTTGATTACACATAACAAATCTCTAATTTTTAATTAGCGTAATGTAGGTAGGACGTTATTTTCAAGTTTTTAATTTTAGAATAAGTATGTTCTCCTCTGCGCTTCATGCAATCCTGAGGATCAGAAATAGGATAACTAAAATTGATTTCAGGAAGAATTTTAATTGTTGACGATTACAAAAAAATTGCCTAATATATTTTTGGTCTACAATTGTTCCATTTGCACATAAAGTTTCAATAAGTTTGCAAAGTAATTTTTTTTTTTAAGTTCTTCTATTTTTTTATTTTTTTCCAAAACATAAAACTAAAAAAAAAAAAAATTATGCTTTAAGTT
>ML783731.1:77753-88531 GCA_009831015.1 Picea engelmannii
ATTTTCATAATTAAATATGGGATTAGCCTTATTATTTTCCAAATCATTTATTTTAGTATTAAAAGAGAATTTGTGATTAAATATTAGAAAATTGACATGTTTTCATATATCTCAAAAATGTGTGAGCTTTATCATGTGTAGGATTATGTAAAGGATTAATTCAAAAGACTTCTCGAATACTTCCTCTACCATTTCAAGATGTGAGGAGATAATTCAATCCTAATCCAAGGAGAAGATCATGGAGATTTGGTTGTCATATCTTATCCAATATATATGAGAGATATGTGTGAGGATTTGAAGGGATTATATTTTGTAATAAAGGGAAATAGGTTGAGAGAAAAGTGGATCTGTAATTATGAGACGTTTATCTCCTTTTCAAGGCTCTCATGTATAAAAGAGAGTTCCCTCTGATCATGAAAGGGAGGGATGAGAACCATTATTATGTAGATTGGAGGAGGATTCATTATTATGTAGATTGAGGGAATTGTTATGAGATAGGTTCTTGAGGAGAATTGTTATGAGGTAGATTGGATTCATGAAGAGACTCCTTTTGTAAACCTACTTGTTGAAGATTAATGCAAGTTCAGATTCAATGATTTTGTCTCTCTTAGAAGTTATCATATGTTGATATAAGAGCTTCCATGTTGGCATCGGCAAGGGCCACTGATCCAGCTTGGTAAGATTATTGTAAATTGATAGTGTAGATTTTCATTTCATGTATTTGTTATTTCGATTTCATGTTATTTTGTTTGATTTCACTATTCGAATTTGTTGCAAAGTGTGGTAATTGAGGAACAGTTGGATCTCCATATTTCACCATACATGAGATTTAATGGAGCATCCCACTTGTTAGTTTAGTTGCTCCAGGAGATAGAATCAAAGTTCATATTTTCTTTTCATGAGCCATCAATGAGCATGTCCATCACCTGAGCAAGAGATTTTTCTTGTTTATTAGTTCTATTTGTTTATGAGTGTTTCTTTCCATCTTTCGAATTTTGTGAAGATTGTTATTTTTAAAAGTGTGTTGGTTTCTAAATGGTTTTCTTATCTATAATAAACAGACATATGAACCTATCTGTTATCGGCACATATAGTGCATCAACTCTACTGATTATGAATCCCGGTTTATAATTTATGTTTGGTAATATATTATGCATATAATTGCACCAATAGTGATCTCTAACCCTAGTTCTTCCATGACAGTTTTGGGCATGAGATTATGAGATGCCCTAGAGTCCATCATAAAATTATGCAACACCTTATCATGTATGTTCAGTGATGTTTAGAAAGGAGCAGATGAATCATCTCCATCTTCTGCCATGGGACCTAAGATGGCTACTTCCTTTTCATCTTTGATATCTACTGAGTCTATGGAATGGAGGGTTGGCTCAGACTGCAACAACTTAGAGAGGGACCTCTTGAATTCTTCGTGTTTGACTATCTCTGAAAGGGGAATAGGGATCCTAATTTTCTGAATTTCATGCTCAAAGAAAAAGGAGGAAGGAGGCTTCAGAATATCTCTCACCTCTGGGACGGGGTATTTGGCTATTGATGGGGGATTCTACGCTTTCTTTTCTTTTTTGTTGTTTGCTGCATCTTTAGCAGGATTCTCTGTTATGCAAGGTTGATCAGGGAGGTCAAACTTCTCTTCTTTCTTCTTTGACCTAAGGTTATATTTATTTGGACTGCTATTGCCTTTCTCCCCCTTACTCAACTCATTTATTTGGTTATCTAGGCAATACCCTCATATGCAAATTGAGTCAAGTGAGAGAATGGGGAGGTGTCTCCAAGACAATGGATTTCAGGATCTACCTCTTCCTCCTCTCCTTACTCATCAACAACAAGGTTATTTTGAAGAGGGTTTTGGATTTTTTTATCATCCCTGTCTCTGATCCTAGGTTCTCTTGGGAGAATATGAGGGGCAATATTAATTTGTCTTCTGAAATTGCCTTTATTATCAACATTTTGGGCACTATTATAACCTTGCTTTCCTTCAAGTTTCATTTTCTCCATTTCTACAGAAAGAGATTTAATCATATTGGTCAATTTATCCACTTGAGGATGGGATGTAGAAGAACCAGAGGTTGAGGCCTCAGATCTCCCTCTTCCCCTGTCTCTGTTAGCTTTATTCATGATCCTGTCAACTGCTAATACATTGGATTCTACTTCCAGGGCTGCATCTTGCATATGAGCCAGGGAACTAACTCTTCTTTGTCTGATCAGGAGGTAGAATTTAGGGTTAAAATAAATACCATAATTAATTTTGGCATAGGCTTCAGTAGGCTTTATCTCGGCAGGGATTTTATTATACATCTTGTTGAATCTTTTAGAGAAATCAAAGACAGATTCTCCCTCTTTCCTCTTCAGGGACCCAAACTCTTTGATATAATACATAAAGTCTCTTTTATCCCCCCACTATCTCAAGAAGGCATCATCTAGAGCCTCAATCCCAGAAATGGATCTAGGGAGAAAACCTCTAAACCACTTTCTAACCTCACCATCAAGGCTCTAGACAAAGACTCTCATCCAGACATCTTCATTTTCAATATTCAAATTATCTGCATAGCTTTAGAAGGAATCAAGGTGCTCCTCAGTATTTATATATTCTTCTCCAGTGAACTTGGGCATATATTTAAGGTAATCTCCAGTAGGGAGAGCATTCATGGGCTGAGGTAGGACTAGGGGAGCATATCTTGTAGCCACTATGGCATCCATTCTATTTCTAGGGGGATTAGCACTTGCCATAGGGATATGAGGTGGACGAGAATCAAGAGGAGAAGGTGTTAGAGTAGGGGAGACTTGAACTGAGATTCTGAGAGGAAAGGGAAATAGCAGAGGGTTTGAAGAAAAGAATACCGAGCTTGGGGGAATAAAGGTTTCTCTTTACACAAAATCAATAACTTTAACAGGAGGAGGGGGGGTAAATCCCAGGGTAGGAAAATCTTCTGAGGCATTGGGTTTAAAACATGGTATAGTTTTAGGGGAGAGTGGAGTGACAAGGATATCTCCCTCCAATCCCATACTAGGAGGGGAAAACTCAACAGGAACACTCCCAAAATTCAAAGTTTGGGAAAATCCAACAAAAGGTATAACAGAAGGTTGAAAAGAAGAAATTGGAGCTCCTATAAGGTAATGAAAATCATCAGAAATACCTGGTTCAGCAGTAAAAGTACCTTCATGAAGGGCCTTTCCCTTTCTGATAATTTTCTCTGTGTCAGCTTCAAGTGTTGCCAAAGGCAGTTGTGGAGAAAACTTCGTATGTCTGCCTCTGGAAGCCACAGCTGGAACAATGGATGGATTCGCATCAATGGATTCGCCACAGTAGAGTCTCTAGGTGCACAATTGCAATATTTATGTGTTGGGTTTTGATGCACCCTCAAAACCAGTAAGCTTTGTCCTTCAATCCCAGGGAAAATCTTCAATTCTTCCCCGGCAACGGCACTAGAAATGTTGGCATTGGAAGCCACCTTTGGATTGTTGCAGAGGTAAACCCAAGGCCCATCAATATGTATGTCATAGTGAATAGTTTTAAAGGGTGGTCTAATGGATGCAGTCTCAATATTATATCACTTTAACTCAAAAACACTAGGTTGATACACGTATATAAATGAGGTCTTGATCTAACTTTAGTCAATAAGTTTGTATAGTGGTGAGCAGGTCGAAGAACATGAGGAAAATGTGAAGGTCTTCTATGGACATCAGGTCTTCCAGCAGCCTCTGGAGGAAAATCTTCAGACGTAAGATCCTCTTGGATATGATAACTTTAAGAAAATGAAAAACATTGTAATAAAAACTGCAATCAAACCTACATTACACTACAGTCACAACACTCGATTGGATCATCCATGCCCGAGCTCTTAGAATCAGAAGTAAATAAATGAAGGGAGAATTGACTGCCATTAAACAAGAATTCTCAAGTAATCATACAAAGTCAGAGAACCAGAGGCCTCATCAAAACTTTACAATCAGGAGCATAGCTCTACCACTAACGCTTACAAAATATCAAAACTGAGTATTTATACTCAAAACAAAAACACAGAAGCATACTCGACTAGATGCATTAAAGGCATTATGTCTGCATCCTTCCTGATAGACTATGCATGTAGTATTTGTCTAGACATGAACCTCAGTCATATGAAAACAAGCTTCAAAACGGACTTGTTGATGAGATGGATAACTGACAGTCCTTTCCTATGCTTTCTAATTATGGTAGAAATGACATTCGACCACCACCAACCAACCTCAATAACTGATTCATTAGAATCGGGGAAGGCTCAAGCCAACTCTACACCTGTAGGACGTGGCAGCTGATGAGGTGATTGGTGTGCCAGGCATAAAATGATGAATGAGAGATGGCCATGTGGACAACGTAGGGGCCACACGAGTGGGAGCTTAGGTGGACAGGGACGAAGATGATGTGGGGTGAGGTGGCACAGGTGGCAGGATATGAGAAGGGGATAGGTACCGACAGAACGGTGAGTGGAAGACAGGTGGAGGGAGCGAATGTGATAAACGAGGGGCCACTTGTCAACCCGGGATAGAACATAATAAGCACATGTGCATATCGGGGCCGCAAAACACATTTTGAAACTTCCTCACTTTTGGGCCCGATGTGTGTCTTTGGTTGACACGTAGCACCTTTAAGAAAACATGGTTTTGTTCTCGACCCTCCCTACAAACTTTATCCTGTACGCATGTTGAAACCTCGATATGATCGACGACCATCGATCTAAGGTGCTCCAATATTGACCGCCCAGATTTGGGCACGTCTTATCACATCATGCCAAAAGATCACATCGCACCTCCGACTTAGGATATAAGCCGATTTGTGGGTTTTTTTCCCATTTTCTTTGATTCCTATGCCAAGGCGCCAACTTACTAGGAAAACACCCCCCTTTTACAAATAAATTTGATAACACTTGTCTACTAGGTGTCTTTGGAGACACTTATTGAACTTGCTCTTCTATTTTTGTCAAATTCTCTTCATCTTCCTCTTCTACTTCTTCATCGAAAGGTTGTTCCATTGATTCAGTTTCTTGTTTCTTTGATTTTGGTCTGCCTGTTTCCTCAATTGTTACATTGATTATTTCCACAACTTTGTTCAGTCTCAGATTGTAACACTTGTATTCTTTCCTTTTACTTGAGTAACCAACAAGTACTCCTTTGTCCACACGAGAGTCAAACTTTCCCATTCTTCCATATAATCTTTTGATGTAGCATTTGCTTCCAAAACTTTGAACTACTTCACATTTGTTGTTCTTCCTTTCCATATCTCATAGGGAGTTTTTTCAGTGTTGTTTATGAGAATTACTATGTTTTGAATGTGAACTATTGTATGCACTGCCTATGTCCCAAATATGTCTGTCAATATGGAATCCATTAGCATTGTTCGATCCATTTCGTATATTGTCATGTTCTTTCTTTCAACAACTCAATTATGTTGAGGTGTCTTGGCAACAGAGAATTGCCTTTTTATTCCATGACTGTTGCAGTAGTCCATAAAGTCCTTTGAAGTGAACTCGCCTCCATTATCATATCTCAAGCATTTGATTTTTGAATCCATTTCATTTTCAACCATTTCCTTGTAGATCTTAAAGTTTTCAAAAGCTTTTGACTTATTCTTGAGAAAACAAATTGCATTCGTTCTTGTATAATCATCAACTAATAACATAAAGTATTTCTTTCCTTTTAAACCCTTTGTTGTATTTGGTCCAACTAGATCAGTGTGCACAATTTCCAGTGGTCTTGCCGTTTAATATTCCTTTGATTTGAACCTAATCTTTGTTTGCTTTCCTTGTTGACAATGCTTGCATAAAGTGTAGGTTGGTTTCATGATCTAAGGCATTTCTCTGATTTCTTCTCTTTTACTGACTTTGACAAGGTTATCAAAATGTATGTGACCCATTATTTTGTGCCATAACCAACTTTCATCTTCCTTTCCTAGACAACACTTTTTATTTCCAATTTCACTTAACACATATATATTCCTTGAATATCTTGTAGTTGTAGCAATCAATTTTCCTGAACCTTATTTTCTTATCTCGCACTTTTGTGAATCGAAATTAACTTTATGACCTTGGTCACACATTTGACTCACACTTAGAAGATTATGTTTCATATCTTCTACTAGTATAACATTTTCTTTCGTTGTATTCTTGTTCCCAATTCTGACTGTGCATTTTCCAATGATTTTAGTTGAATCATCATTTCTGAAGGAGATTGATGCATATTTTTCCTTTCTTAATGTAAGAAACTTGTCTCTATCACCTGTCATGTGTTTTGAACAGCCATTGTCAACATACCAACCGTGTTTCTTCTTCTTAGAATGTAGATAGCATGTGCATTCTTCATTGCTATATTGATTCTGCCTTCTTATCCATGTCCTTTTCTGAGGTTCATGTCTGTGATTGTTGTTATTCTGTTGCGGTTCTCTAGGAGGGACTGTCATTCTACAATCTTTGGCCATGTGTCCAAAGTTGTTACATTTGTAACATTCCACTTCAGTGCTCAAAGATTCAAAACTATTGTAACTTATTCTCTATGTTTCATTAGGCCTTCTTGGATAACCCTTTTTTGTACGACTTTCGAAGTTGTTCATGTTCATGTTGTTAGCTCTGCAATTCACAGCCTTATGTCCAAAATTACTACATGCATAACATAAACCAAAAAATATAGTTTGATACCTAGGAGTTGAAGATATTATGAAAGGAGGTGCTCTTATGAATCCTTCTTCTTCTTGAGGCCTATCTATCCGTTGTTGATTCTGAAATTTGAATCTTCTCGGTGGAGGAGTGTCCCTGTAATATTCCTTGTATATATTCCTATCCCCTTTGATTGTTTCTGCATATCTTTTTGGATATGTTTCTTTCTCTACTGTTTTGGAGATTGATCCCTTTTATGTCTGATTGTATCCAAGTCTAGACTTGTCAAGATGAGATTTTTGGTTGTTGATAATGTCATCCAAAAACTTTGAGCTATTCTTCATATTTTTCTTCTGAATATTCTTTCTTAATGTGACAATGTCTTCTTCCAAATTTCCAATGTTCATGTCATTTTCTTCTAGTTGTTCTTTAAGTGTTTCTTCAACTCTTTTATCTTCTTCTATTTGAACCTTCAAATTTTTTATCAATTATTCTAGTTCTTGAGTATATTCTTTCATTTCTAGTTTCACTTGTAGTTTCTTGTTTTTCTTCTTTTCTCTTATGATAACTTCAATGGCACACATCAATTCTTCTCATTAGTCAACTTATGTCTTTTCAATTTCTTCTTCGACTTCTTCATATTCTTCTTTGTCTTATTCATATTCTTCTTCGGAGTCTTCTTTATCAAAGTCTTGTACTACCATGAATAGAAGTCTTCTTGTCTCACTGTGATTGACTTCATCTCGATCTGATGATGAGATGTCTTCTTTGGTGAATAAGCTTTTCTTGAAAACTTTATTTGTAGTTATTTTTCCTTTATATGTTTGTTTTCCTTTTGAGTAACCTTCAACATTTCTCTTTTTATTATGAAGACATTTGTTAGCAAAATGACCAATACCATCACAATTAAAACAAATTAAAGGAATATTACCTCTATACCTACTGTTGGTTCCCTTGTTTAGTCTTTTGACGAATTTGGCCACTTCTTCATCATCTTCTGAGATGTCATTGTTGCTGCTATGTTCTTCTTGTTGCTTTTCATTTTGATTTGATCATTTGGATGCTTTGAAGGATGCTTCTTTTACATCTGTATTTTCTTGTTCATTTCTCATTTCATATGCTGTGAATATTCTATGTCGTTCATCCATGCTTATTGAGTTTATATCTAATCTTTCTTCTAGTGTTGATATCTTAGGGTCAAATCTCATAGGAAGAGATCTTAGTACCTTTTGAAAAATTAGAGATTCTTCGATTTCTTCTCCCAATCCTGTGATTGCATTCACTGTTTCATCAACTCATAAGAAGTAGGCTGCAATATTCTCATCTTCCTTCATCTTTAGTTGTTCGAACTGACCTCTGTAAGTTTGAATCTTTGCTTCTTTGACTTTTGAATCTCCTTCATAAATATTTCGAAGCTTGTCCCAAATCTCTTTATCGGATTTACAATGTGCAACTTTTGTGAATACCATTTCACTGAGACCATTCAAAATTCCATTTGTGGCTTTGGAATTATTCAGACTGAGTTTCACTTCTTTTTCATTTATAGGTTGAACTGCAGGTGTTGTGTATCCATCTACAATTGAATGCCAAATTTGAAATCCATGTTCTCGTATATATGTCTTCATCCTTATGCTCCAAAAAGAATATTTGTTTCCATCAAACTGTGGTATTCCATTTTTATACAAGTTGTTTCTCTCCATGATCTACCTTTCAGTGGTTAAACTGATTTCTAAAGGAACCTCCTCTGATGCCAATTGTTGGATTACTAAGATGGGGGGGTGAATCAGTAATAGAGCAATTATAATCCTTTTTAACCAAATAATACAAGTGTTATATCAATGTAGAATTATGATCCAATAATGAGCAATGAACAAATGAACAATCATACACATACACAATACACTGGTGTTTTACGTGGAAACCCAAAGTGGGAGAAAACCACGTAATGTTTTTTCTTATATGTCTTGAAGAATTACATGCACTGGAAGCACCAACTTCCTTTGTTTTCTAGCTGAAACTGGAAGGAGGCTCCAACCTCCTAGTTTCTCAGGCTACAACCTGAGGGAAGCTCCAACTCCCCAATTCTCTGGCTACAACCAGGAGGAGGCTACAACACCCTATGTTCTCCAACTACAACCATAAGGTGGCTACAACCACATGTCCTTGCCTCGTCCAACCACCCTGAAGTAGAAGTAGAATGATGGAACCAATGTCACAATATCACTGTGATATATATCGATGTAAACCTGTACCAATAAACATGAACCATACATGAACCATGCATCAACTTGTACCTCAACCTATACCATAAACAAGTGCATCAACCATTCAACAACCTGTACCAATCAACATGTAATCAACCTGTACCATAAACAAGTGCATCCAACCATGTACCAAGTATGTACCGATCATGTGTCACCTACTCATCAACTATGACTCATTAATATGTACCAACATCATCAACTATACACATCATGTATGTGCCAACTCATTAACTACTTGTCTCAAACATATACCCAACATGTACCTTAACCAAAAGCCCTCATCAATTTCATCATCCAAATGTGATTTTTAACTCTGTAATATACCTGGTGTATATGATAACATACCTTCAAACCTTCCTTAACTTTAACAACAAGAGACTAGCATTTTCATCAAACTTTTCTTTAGTCTCACATGACTAGTTTTGGATTAGTCAACAACCCTAACTTGAAATAATCATAACTATGTACTTATAATGAATAAATATATGAAATGGATAAAAAATGTTCTTTAGTGTGTTTTATGCAATTTCTCCAGGTTTAACTACTTGAACCCTCTCATAAAACGAGTTATAGAAAAAATGGCATACCTTGTTGAATTTTGTCTTATTCTAGAGAGTGATCTTGTAGAGAGCACCCCGCGCATAATATTTGTTGAATCAATATGAAACTATTAAAAAGAATACTACAGACTATAATCTAACCAACACATTTTGTATTATTGAATTTGGATCTTTTATGAATAATTTATGGCATTTTTTCCTGAAACACATGTTTTAGACTAGTTTCAGGACTAGCCACAAACCCATTTTCCACAGAGTGTAACTCCAAAAATACAATGAACCACAAGCTGAATTTCTTACCACAGATACTTGGATATGTTTCCTCAATGGAATAAAAATTTCACGGTCTGAATCATTCCATAAAAAACTTTATTGTGAAAATGGTCAGATGACTTGTAAATAACATACCTTAGAAAGCATCATCAAAAGAATTATCCTCCCTTGAATTCTGGCCTTATTTTCTTCACCTTCCCTTTGAAATTTTTCTTAGATATCCTTTTGTTACCTCAGTCACCTATATATATTCAATATCCTAAAGTGTGATGTAAAATGATAGAGCCTTGCCTCTTATTTATACTCTCCAAGTAGCTTCCTTAAAACATCTTCTAGGTCACTTTGCCCAGTTTCCTTATTTTAGGGTTAACCCACTTCTAATTTCTCCATTGAATTTATTATTTAAATAATTTATTTTGTATTAAATTTGAATTATAGTAAAATAATCACTTCACTTTATTATTTACCTTCTAAAATCTCTTAAACCACTTTGACTACTTTGACCTTTTGGTGTTTCTAGATGACATATGAGGGTCCTCCAACTTCGTAAGTCCATAACTCTCAAACTGTGGGGAGTTATATGACATTCCACATACCAACAGAAATGGAATGACATGTAATATCCATATAGAATAGTATTACCTGAAAATATATCAAAACTCATACCATTATCCATCAAACAAACTTGGGTCCATTACCCAAACCTCGGTTCTCCAACTTCTCATGGCCATAACTCTCTAACCGTGACGAGTTATGTGATGTTCCACATACTACCAGAAATGGAATGACAAGAAATATCCATCTAGGATAGTTTCACTAACAAATTGACTGACCTTAATCTCATTATTCCACAAATAAGAATTGGTTCTCTAACCATACGTATAGGATAACTCAATCTGCAAAGCGTCTTCCCATAAGGGATTTCACCATAAGGGGACCACTTTGTAGTTCATCCATTTGTAATTATTATCAACCATGAAAATAAAATAATGAGTCATCTTTACATCAAAAACACTTGGGCCCATTACCCAAACCTTTGT
>ML783731.1:100497-116909 GCA_009831015.1 Picea engelmannii
ACTATTCTTTATTTCTCATAGAGAGACTCACATGGTTCCAAATCAAAGCAATTATAGAAGGAAAATCCTATGAAGTAATACAACCAACAGATTTTGTCAAAACCTTTCTAGCAGCCTCCATCCGGGATCAACACCTCTTATGTTAAGCATACTTCCATAATTAGGCTCTTCCCGAAAATAGGCTGCTCAATATAAACCCTCTTGTTGGAGATGTTCAACTTCGAGCATTCACTTCTTTTCTTTACAATCAAATTTTGTGGCAGAATGACTTTTCGGCTGCCAAGCACAATGACAACAATAAACTCCTCTGGATTAGACCAGAACCAGAGAGGGCAGCCATATTTATTTCAGAATATTATGAGGTCTTGAAACAACCAGGAGTGACTGAGCATGTTCAATAGCTACAGTCAGTAGTGCTCAAAGAATGTCAGCAAAGCATCAGTGCCATAGAGATTCCTGCCCTCCAGGCCAACAACCTGTTTTGGCAGCAATCCACAGAAAAGAGGCAACAACACAACCCTTTTGGTCCGGCCAACTTAGAAGAAGCAATTTCAAGGGTACCCAGCTACATCCAGTGTGTTAGACATTGTGCCGAAAACTGGATAGGGTACAAATTTTACTTTCCCCTCCTCTGGCTGCCAATAGAAACATATCAAGTCAGTTATAAATTATCTCAGAAGGCCAAGACAGCAGCATGGAAAAGACTGCAACAGGTCCAAGGGTTCAAAACGCCAACAGACAGTACCGCCCAGAGCTATTGCTTGAGTAATTTACACGATCAGAGCCAGTATCAAGATTCTGATTCAGAGTGAGTTGCCTGAGGACATGCAACACCTTGAGCTGGGGGGGATGTTAGGACCACATATTGTACCTTTTTGCCCATACTTTTTGCCATTATTATACCCTTNNNNACTTGTATTTAGACTCATAATATCACTTCATCTGATCATTCCAAGGTATACAACGTCCTTTCTCATTACTATATGCTTAATCTGTTTTGCATAATATTTTACATTACTTTTGTACTTAACCATTGATTAGAAGTGCATAAGTGTCCATAACTGAAGATTAGCATTTGAGGCCTGTGCTGAAACACAAAACTGATGCTGAAACACGGAGCTGCTACACAGTCTGAGGCCGCAGATGCTGAAACACGGAGCTTCTACACAGTCCAAGGCCGTAGATGCTGAAACACAGAGCTGCTACATAGACCGAGGTCGCAAGATGCTGAAACACAGAGCTAGTACACAGTCCAGAGCTGCAGATGTTGAAACACAGAGGAGACCGCTAGAACGATGTTGAAACACAATCCGTTACAGTTAGCTGTCAAGACCGACACAGTCAAGAGCGCAATTCACGTGGCTGAAACAGCCCGTGAATTGCGATGCTGAAACAGCATCAGCAGCGATGAGAAGGAGCTATTACACCAGCCATAACAGCAATACCTCGTTCATCTCTTGTATTAGCATTCGGTTGCGTGAGACTAGGACATCCTATGCTGATTTAGAAAGAAGATCTGACTTAGGATAGGATTCAGATATGCATTGTAATGATTGTATCGAAGGGATTTCCTCTTTAAATCATAGCAAAATCACCATTCGGGACAGCCAAGTTTTGATACATTGAAGCAACTCCAGAGAAGCGGGACGTATTTTATTCCTTCAATTTGTAATGTGATATTTCGACATATGAATATAAAACTGCTTTGAGTATCCTTCTCTAGCTTTTCGTTTAAGGGAATCTTGTGAGAAGGGAGGGCCCACCTTCATCACAAGATTCACCCATTAGATAGAAGTGTGTTAATATAATTTCTGTTTACATTTTGTTTAACTGTCGTTTGCTGAAACACTATTTTAATGAATTCCTCTTTGCTGAAACACTACTGACTCTATCTTAGTTATTGAATGGAATTTATAATTCTTTTTATCAGCAATCTCGTGTGATGATTTTGTGAGGCTAGCAAATAATTGGTTAAAGGTCCCTACTCAGACAGAAAGGGATCGAAACATCATACCCTCTGTAGAATTCATTTACTGTTGCATGTGTGCTAGCCAGAGAATTGGTTAAAGTGTTCCTGCTCAGACGGAAAGGGACTACAACACCTTGTCCTCTGTAGATTTCCTTTGCCTTTGCAAGTTTGCTAGCCAGAGATTTGGTTAAAGTGTTCCTGCTCAGACAGAAAGGGAATACAACACCTTGTCCTCTGTAGATTTCCTTTTCCTTTGCAAGTGTGCTAGCCAGAGATTTGGTTAAGGGTTCCTGCTCAGACAGAAAGGGACTACAACACCTTGTCATCTGTAGGTTTCATTTACCTTTGTAGGTGTGTTAGCCAGTGATTGGATTAAGGGTTCCTACTCAGAAAGGAAAGAACTAAAACATCCTGTTCTCTGTAGAATTTCCTTGGTGTTAGCCAGAAACTGGGTTAGATATCCCTGCTCAGAAAGAAAGGAATCAGACTGCCCTGTTCTCTGTAGACCTTAATCCTCACAAGTGTGCTAAAACAGAAGTAAGGCTCAAGGCTCCTGCTTAGACAGAAAGGAACTAAGTGCTTTGTTTTCTGTTAGATAGAGTTAATTGTTTTCTGCATTATTGTTTTCATGAAAAGAGTGTCAATGCTGAAGTCTCTATTTGAGAGTAAGGGTCATGTTCTCTGATTGCAGAATAATTGTTCTTTCCCATTGCAAGTATTACTTTAATGTAATCCAGGATTCTTAGATTGATCTTTAAGGAATTGCAATAGGGAGGTTACTTTCCTGTGATTTAATTCAGAGCTTTGGATCATTCAAGCAAGTATAATTAGTATAGATTTCTTTACTACAACACTAAGTTGCTTTTGGAATTGAGCATATACTGTGTGTGGTTATCTTTGAAACAAAAGACTTCCCTGGGTTGATAATTTATGTTTCACTTGGTTGTTTAAAATTAATTAAGCAATTATAGTGACCAACAAAGGGTTGACATCAATGACAACCAACCTTAATAAAAAATCCATCGAATGTCAAGGCAGTTGAAGAATTGTTGAACAAGAAAAATGTTGATATAGCCTCCTTGAGAAAGCAACTGAAGCTTCCAGCCATTGATGATTCACAAGAAAAGGAGATGGATGAAAGTGAAGGTCACAAAGAGGATATGTTGAAGCTTATCATGGAGAAAAATGCATAGATAAGAGAGATGAAGGTTGAGTTGGACAAATTTATCAAAGAGAAAGAACAGAGTGTGCAGATGGTTATTATTCCACTGGAGGTAGTCCCTCTAATAGGAGATAGTACAGTAGTAGCAACTACATCAGTAGAGATTCCATCAGCTATCCCAGTGAAAGTTCTATATGCTTTTGAGAAGCTGGTGAATTCTATGGAAGTCATATCCCTTCAAGGGGAGGAGATTAGAAATTTGCAAGAAGAGGTAAAAATCCTCCAAGACCTGAATTATATGTTCCAGTCTAGCTATCATGCATAAATGCATAAATCTTAGAGACTCATACAACAACTACAACAACTGTAGAAGGAAACTATCATGGCCAAGGCATTATCTGAGGCCAAGGAAAAAACTTGGATGGATATCAACAAGTCTTTGGAATAAATATGGCCATTCATACAAATTATATTCGAACAACATGAATGCGTATAGAAGGCCAGAGAAACAATTGAAAAAATAAGAGAAGAGCTAGGAGAAAGACCTACAGAGGCCATAGAGCTCATCAGGTTCCTAAACTCCAAGAACAAGCAGGAGTTGGAAGCATTGGAGATTGAAGACAGAACATAGACCACCCTTTAGGTCAAGAAGGTCTTGACCAAGAAAGGATTGGTTTTTTGGCTAGAGGAGAAGGCTCAGGTGATGGAATTTGGACTGCAGATATTTTTCAGCAATATTGATGTACTACATAAGAAGGGCCTCCCTATACTACTAGTAATAAATGACAAGCTCATCACTCTGTCATATTACAAGTAGAAGATCATTACAGTGGCAAAGGATGGTTCCAAATTTGCATCTATTCAGAGAAGAATTATTGGAAAGGAATTCCTAGAAACATTACAGTTGGACCTGAGCATACGGCATGAGATAAAACATATTTTCGTCACAAAGCCCACTTTTTCCAAGTATACTGAGATGGACGAGATATACAAAAGTTTACTCAATATTTCCATCCCTAGTAAAAAGAGATGTGAAGATTTTTGCTCTTTACTTGAGTAAAAGTGATTTAGAGTTTTGAGTCGACATGGAGCAGACAGTCAATTCAAAGGTAATGAGTCATCAACTACTTCCACAAAATCAGCACCAAGGATTCAAATAGATCAACAACATTCTTATATTTTGTAATTTGAGATCTAATTAGTTAGATATTTTTCCCATAATGTCCTAGTCATTTATGATATGATCAGTTGTAAATAATTGTATAAATACTTCTTCCTTTGAAGTATTGAGGGTTCATTTTTGCACCTAGGAGCTATTATGTAATCTTTTCAAAAGGATTGACTAGTAATAAAATAGGCTATTCACAGGATTCTTGTGTCAGATTGTTGGTGATGTCTCTCCTTTTTAAAAATTTTCTTGTTCTTTGTGATTATTTATGTATTTCAGTTTCTAATCATTAAAAGGAAGTCAATAGAACATAATTTATCTTGTATACTCTAGCTTTGGTATTTTAATGGTCTATATGTTTTTCATCTGATATTGAGTAAGGGAATTCTTACCTTCTCCTTTTCTTAGTGGAATCTCACATCTTTTTTGTCTTATTCACCTCATTAGATCTTAATAGATCGAACAGTTTTACTACCTTGCCCTGTGAAGAAAACCTCACAAAAAGCTAAATCTGATTCTGATATTTAATACAGACCCCATAGCCTAATGGAAATTTAATGCATTATTTCAGCCAACTTTTACAAAAAAACAAATTTGAACTATCATAACTAGCCTAACATTTAAAATCTAAATCATACAGAGAGATCCCTCTCTGAAACTAACGGGGCTAGATCCCACTTTCAAAAGTGGTTTTGATAGTTACCCTTGTGACTTGTCAATTTCTTCTACCCTTGAAAGCCTCTGGGAATTACAGAGTGATAACATAGTGGTGACCATACTAGGGAATGAACAAATTTTCCAAATTTATAAATCATATTCCCTAGATAAGAAAAAATTATTTTAAACAACCAAAGATCTAAATTTCAAGAGATAAATGCTCAGAGGTTGTTAAAATTTGTAAATAATTAATTAGGTTTTTAAAAGTTTAATTTCTGGCTCCAAAAAGAATTCATACCAAATATCACCTTGATCCATAACCTCTAACAATAGTAGATAATCCAAAAAAATTAATCAGAAAAAAAAGCTTATCTTCCAAAGAAGCTTGTCACAATACAAGGCATCTAGTTTGATCTTCCTCTTGAGCATAGCCTTTCTAGAACCAAATATGATAGCTTTGTGGATGAAGTAGTCTTAGATCAAAGCATCCTCCAACCTAGAAAAAATAAAAGACACTCTCCTGAAGTAGATATCGACCAACAAATCCTTTAAGACTTTGATAAATTACAAGGTCTAGCATTATAATTCAATCAATATTTGCATAAATATTAATTTCAATAGTCCGTTGAACTTTCTTCCCTTTCCATCTTTGCAGCTTCTATTAACCCTCAAATAAATCATCCTACATCTCCCATCCCTACTTCTTCCACATCTTCTATCACTTCTCCATCGATTGTACAGGTTACAATCCAACCTACTATAGGAGTTCCTACTAACCAACCTCCTCCACCAATCATGGAAGCAAGATATTCTCCCCTTGTTTTGGATTCTCCCTTACACAACATGCCCCAAAATTATCAAACTAGGATTCCTCAATTTGATGGCACTAGAATATTGAATGCACAACAACATGTGGAAAAATTGAATGATTTCTTCGATTTACATGAATCGGATGAGGAATATGTCCAAATGAGACTCTTTTCACAAAGTTTAATTGGTGATGTTAAGAAATGGTTCAAATCATTACTAGGTAATAGCATTGCTAATATTTTTTCCTTTCACCAATAGTTTCTCAGTAGATGGGAGGTAAATAAAAACCCACTCCAAATTTTATCTGAATATGAAAGTATCAAGAGAAACAAAGGGGAAAGTGTACATGACTATTGCACTCATTTAAACAATATCTATAATGCAATTCCTACTAACATTAAACCTCCTCAAGGCCTAGCTTTGATTAAGTTACCTAATGGCTTTGATGTTGACATGTCTTACCAATTGAGAGAAAGAAGCCCTGCAACTCTAGAAGATATGCATAAATGTGTTGTGAGTGTTGAAGAAAACCTACGAGCTAGGAGAGATAGACAAAGAACATAAAGGAGAGTCACAATCAAGGAAGAACCATCCACTTCCACTGCATATGCCAAAACATATTCCTTAGTTAGAACTATGGAAAGAATGATGGAAATATTAGAAATCACTGACATAAACCCACCTAGAGATAATCAACCTGCCCCTCAAATCTGAAATCCCAATTTCAAGAGAAATCCTCCCCAGATCAGAAAAAGAGAACCTAGAGAACAAACATAACAGATAGGTCGTGATCAATAAATTAGACCACCTTTTTAGGAAAACTATGTTGATGAGGGGGAAGAAACTATCGAGGGACTAGATGACATTCACATAAATCTAATGGGAGTAAATGAAAATGATTCCATATTTCTTTCCCAAGAAGAACAATACCTTTTCCTCCTTTCTCAGACTGAAGTAGATGAGGAAGAATCAAAATAGGAATCTTTTGAAAATGCAATAATGGAAGTTCATAGGCAATACAACTTGAGAAGTAAAAATTCTAATGATAATCCAACCAAGAAATCTTTTGAAATTAAGAAAACCTCAGATACTCTTGTCAAGAAAGTTCCTGAAAAGAAAAAATCAGAGGTCCCAACAAAAAGAACACCCGACTCTATACCAAAGACATATCAAACTAAGGTTTCCTCCACCATTCAACCCAATTATACTACACAGAAGAATGTGGCTGAGAAATCAGATGTTCACAATAAAAACATAACTCCTACCACATTCAGTCTGGAAAGTGAATTGGCTAAAATTAAAAATACCTATTCCTCTGTCAGAATTGATGAACAAGAATTCTTACAGATCATAAGTGATCAAATCCTTTAACATAGAGCCAGGAGTAGGTACAAACACAGTGAACATTGTTGATGATCAACCAGATTTGTTGTTTGGGCCTGAAGTTGAGGGAAAAGCTGAAGGTGGTTTTGTTCCTCCTTTTTACATCAGTTTAAATATTCATGATAAGACATTTCACAATGACATGCTAGATATTGGTGCTTTTCATAACCTTATTCATAAGGTTTTCATGGAGAAATTAGGGCTTGATATCACCAGGCCTTACAAGGATTTATACTCTTTTGATTCTAGCAAAGTTAAATGCATAGGTATGATCAAAGACTTATGTATTACTTTGGCACAAATCTGAGCCAAAAGCATGATAATGGACATTATCGTTGTAGATATTCCTCCAAAGTATGGCATGTTGTTATCTCGATCATGGGGATCCAAATTACAGGGTACCCTACAACTGGGCATGTCCTATGCCACCATCCCTTTATTTAGTCAGCAGAGAATATTGTATATGGAGACACTAATGAAATACATGCTTAGTAGTCAAGAGAAACCACATAACTACCCTTTATACTCTGTTCATTCTGATATGGACTCTTTTATTTTATATAATAATGGTGACATGGATAGCCAAATTTCACAATTGGAAGATGATGTGTATAACTTGGAGGAAAACAAAACAACCCCTGAAGAAGATAAAACAACAACAATACAAACTGATGAACCAGTAGAACCTCTCTAGAGTTTATATTTTGATGGTTCCTTTAGTAAAGAAGGATTCAGAGATGGAGTGTGGGTCTGTAATTCAAAAGCAAGATATTCATAAATCCATTCTTACAAATCAAATTTCCAGTGTACCAACAATATAGCAGAGTATGAAGCATTGATGCTAGGTCTAAAATTGTTGAAAAAACTTGGTGCCAAAATAATTTCAATAAGAGGTGATAGTCAACTTATCGTAAAACAGATCAAAGGTGAGTACTCTGCCAAACACCCGAGACTAAGGGCCTATAGAAATGTTGTTTTATATTTCTTGCAATGTTTCACTGAATATGATTTGCAGGTGATATCCAGAGGCCAAAAAATACTATCTGATGGACTAGCTACTTCAGCAGCCACTTGTAAAATACCATTTCATCATAATCGCCAATACACAATTGAGGTGAAATGCAAACCTATTGTCCCATACAATATCAGGTACTAGAAATTTTTTGGTAATGATGAACATATTGATGATTTTTTGCAATCCAAAAATGAATTTGAATGTGAAAATATTGATGTAGATAGTGATAATAAAAGTCTAAATAAAATAGATTTAGAAGAAATAAATGAAAAAGAAGAAAACTCGCATTTTTTTCAATTAAAGGATAACATTATGCCTAGAGGGTTAGTCCCATTGGAAGAACTGTTTGATTTCAATGATGTAGCTAAAAAAACAAAAATTGAACCTACTGGAAAAGATGTTGAGGATTGTAATATAGGGACTGATGAGGAACCAAAAATGATTAAATTGTCCAAATCTTTACCTCCTGCTCAAAATAATATATATACAGAATAGTTCAAAGAATTTGTAGATGTTTTTGCATGGAGCTATGAATACTTGAAATCTTATGATACTAGCATTATACAACACAAAATTGCAATAAAATAAGACCACAATCCTTTCAAACAAAAACTTAGGAGAATTAACCCCAATTTGATGCCTCTAATTGAAAAGGAAATAAAGAAAATGTATGATGCTAAAATCATTGCCCCATTAAGGTTCTCAAAATGGGTGTCCAATTTAGTTCCTACCATAAAAAAGATGTAAGAACCATATTTAACAAAGCCTAATAAAATACATAAATTTAAACAATTAAGATTATTTCAACGTATAAGAAATAAGCAATTTCATTATTCAACATATAAGAAGTAGAAATTTAAATTTATGAACAACATGCTAATAAATTTAAATAACCATCACATATTCATGAGAATGCATAAATAAAAATACCTCTGTCTGATGCTAAATTCTCGACCTTTGGTTGTCCTTTCTACTACTCTGCCCAGACTCTTCCCAAAACCGAATCTTCCTCCCTGCCAGCTAGGATTAGAACCTGTCCATCTCCCTATCTCCAGGATTCCATGAGGATTCCTGGCCCCTGAGCCCAAAACTCCCAACAAACTGGTTCACCCCTGTAATATTCCACCCAAACTCCAAAACCAGAAAAATATCCCACAGAAAATACAGTACCCTACTGCAATAATGCTCCTCTCCCAAAAATTTCATCCTAACTCTCGAAGGCCTCTGCCCAGTCATATCCTCCCCATTCACCGCCTCCTCCTTCATTTAAGGCCACCCACGTTATCCCCCCATTTACTACCTTATCCCTCCATTTACTACCTTATCCCTCCATTCAATACCCTATCCCTTGTCATACGTAAAGTCTTATAATAAATAAATTAAAGTTATTAAGCCTTGAATTCTTTATCCAAACCTTAAATGTGTTGATTAATCAATTATTAAACAATTAATAAATAAATAAATAATAGTATTAATAAATAATCTTTATTTAACTAATACACACTAGGACAGTTAATTATTTAATTAACTATACTTGATAAACCCTATGCAACTATTTAACTAGAGTTGTTACATACACCCACCCTTCAGGAAACTTCGTCCCGAAGTTAAGGTATTTTATGATACTATTTAACTAGGGTTGTTACAAAAGAGTGAAGAAATCAGACTTTGTATTGATTTCAGAAACCTTAATAAAGTCTCCCTTAAAGATAACTATCATTTTCCCAAAATGGATCATATTTTACAGAAGGTAGTTGGATCCAGTAGAATTTCTTTGTTAGATGGATTTTTTGGCTATAGCCAAGTCTTAGTCCACCTTGATGACCAAGAGAAAACATCATTCACTACACCTTGGGGCACTTTCATGTATGTGAAAATGGATTTTGGTTTAATGAATGTTGGGGCCACATTTCAGAGAGAAATGGACATTGATTTTGTGGATGAACTTGGAAGATTTATTTTCATATACTTGGATGACATAACTATTTTTTCAAAAACAGATGAAGAGCACTTACTCCACCTTCGAAAAGTTTTTGAAAATTGCAAGAAATTCAGAATCTCACTAAATCCCAAGAAAACCTTGTTTGGTTGTAACATCCCGCTCTGGTGCACTGAGAAAACTTACTCTTTGAGGACACTTGCTCGCAAGTGATTTGGACTTTTATGATGATAAAACATTTATCCTTGATGATGATGTGTTATGATAGATGACATGATGTTTTACTTCTTTGACATAGACAGGTGTTATTGACTCGGTTTTACTGAGTGTGTAGGGTTTTTGGACCTTGAGGATGTTGAGGCATCGATGGAACCCCTTGGAATCCGGATTGAGTCAGGGAGTGTGCTATTTGGGTTGATTTATTTACTGTGATATTACATTGATTTGATGTTATGATGTGGACATTTTCTGACATGTTTGTTGATGATGCAGGTTGACGATAGCTTGCCGACCAGACTCACATATGGAGTAAAGGGGCCACACACGATTTCCAGAGAGTTTGAGGGAGAGGTGCGGACAACAACCCTGCCATAGCCTACTAGCACTCCCATCGTGGCTCGAACTGTAGGTTAACGATTACCTAGTTCGAGAGTATCCACGATGTCGTGAGGGAGACTGTGATAGTCTCTCACATTGATTCTAAGGGGTGCGCAATAAGGTGGGGGCCTTATTCCTTAGATCCCTTAGTCTCCCACAAGTTCACCTGGAGGAGTGTTGACTCGAGGGGTTATATATGTCTACCAATCAGTCAAGTTGGTGAGTGGCACCCTTGGAGCACGTGGTGCATCCTGAAGGGCACGTCGCATGAAACAAACACAAGTTAGTGAGTGGCACCCTTGGAGCATGTGGTGCATCCTGAAGGGAACATCGCACAAAAGAAACAACCGAGGCAAGTGGCACCCTTGGAGCATGTGGTGAATCCTGAAGGGCACGTCCCATTGATGTTGAGGAAGGAACAAACCTAGATGGCCCTAAAACATTTAACACCTTAATAAATTCTTAAAATGACTTTCCTAAATAATTGTCCCCTAGTTTAGAATCTAAACCTAAGCTTAAAACCTCACTAGGGTAAAATTTTGTTAAGCCTTAAGAAAAAGGACCCTAAAAAAAACTAAAAATAAAGATATAAACTAAAACCCACTTAAGTAATAATTTTAGTCTTCTTAAATTTAGAGGGTAAAATGTACAGAGGAATAATTTAATTAAAATTCGTGGTTTTAAATTGTAAAGAGGAAATAAATTATTTAACTTGTGGAAGTATAAAAAGATTTTAAATTAATAATAAAGGGAAAAGAGTAAATAGCGCAACTGTCATTTTTGGCTCTAATAAAAAAGGGGAAAGAAGGGAATAATAAGAATTAGGAAACTAAGTAATGGAGGAAACATAATTAAGGAAAGTTGGGAATTTATGGTAAAAAGCGAGGTCAACATAGTAAGGAATCTACAATTAAGAACCTTCTAAATTGAGCTAATTTAGCAACTTCATTTTTAGGGAAATTATTTAAAACATCTAAGGGGATCTAGGAACACATAGGAGGAAATTTAGGAGCAACTCTAGGTGGGTGAGGGAAATGAGTAATTTAATAATTTAAAGAAAATAATTATTTGAGGAAAGAGGGGGATGGACGACACTTGTGCGAAGGAGAATATTTAGAATATTTTTATTAAAACTTAATTAAAATGTGATTTAGGGAAAGTTGGAGGTGGGAAAAACTCTATAAAAGAAAGGGAAGATGAGGAAGAAGGGGATCAGATGTTAGCGTAACGTTACGATACCGGATTTGTGACTTGACTGATTACTTGTGAGGAGTTGGGTTTTCTCAGCTCAGATAGGAGTGGTAGCACGGCCTTGCGAGGCGAGCTGGGAAGCTAGGCATACCATCTATATAGTGTGTGGCCCCTTTGCGGCTCGGGGGGCTAAGGGGGAAGCAGAGTACCCCTAGCGATTGGCTGGGAGGTACTGGTGTAGTCTCGACGGTCGGCGAGAGGGAGCGGCAAGGAGCGCACGAACTTTGTTTGAGGCAGGCTGCAAGGCAAAGGTACGCTCTTTTATTTTATTGAGTATAATGCATTAGAAATTATGCTGGGAACTGTATGATGATTTTCATGGATGAATTTTGTCTTAAGCATCTGCCTTTCAATGCATTTCCTAATTTCATTGTGGTCAACGATCTAGTTGGGTTCTACTGTTCCTTGGTTGGGACCTTTGTGATTCTACGTTACCCCTTGGGGGCTGTATATTCCTGTATGTGGTGTCTCCGCATTCAAATTCTTAATGTGTTATCGCAGCCATTTCCTTTATGAAAGCAACCATAAATGAACCATGATAGATACTTCCCTAAGCATTGAAATCCTTCTGCTAGAAATGGTGATTTACATGTTAGGTCTGTCTGCGATATGAAATTTTAAATGGAAAATCGTATTTTATTTACGGGCGTTCTGAAACTTAACCCAGATATCAAAATCTGTCTGTGATATGAAATTTTAAATGGAAAATCATATTTTATTTACAGGTGTTCTGAAATTTAAACCAGATAATAAAATTTGTCTGCGATATGAAATTTTAAATGGCAAGTCGTATTTTATTTCCCTGACATTCTAAAATTAATCCAGATATTGTAATCGGTCTGCTTTGTGCATTTTAATGACCCATCGTATTTGTCCTTGGTTCTCTGAATTTTCAACCCATACTTTTTAATTCAAGGGCAATTTATATTTCATTGGGCCAAGGTGTTTTACCATCTGGTATGCTGGCGTTTTTGCTCATCCCGGCGTTCGGAAGTGAATGCCAGTCTGAATCTGGCGCACCCCTCGTGTAGATGTTATCCAACATAATCCATTCGGGCCATGCCTCCTTGTATTCGAGCTTTAATGGGGTGCGTAGAGCTTTTGAGTAGGAATTCAATGCTTTGTTTTCACCTATGAAGGAGCAGACAGTTCTGATTAAGAACAGCCTGTTCTGCTGGTTCCCTACACTTCATAACTTCTTGGCTCTTAGATGTCATTCCTGTGATAGTGTACGCATATAAAACACCAACACTTGCAATGCCCAGGATAATTACAACACTCAGAGTCACTTCTCCACACCGACACAAAACCAACCCCCAACCCTTCTAGAAGGTTGACAGGTAGTATAATCGGTTACTACCTTTTCTCTATTTGCGTCTTGTACAAGAAGAGTATCGGTGGAATGTCGTTTTCCTTATCCCCGGTCATAGCATCCATTTGGCGAATCCCACTTCCTGTGTCAGCTCTTCTTCTATGTATTTGTGTTCTAAGTTTATTTCGTGCCTCTTGTGTGTTGTTTTTATTTCATATGTGTTGGGATGGGATTTACCAGCCAGGTGGGTGCATGCCCGTGAGCTGGCACTGTTTATGGAGGCGTGTTACGCCCCTGCCAAAACGATAGTCGCCCGCTCCAGAAATTGCCTTGATTAAGACCTGATTGTCCCATCCGATTCATTATTTGACAGCTGGTTCTGGGGTTGGTCAGAACAACAGGACCTCCATTGGGACAGTGCACCCTCATTTAGGCGCAGACTGCTCGTGATACACGTGTTTTTGCTCCGATTTAGGGGGGATTCCTGATATTCTGTTGCTCTTATTACATTGTATTTTTTATCGTAGTTATTGCCTTTATTATATTATCGCCTTGTTATTATATTGCCTTTATCAATATTATGTTGCCCTTATTATATCATATTATGTATCGTAGTGTTGCCCTTATATTCTGTTTCCTTTATTATGTTATTGCATTATATTATGTTGTCAGAGTTATAGATATTTTGTTGCTTTCATTATATTATAAATGAAATGTTAACTCAGTTTTAGGTTAATGTTATCGCAGCATAAGGCAGGGTAAGGTTAGTGTTAGATAATAAGGAGGTATTTATTGATATTTGTTAGCAACTGATTATAGTAAACCAAGCAATGTTGATTATGTTTTAGTGAAATGAAGTTGCATATAAAGAAATTGCATGGATGGTAATAGCTAGTAGGGAATGAAGATTTACTGTTATTTATTACGAGGTCAATAGTATAATTTGAAATGTTGTGTTGTCTTATTGTAAGTTGTTATAATATATTGCATAGGTAACACACTAGAAGTATAGAGATTATTATTTTATTGCAAGATCATTTTAAAATAAAACATGATGATGTTAGAGTATTATGGTAAGGGTAGTGAAATTTTATCATATTGACGACACACAAGATGAAATGTGATTATTATTTATTGGCTTAGGGTTGGGATATTAAATTTAGGGTTAATAAAGTTGTTGTTTATTTCTATGCAGACATTTAGGGTCGGGTTAATTTCAGGGTTAGCACTATAATTGGAATTGTCCAAACTCACAGTTGTATGATATCAGACTCTTCGATCTGATAAAGCTAGTCGCTCTGTATATAAGTCTGTGTGTGTGATTATTTTCTATGTAAAGAATCCAGTGTCGTATCAAGAGTCTCGGGCCCTTTAATGGCAAGGTTTCCACTCTTGCGACACACCTCTAAGGTCGTATCAGTGGTCGCGAGCTCTTTAAAGGAATAGTTTCCACCACTGCGACCTCCTGACAGAGATTACTAGTTTCTGCCTGAGCAATCCGCCAGGAGCCTATCTGACATTCTCTCTCTCCGGAGTAGAGAACTAAGATCAAACGCCCTTCTTTCATGTGCAGAAATAGTAAAATCTACTACTATGGATTCTTTCATCTGTGTTTGTACTGTACATAACATAGTATGTCGTTTAATGCTTGCAGTTACTTGTTGTTCACCTTATGTCTATGGTCGTTTAATGCTTGCAGTTACTTGTTGTGCGCCTTATGTCTTCTTGTTGTGATCATCATGGTTGTGTCTTGTTAGTCATCGAGTGGCGAAGTAGAGTCGAATTTGTTTGTTTCCCTTGTTCACGCGCACACACTTTTAAAAACAAAAAAAAAATTCACTTGTTACGAGAGGTTGTCGTCGTAACGAGGGGGTACATTACATATGGTATTAGAGCGGGTTCGACCCATGACTTGGGATTCTCTACGACTTTCATTGACATGATTTGATTTTATTATACTTTTTTTTATCGAGTTGATTGTGTGCGTGCAGGTAATCATGGTTAGAGGACACCGCGGAGGCAGACGACGGGATGTTAGGGGAGGAGGCATGACTCCTCCAATAGCATCCACGCCTGAGGGGTCTAACCCCCAGGGAGCCGAGTAGGTTCTCAGACAGGAGCACATAGCAGTTGGCGATGTTGTCAGGATGATGAGATCTTTTCAGTGCATGTCCGAGGCACTGATCAACCGCTTGGACAGAGATGAAGCCAGGGCGCTGGCACCCGCTGAGGTTCCGCTGGGCACACCGGCCATTACAGGTAGCATTCACCATGAACTCAAGAAGGTTAAATTTCCCGAGTTCTTTGGTTCCCCGGATGGCGACGCCACTGAGGCATAGTTGGAGAATATGGTGATGTGCTTCGCACTTTGCAATTATACCTCCAACCTGAAGGTCCGCATGGCGATATTTCAACTATAGGGGAGCACTCTTCTATGGTGGAAGACGCTCCTACCGTAGCTGAACATGGCCTTCGAAGATGTGTCATGGGAACTATTCGAGGAATGGTTCTGAGAGAGGTACCTTTCAGAGGAATTCATTGAGTGTCAACTCAATGAGTTCAATGCATTATGACAGGGAGGTCGTACAGTGCCTGAGTACGAGGCATGTTTTATGGAGCTTCTCCGATATTCTCTGCACCTTAACATAGAAAAACTTAATGTCAACAGGTTTGTGTTTGGCCTTAACGACAGCCTACGTGAAAAGGCTAGGATTTTGATGCCTCAAACCTTGCACGATGTCATCCAAAAGGACCTCATAGCAAAGGAGGAGCTCATCAGTGGGGGTCAGACCAGGACTCCAGCAAGACCATCAGGGCAGGGTTCATCTGGAACGCCGTAGCACCAGACACCAACGAGATATACAAAGGGATATCGTGGCTTCCAGAGGCGATCCACTTTCACTACACCCCGACGACCTCCGCCTCAGCAGCGAACACCTTATTGGGGACCACCGCACCTACAACAGCATCGCCCACAGCAGCAGCAATTTAGGCCTGTTCAGCAGAATAGACCAGGTTTTCAGGTCGGTGGGAAGTCATCTTCTACTTTGGGTACCAGGACTATTGGGCCGAAGAAGGGGTGTTGGATGTGTGGGGAGCCACACTAGCAGCGCGACTGTCCTGTGGAGAGGACCGGGGCATCCAGATCA
>ML783731.1:123028-139317 GCA_009831015.1 Picea engelmannii
TGCTCGATTGGAGGTTGCCCCCTCGAAGAGGCCTGTGAACATTGCTATCTGAATCAAGTGCTATTTATGTTCAAGTGCTATTTCTGTTGCTATTTTGTATATCATTTCTGTGTATTGTGAAGATTATGCTGGATATTTTACTGTTATTCTGTTATTTCTAGCATTTCGTTTCTGTTCTGCATATTTTATATATCTGGTATCTTGCATACTGAGAGTTTCATTTCTGGTGGAGTGCTAAAAAGGATTAAGGTAAAGGCAGTCCATCAGGATGAGTTTAGCTTCGTAGAGATGGCATCGGGAGCCAAACAGAAGGTTGGAGGAAAAGTTACGAGTTGTTCCCTTAACCTGGGAGAGTTTGTCACGAGGGTCAACTTGTACGTCACGATATTAGGATCTTATGACGTCGTGATTGGTATGGATTGGTTGGAATCGCATGATGTGATACTCAACTGTAAGATGAAATAGTTGATCTTGGTTGATGATGAAGGACAGAGACGTGTGATTGTAGGACGGAACCAGAGAGTTTCCCTGAGGTTCGTCTCTTCCTTATAGATACGGAAGAGTATGCACAAGGGGTGCAAGCTTTATGTGATCCTTGCTATAAACAAGAAGGGAGTAGCAGAATATCTAGAACACATTATGGGGGTGAAGAAGTTTTTGGACGTATTTCCAAAGGAGTTACCTGGGATGTCGCCGGAAAGGGAATTGGAGTTTACCATAGACCTGAAGCCGGGGACCGAATCAATAGCAAGAATGCCTTATCAGATGTTGACCCCAGAGTTTCAAGAGTTGAAAATGCAACTGAAGGAGTTGTTGGACCTGGGATTGATACGTCCTAGTGTGTCACCGTGGGGTGCACCTGTTATTTTCATTCAGAAGAAAGATGGATCATGGAGGCTTTTCATTGACTACCGTCAACTGAACAAGGCTACGATCAAGAATCAGTATCCCTTACCAAGAATTGATGATCTATTCGATCAAATGAAGGGTGCAATGGTGTTCTCCAAGATCGATTTTCGATCAGGGTATCACCAGTTACGAATCAAGGAGGATGACGTCCCTAAGACCTCCTTTAAGATGAGATTTGGACATTACGAGTTTATTTTTTTACCGTTTGTACTGACAAACGCCCCAGGGGTATTTATGAGTTTGATGAATGGGGTGTTCCGCGAATACTTGGACAAGTTCGTCCAAGTATTCATTGACGATATTTTAATTTACTCTCATACGATAGAGGAGCATGACGAGCACTTGCACTTGGTACTACGGTGTCTGCAAGAGCACAAACTATATGGGAAATTGTCCAAATGTTATTTCTACCAATCAAAGATTCACTACTTAGGGCATGTCATTTCAGGCGAAGGCATCATCGTGGATCCAGCCAAGGTTGAGGCTATTATGGAATGGCCTGCACCGATGAATGTCACAGAAGTGCGTAGCTTTATGGGTTTAGCAGGATACTATCGACGGTTTTTTGAGGGATTTTCGAAGATAGAAAATCCGATCACGGAATTGCAGAAGAAAAACAAGAAGTTTGTTTGGACCGACAAATGCGCGGAAGCATTTTGGAGGCTTAAAGAGTTGTTGACCATGGCGATGATACTAAAGGTCCCTGACATGGATGAAGACTTCTTGGTATGTACTGATGCATCCAAGGAAAGTTTAGGCGGAGTCTTGATGCAAGATAGACGAGTGATTGCTTACATTTCGAGGAAATTGAGAAGGAATGATGAGAACTATGCGACACATGATTTGGAGTTATTAGCCATCATATATGCCTTGAAGGTTTGGATACACTACCTTGTTGGATGAAAATTTGAATTAAAGACTGATCATTGTGGGCTACAACACATTTTCATGCAAAGCGACCTGAACGCGCGACAACAGCATTGGTCAGAATTACTTAGTGAGTATGACTTTGAGATCACTTACATAAGGGAACGATGAACCGAGTGGCAGATTCTTTGAGTTGGAGGTCGCGCATATTTTCGATGTTGCCTCTTCAGACGAATCTACATGAGAAGATTCTCACTTTACAGTGTGATGATGATTGGTACAAAGAGGTCGAGGGGTTTATCAGACAAAACACCGTGATGGTACCACGATACGAGGGATTTTCATTTGATAGTGATGGGTTATTAAGGTTTAGAAGTCGGATTTACGTACCACCAAACGATGAGTTAAGGATGTTGATCTTGAGTGAGGCTCATAGAGAATTTTACATGTCTCACCCAATAGTCATGAAGATGAGGGTAGACCTTATACCCTTATTCTTCTGGAAGGGAATGAAGGCCGACATAGTCAACTTTGTGTTTAGATGTCTAGAGTGTCAGCAGGTAAATGATGAACATAGACACTCGGTAGGATTACTTCAACCACATGCCATTCCGGAATCGAAATGGGAAGTTATTTCGATGGATTTTATTGTTAGATTGCCACTGATGGCAAGAAGACACGACTCGATTTTTGTAGTAGTAGACACTCTAATGAAGAGTGCTCACTTTATTCTTGTGCGTATGACGTATCAGGCACCTGACATAGCTAGATTTTTCATCAGTGAGATTGTGAGGCTGCATGGCATGCCTAAGAGGATTATATCTGATCGAGGATCGATGTTTACTAGATGATTTTGGATGAGTTTCCAAGAGGCCTTGGGAACTCAACTTAACTTTAGTACTGTGTATCACCCAGATACTGACGGACAGATAGAGCGAACAAACTAAACCTTGGAAGACATGTTGCGCATGTACGTGATGGACCAACAAAAGAGTTGGGAGGAATTCTTGCCTCTAGTAGAGTTCGCTTACAACAACAGTTACCAGAGCACCATTAAGATGGCGCCTTTTGAGTTTCTTTATGGGCGACTGTGTCGGACGCCCTTGAGTTGGGATCGGCTTGAGGATAGGGTCCTGGTGGGACCAGAAGCGATCCAAGAAATGGAAGAGCAAATGAAAACCATAAGACAAAGGAATAAAGAAGCGTAGGATCGACAAAAGAGTTATGTCGATGTGCACCGAGTCGACCATAGTTATGAGGTCGGCGATCGAGTCTTCTTGCGGGTTAAATGGCATAAGAGTTCGATCAAGTTTGGAAAGGGAGATAAACTCTCTCCTAGGTTCATGGGACCTTTTGAGATTGTGGAGAGAAAGGGGCATGTGGCCTATAGACTAGCCTTGCCTGATTCTTTGAGGCATATGCACGATGTTTTTCATGTATCTGTTTTGAGACATTATATTAGTGATCCTACACATGTGATTGACATGAGTTTCTTGCAGGTATCGGATGAGGGAGCACTCACAGCTGATCCAGTCCACATTTTAGATCATCACGTTCGACAGTTACGACATCGAATGGTAGATCAAGTCAAGGTCCAGTGGGACAGTTACAGTCCGCACTCGGCGACCTAGGAGGACACATATGATATGCGCCAGCAGTTTCCATTTTTGTTTGATAGATAGAATTATGATACTGTGATACATTTATTTCGGCATTTATACTGACAAACTTCAGGACGAAGTTTAGACCAAGAGGGGGTGTATGTAACATCTCGCTCTCGCACACTGAGAAAACTTATTCTGTGAGGACACTTGCTCGCAAGTGATCTAGAGTTTTATGATGATAAAACAGTTATCCTTGATGATGATGCATTATGATAGATGACATGATGCTTTACTTCTTTGACATAGACAGGTGCCATTGACTTGGTTTTACTGAGTGTGCAGGGTTTTTGGACCTTGAGGATGATGAGGCATCGATGGAACCCCTTGGACTTGGGATTGAGTCAGGGAGTGTGCTATTTGGGTTGACTTATTTACTATGATATTACATTGATTTGATGTTATGATGTGTACATGTTTTGACACGTTTGTTGATGATGCAAGCTGACGATAGCTTGCCGACTAGACTCACATATGGAGTAAAGGGGCCACACATGATTTCCAGAGAGGTTGAGGGAGAGGTGTGGATAACATCCCTGCCACAGCCTACTAGCACTCCCGCCGTGGCTCGAACTACAGGTTAACGATTACCTAGTTCGAGAGGATCCACAATGTCGTGAGGGCAGACTGCGACAGTCGCTCACGATGATTCTAAGGGGTGTGCAATAAGGCGGGGGCATTATTTCTTAGATCCCTTAGTCTCCCACAAGTTCACCTGGCAGAGTGTTGACTCCAGGGGTTATAGATGTCTACCAATTAGTCAAGTTGGCAAGTGGCACCCTTGGAGCACATGGTGCATCCTGAAGGGAACGTCGGGTGAAAGAAACACACGTTAGCGAGTGGCACCCTTGGAGCATGTGGTGCATCCTGAAGGGCACGTTGCGCAAAAGAAACAACCAAGGCGAGTGGCACCCTTGGAGCACGTGGTGCGTCCTGAAGGACACGTCGCATTGATGTTGAGGAAGGAACAAACCTAGATGGCCCTAAGCCATTTAACACCTTAATAAATTCTTAAAACAACTTCCCTAAATAATTGTCGCCCAGTTTAGAATCTAAACCTAAGTCTAAAACTTCTCTAGGGTAAAATTTTGTTAAGCCTTAAGAAAAAAGAACCTAAAAAAAATAAAAATAAAGATATAAACTAAAACCCACTTAAGTAATAATTTTAGTCTTCCTAAATTTAGAGGGTAAAATGTAGAGAGGAATAATTTAATTAAAATTCATGGTTTTAAACTGTAAAGAGGAAATAAATTATTTAACTTGTGGAAGTATAAAAAGATTTTAAATTAATAATAAAGGGAAAAGAGTAAATAGTGCAACTGCCATTTTGGCTCTAATAAAAAAGGGGAAAGAAGGGAATAATAAGAATTAGAAAACTAAGTAATGGAGGAAACATAATTAAGGAAAGTTGAGAACTTATGGTAAAAAGCGAGGTCAACATAGTAAGGAATCTGCAATTAAGAACCTTCTAAATTGAGCTAATTTAGCAACTTCATTTTTAGGGAAATTATTTAAAACATGTAAGGGGATCTAGGAACACCTAGGAGGAAATTTAGAAGCAACTCTAGGTGGGTGAGGGAAATGAGTAATTTAATAATTTAAAGAAAATAATTATTTGAGGAAAGAGGGGGATGGATGACACTTGTGCAAAGGAGAATATTTAGAATATTTTTATTAAAACTTAATTAAAATGTGATTTAGGGAAAGTTGGAGGTGGGAAAAACTCTATAAAAGAAAGGGAAGATGAGGAAGAAGGGGATCGGCTGTTAGCGTAACGTTATGCTACCAGATTTGTGACTTGACTAATTACTTGTGAGGAGTTGGGTTTTCTCAGCTCAGATAGGAGTGGTAGCTCGGCCTTGCGAGGCGAGCTGGGAAGCTAGGCATACCATCTAGATAGTGTGTGGCCCCTTTGTGGCTTGAGGGGCTAAGGGGGAAGCAGAGTACCCCTAGCGATTGGCTGGGAGGTACCGATGTAGTCTCGACAGTCAGCAAGCGGGAGCGATAAGGAGCGCACTGACTTTGTTCGAGGCGGGCTACAAGGCAAAGGTACGCTCTTTTATTTTATTGAGTATAATGCATTAGAAATTATGCTGGGAACTGTATGATGATTTTAATGGATGAATTTTGTCTTAAGATTCTATCGTTCAATGATTTTCCTAATTTCATTGTGGTTAGCGATCTAGCTAGGTTCTACTGTTCCTTGGTTGGGACCCTTGTGATTCTACGTTACCCCTTAGGGGCTATATATTCCTGTATGTGGTGTCTCTACATTCAAATTCTTAACGTGTTATCGCAGCCATTTCCTTTATGAAAGCAACCATAAACGAACCATGATAGATACTGCCCTAAGCCTTGAACTCCTTCTGCTAGAAATGGTGATTTACATGTTGGGTCTATCTGCAATATGAAATTTTAAATGGAAAATCGTATTTTATTTACAGGCGTTCTGAAATTTAACCCAGATAATAAAATTTGTCTGCGATATGAAATTTTTAATGGGAAATTGTATTTTATTTACAGGCGTTCTGAAATTTAACCCAGATAATAAAATCTATCTGCGATATTAAATTTTAAATGGAAAGTCATATTTTATTTCCCTGACATTCTGAAATTAATCCATATATTGTAACCGGCCTGCGCTGTGCATTTTAATGACCCATTGTATTTGTCCCTGGTTCTCTGAATTTTCAACCCAGACTTTTTAATTCAAGGGAAATTTATATTTCGTTGGGCCAAGTTGTTTTACCATCTGGTATGATGGCGTTTTTGCTCATCCCGACGTTCGGCAGTGAATGCCAATCTGAATCTGGTGCACCCCTCACATAGATGCTATCCAAGATAATCCATTCGGGCCATCCCTCCTTGTATCCAAGATTTGATGGGGTGCATAGAGCTTCTGAGTAGGAATTCAATGCTCTGTTTTTGCTTACGAAGGAGCAAACAGTTCTGATTGAGAATGGCCTATTCTGTTGGTTCCCTACACTGCATAACATCTTGGCTCTTAGATGTCATTCCTATGATAGTGTACGCATATAAAACACCAGCACTTGCAATGCCCGGGATAATTGCAACACTCAGAGTCACTTCTCCACGCCGAAACAAAACCAACCCCCAACCCTTCTAGAAGGTTGACAGGTAGTATAATCGTTTCCTACCTTTTATTTGTTGGCTTCTTGTACAAGAAGAGTATCGGTGGAATGTCGTTTTCCTTATCCCCGGTCATAGCATCCGTTCGGCAAATCCCACTTCCTGCGTCAGCTCTTCTTCTATGTATTTATGTTATGAGTTTATTTCGTGCCTCATGTGTGTCGTTTTTATTACCTGTGTGTTGGGATGGGATTTACCAGCCAAGTGGGTGCACGTCCGTGAGCTGGCACTGTTTATGGAGGCGTGTTACACCCCTGCAAAAATGGCAGTCGCTCGCTCCTGAAATTGCCTTGATTAAGACCTGATTGTCCCATCTGATTCCTTATTTGATAGCTGGTTCTGGGGTTGGTCAGAATAGTGGGGCCGTTGTTGGGACAATGCACCCTCATTTAGGCACAGACTGCTCGTGATACATGCATTTTTGCTCTAATTTAGGAGGGATTCATGATATTTTGTTTCTCTTATTACATTGTATTATGTATCGTAGTTATTGCCTTTATTATATTATCGCCTTGTTATTATATTGCCTTTATTAATATTATGTTGCCCTTATTATATCATATTCGGTATCATATTTTTTCCCTTATATTATGTTGTCTTTATTATGTTATTGCATTATATTCTGTTATCAGAGTTATAGATATTTTGTTGCTTTCATTATATTATAAATGAAATGTTAACTCGGTTTTAGGTTAATGTTATCACAGCAAAAGGTAGGGTAAGGTTAGTGTTAGATAACAAGGAGGTATTTATTGATATTTGTTTGCAACCAATTATAATAAACCAAGCAATGTTGATTATGTTTTAGTGAAATGAAGCTGCATATAAAGCAATTGCATGGATGGTAATAGCTAGTAGGGAATGAAGATTTACTGTTATTTATTACAAGGTCAATAGTATAATTTTAAATGTTGTGTTGTCTTATTGTAAGTTGTTATAATATATTGCATAGGTAACACACTATAAGTACAGAGATTATTATTTTATTGCAAGGTCATTTTAAAATAAAACATGATGATGTTAGAGTATTATGGTAAGGGTAGTGAAATTTTATCATATTGACGACACACAAGATGAAATGTGATTATTATTTATTGGCTTAGGGTTGGGCTATTAAATTTAGGGTTAATAAAGTTGTTGTTTATTTCTATGCTGATGTTTAGGGTCGGGTTAATTTCAGGGTTAGCACTATAATTGGAATTGTCCAAACTCACAGTTGTATGATATCAGACTCTTCGATCTGATAAAGCTAGTCACTCTATATATAAGTTTGTGTGTGTGATTATTTTCTATGAAAAGAATCCAGTGTCGTATCAAGAGTCTTGGGCCCTTTAAAGGCAGGGTTTCCACTCTTGCGACACACCTCTAAGGTCGTATCAGTAGTCGCGGGCTCTTTAAAGGAAGAGTTCCCACCACTACGACCTCCTGACAGAGATTACTAGTTTCTACCTGAGTAGTCGGCCAGGAGCCTATCTGACATTCTCACTCCGGAGTAGAGAACTAAGATTAAACAACCTGTTTTCCTATGTAGAAATAGTAAAATCTACTACTATGGATTCTTCCATCTATGTTTGTACTGTACATAACATAGTATGTCGTTTAATGCTTACAGTTACTTGTTGTGCACATTATGTCTATGGTCGTTTAATGCTTGCAGTTACTTATTGTGAACCTTATGTCTTCTTGTTGTGATCATCGTGGTTGTGTCTTGTTAGTCATCGAGTGGTGAAGTAGAGTTGAATTTGTTTGTTTCCCTTGTTCGCGCGCACACACTTTTAAAAACAAAAAAAAAATTCACTTGTTACGAGAGGTTGTCATCGTAACGAGGGGGTACGTTACATAGGTTTAGAGGAAGATAAACTACTAGGATGCATCATATCTAAATATGGATTCAAAATATATCCTAGCGGGATTAAAGCCATTCAGAAGATAGACCATCCAAGAAACATAAAAGAGTTGCAATCTTTCATAGAAAAAATAAACTTTTTGAGAAGAGTTATCCCTAACTTGGCAGAACTTTTGAGAAACATAACCAATATGTTGAAAAAAGATAAAAAAAAATAAAAAAAAGTAAAAAAAATAAAAATAAATAAAAAAATAAAAATAAATAAATAAAATGGAATATAGAAGCAAAGCATTCTTTTGATCAAGTGAGGCAAGCCTTGACACAAGCCCATATACTTGTCAGTCCTGATTATACTAATTTTCCACCTATTTTATTTTTCCTCTGAGCATACCATTGCAGCAGTCCTTTTGCAGAAAAACAGTGAAGGTCATGCACAACCTATAGAATTCTTTAGTAAATCCTTGAGAGATGTTTCATTGAATTACAACATCATGGAGAAATGGGTGTTTGCTTTGGTGAAAGCAATTAAAAATTTCAGAGTATATATTCTACACTCACATATCATTGCTTATGTCCCTAATGTTGTGGTGAAAGATGTTCTGACTCAAGACAACCCAGATGGCAGAAGAGGTAAATGGATTGTTGTGATCCTTGAGTATGATATTGATATCAAACCAACCAAGCTTATCAATGGTCAAGGATTAGCCAAACTGATGGTTGAGTCAAACTTTCATGCTTTGGATATTAATTTTCTAGTTGCAGTTGATGAACAAGAAGAGCACGAGACTCCATAAGTTAAAAAGGTTTTCTCAAACTCTCTCTGGTATGAAAACCTTATTTTCATTTTACATCATCTACAATATCCTCCTAGTTTGACTAAAACTAAATCTAGATTTTTGAAACTTAAAGCTATGAAATATTGCATTTTGAATGGAAATATGTATTAGAAAGATGTTGGAGGTATTCTACTAAATTGTTTGTTGAAATATGAAGTTGATAAAGATTTACTGGAATTCCATGAAGGAGACTATGGTGGAAATTTGAATTGGAAGACCATTGCCAATAAAATTCTTAGAGATGGTTTCTACTGGCCATATTTGTTTGAAGATGTCCACAAGAAAGTGACCTCATGTCACAAATGCCAGATCTTTGAAGGCAAAGAGAAACTTCTACATTTACCCTTGAACCCAATTTCAGTTGAAGCTCCATTTCAACAGTGGGGTTTGGATTTTATTGGAGAGATTCACCCACCTTCATCATGCCAACACAAGTGGATTCTCACAGCCGCTGATTATTTCAACAAGTGGATTGAAGTGGTACCCACCAGGAAAGCCACTTATGATGTGATCATAAAGTTTTTGGAAGCTAACATTCTTTCTAGATTTATATGCCCCAGGAAAATTATCACTCACAATGCAACAACATTCAAATCAAAAAAGATGATAGAGTTTTGCAGCAAGTATCAGATCACCTTACGAAACTCTACATCCTATTACCCTTAGGGCAATGGATTAACAGAGTCTTCAAATAAGATTTTGGTCAACATCATCAAGAAGATGTTGGAGGACAACAAAAAATCATGGAACAATAAGTTGGTACATGCACTATGGGAAGACAGACTTACTACAAAAGGTCAATTGATATGTCTCCATATCAGTTGGTCTATGGAATGGATGTTATTTTTCCTACTTCTTTAGGTGTTCTTGTCATGAATTTATTGCAGGAAGTACAGGTAGAACCAAATGACATCGAAAGAAGAATCAATCAAACTATATAGCTTCAACAATCCAGAAAAGAGGTTTATAATCAAAATCAAGTGATTCAAGAGAATATCAAGAAAATCTATGACAAAAGGACCAAGGTTGATGACTTCCAGTTAGGAGATAAGTTATTGAAATGGAACTCAAGAAATAAAGAAAAGGGAAAACATGGAAAATTTGAAAATTTATGGAAAGGCCCATTCATAATACATGCCTACAGAGGAAGCAATGCATTTTTGAACAAGGATATGGATGGAGCAGATCTGCCAGGAGGACCTATCAATGGCAGAATGCTCAAGCACTATGTTTCACAAGAATGAATATTTTTCTCACTCATTTCATTGCAAATACCATTTTGCTTTTTATGTAAGGTGTGGGTGATTTTTTATCAGTGCTTGAAGCCCAGAGAGAAGGCCCTAAGCCCCTAATCAGGATCACTGGATTTATAGTTATAATCAAGCAAAATGAATGTAGAAAAAAGTACTGGAGAAGAAGATTGTAGTTGGTTCTTGGTACCTCACAAGGAGAGCACCATCCAAGTGGAGCCACTATTATAACCCTATATTTCATAGTATCACCTAGTGATTAGAAATTCTTCCTCTTGTCAATTTTATTGTAAATAATTTTTTATTCTACAAATGATTTACAAAAAGAAAAAGAAAAAGAAAAAGAAACGAAAAAGAATAAAGAAAAGGGAAAAAAGAAAAGAAAAAGAAAGGATAAAAATATAAAAAATGAAAAGAGGGTATAAAAATTAAAAAAGGAGAAAATGCAAAACCCCATGAAAATAAACTTGGTTTGACTCATACTATATAATCATGATCAAACCTTTTAAATTTATGTTGATAGGTTAGTGAATAAATTTGTTCAAAAGGTCTAATCTTGGCCAAATTAGTTAGGTTAGAATAATAATTAATGCAACGGTCTAATCTAGATTAATGTGATAGTTGATTAGGTTAGGATTTAGGTTAGTGTTGTTCGTTTCAATGAAAAATTGCAAAAAATATGGTCAAAATCCATTTATTTGAGTTTATTTGATGTTTTTAAACTTAGGAAATAACACCTTGGTGAAAAAATAAGAAAGGGTAAGCCTAGCGCTACCGACCACATGATTTTATCCTAAGTTTCTAATGTATGCGACTATTTGTCCTTACGCGACTAAAAGATGCATAACTTCTATCAACGACATCGAGCAACACCCAGATCAATGGCCATCAGTGATTTTTGGAAAAATAAAAACCCTCCCTATCCATCTTCCATGTTCTCTGTCAGGGCAAGACAAATTATTTCCACCATATCTTACCTATTAGGATATGTTTCTGATGAATGGGTAGATGAACCTATCTTAGGTTTTCTGTCCATTTTCTCCACAAAAGAAAAATCTACAATCTAGTTTGATTTTAGTCAGTTTTTGGCTGACAACATACATGAGCATTTTTTCAAATTCTCAACAGAAGGAATGTTTAGATATTCCTCAGTGTTGGTGTACCTATTCATGTTCTTTTAGTCAGATAGATTCTCATGTGCTCTCCATAAATTGGATCAGGAAGGAAACCCTCAATCAATGACTTCATGGACCTCACTAGTGAGGGAAAATTCCACTGAGTTCAACTTTAAAGATTTCAATGATGAGTTTTATCACCCAATGGTTTCCATGCTCAGCAACAGAACAAAACCAATAATTAATGAAGACATCTAGATAATTCTTCACCTCTCTGACTTGGCCAAAACACGAGATTGGTATCTGAACCAGAACCATACTGAAATAAGAGTATATGGATGTGAATTTCCACCATACCAACTACCAAAATATCATCCTATTAGGATATTTTCATTGTAATATATCATGCATATGGTAAACTCTTATGACATCCATTTTGTATCAGTTAATAAGAAACAACAACTCAGAATCAAGACCCAAATTGGTTCTTTCATATGCAACAATGGAGTTGCAGGAGAGGAGGCTGAGAACCTCTTGAAATAGATGAAATTCACTCAGAGTTTCACCTGGAATTATGACACATTTGGTGTCATGTCAAAACTTGGGGTCAAATAGAAGAGCATTCCTTATGCTCGTGTACACAATCTTGAAGTAGAAAAGTATATGAATCAGACAAATTGGCAAGAAAATACATTGTTGGAAACAGAAGAACAACCTCCCCCTGTCACTTCTTCACATACCATCACTCCCCAAGTCCAAATGGAAAATAGAGAAAGTAAATAGGTTTCCCCTTTAGTCACAGATGTGGCAGCTGAAGATTTTCAAGTTTACAGGAAGAGGGACAAAACTAGTCACACACCAGACCTTCTTAAAGAAGGAGAAAATCAGTCCACCATAGTCATGGAGGGACCACATTCCTCAACATTCTCAGGAAGTCAGTTCATAGTTTCCACATCTTCATCCAAAAAAAAAAACAGACACTACTCTGTCATTGGAGTCCTCTCATGAGCCAAGAAACAGATCAACCAGAGGAATGAACTCCTAAATAGCAGCACATATGCCTAGTTTTGGAAGAAGACCTCTACTGCCCAGCATAGACTATTGTCATCATTTCACACAGAGAAGGGAAGAATGCAAATGGCATTCCTACAAGCACAAGTCCCTCATACCAAGACAGTTGTTGACTACAAGAAAAATTCTTTTGAGTTTGATATGAAGGAGGTACATCCAATGGACCAAATGGACATGCACAGGAAAATAGGGGAGATGATTTTCTCCACCTTGAAAAACATATCATTGACTGCTTCAAAATTGCAGGTGTCTCTGAATAACATCCAATCCCAATTGAAGCTAGAGAAGATATCCTCTTTGGCCAAAGAAAATAATATTAAATATCTAGAAGAGTTAGTTCTAAAGATTGGATATGATCCATCGAATGTCAAGGAAACTGAAGAATTGTTGAAGAAGAAAAATGTTTATATATCCTCCTTGAGAAAGCAACTGAATCTTCCATCCATTGAGGATTCACAAGAAAAGGAGATGGTTGAAATTGAAGGTCACAAAGAGGAGATGTTGAAGTTGATCATGGAGCAGAATGCACAGATAAGAGAGATGGAGGCTGAGTTGGACAAATTGATCAAAGATAAATAACAAAGTGTGCATATGGTTGTTATTCGACTAGAGGCAATCCCTTTGATAGGAGTTAGTACAACAATAATAGCTACATCAGTAGATATTCCATCAGCTATCTTAGTGAAAGTTCCATATGCTTCTGAGAAGTTGGTGAAGTCTATGGAAGAAGTGTCCCTTCAAGGGGAGGAGATCAAAAAGTTGCAAGAAGAGGTAAAAATCCTCCAAGACCTGAAGTATATGTTCCAGTCTAGCTATCATGCAAAAATTCATAAATCTCAGAGACTCGGTCAACAACTATAGCAGCTGCAGAAGGAGGATTTCATGGCCAAGACATTATCTGAAGCCAAGGAAAACATTTTGATGGATATCAACAAGTCTATTGTAGAAATATGGCCATTCATAAAAATTATCTTTGAACAACATAAACTGGTACAGAAGGCAAGTGAAGCAATTGAAAAAATAAGAGAAGAGATAGGAGAAAGACCTACAAAGGTCACTGAGCTCATCAACTTCCTAAAATCCAAGAACAAGCAAGAGTTAGAAGCATTGGAGATTGAAGATAGGACATAGACCATCCTTGAGGTCAAGAATGTCTTGACTGGGAAAGGATTAATGATGCAGCTAGAGGAGAAGGATCAGGTGATGGACATTGGACTGCAGAGATTTTTTAGCAAGATTGAAGTACTACACAAGAAGGGACTCCTTGGATTGCTAGTAATAAATGACAAGATCATCACTCTATCAGATTACAAGCAGAAGATAATTACAGTGGAAAAGGATGGTTCCAAATTTTTAGGTATACAGTGAAGAATTACTGGCAATGATTTCCTAGAAACATTACAGTTGGACCTAAGCATCCAGCATGAGATAAAACATGTTTTCATCATAAAGACCACTTTTTCGAGGTATACTGAGATGGACGCGATATACACAAATTTACTCAAGGTCTCCATCGCTAGTAAAAAGAGATGGGAAGATTTGTGTTCTTTACTTGAGTAAAAGTGATTTGGAGTTTCGAGTTAGCATTGAGAAAAGAGTCAAGTCAAAGATAATGAGTCTTCAACTACTCCCACAAAATCAGGACCAAGGATTCGAATAGATCAACAACATTCCTATATTTTGTAATTTGAGATCTAATTAGTTAGATATTTTCTCCATAATATCCTAGTCATTTATGACATGAACATTTGTAAATATTTGTATAAATATGTCTTCCTTCGAATTATTGAGGGTTGAATTTTGCACCCAGGAGCTATTGTGTAATCTTTTCAAAAGGATCAACCAGTAATAAAATAGGCTATTCACAGGATACTTGTGTTAGATTGTTGGTGATGTCTCTCCTTCTTTGTTAAATGTTTTCTTATTTTTTGCGATCATTTATGTATTTCAGTTTCTAATATTTAAAAGGAAGTCAATAGAACATAATTTATCTTGTATACTCTATCTCTGGTATTTTAATGGTCTATATATTTTTCATCTGATATTGAGTAAGGGAATCCTTGGCTTCTCCTTTTCTTAGTGGACTCTCACATATTTTTTGTCTTATTCACCTCATTAAATCTTAATATATCCAACAATTTTACTACCTTTCCCTGTGAAGAAAACCTCATAAAAAGTTGAATATGATTCTTATCTTTAATATAGACCCCATATCCCAATGGAAATTTAATGCATTCTTTCAGCCAACTTTTACAAACAAACAAACAAATTCGAACTATCATAACTAGCCTAACATTTAAAATCTAAACAAATCTAAATCATACAGAGAGATCCCTCTCTGAAACTGGAAGGGCTAGATCCCACTTTAAAAAGTGGTTTTGATAGTTACCTATGTCAATTTCTTCTACCCTTGACAACCTTTGGGAATTACAGAGTGATAACACATTCCATCTTCCAGCACGTGTAAACTAATATTAGCTTGTTATAAGCTTGTAACCCTTTTCACACTAGTTCCAATCACGTAAGTTATTCAAATAATCTTTACTATGATTGTTTACAAGTAAGTGGAATAGTATTATCGCAACTAGTAAACAAAGTTTGATATCAAGCAACAGAGTATACACGTTATGTAAACAGTAATACATATTCCATAATCAATCTCACTCTATATACTAGTACTCTAAGATGATACAATGGAGTTACTAGTATAGATTCCATGTGCTTCTCTTATTCTTTACCAGTCATCGATGTATCATGTTATTCTACTTGGAAGTGGTATTTATATCCCATTCATTTCAAATACTCTATTTCATAATTATGGTTATGCTTACACTATGATATCCAGGGGATTACTTATACACAACCACAAAAAACCAAGTTGAAGTATTAGATTAATTGTGTGAATCATATGATATGATTCATAGAGCTAAAGGGAATCATATATGCTACATACTTGGGTGTGGTTCATTAGATAGAATGAATGGCCCCACAGTGGCCCACAAATGATGGTAATGTAAAAATAAATAAATAAAAAGAACCTTAAGAAGTCATAAAAAGAAGAAAAAAAACAAGACATACCTCATCTTTGATATTCTAATGTGTAGCATTGCATTGATACAACATCTAGAGCATCTGCAAGTGCACAAACTGCATATTGTAGTAAATAAAAATAGAATTTTATTTAGATTTTAGTAAAAACCAAAAAATACTTTTAAGACATGTCCAAAAATCCTAATAGAAATTAAAACCGACAAGATTGCAAATTGTAAACACCATTGATATTCTTTTTTGTAAAATCCATATGAGAGGAGATTAAATAGTCACTCACACACACACACACACATCTCATATGCGACGGCCTGAATAATCTCCTCTTGGTTTCGAGAATAATTTATTGGATCCATTTGATCTTGGAGCAAACCTTCCTCAATCTGAAGGAGCAACAACAAATTCAACATTGACTATGTTGTTGCTCTGTTGGATCGAAAGAGGTTTGCTCCAAGAATAAACGGCTCGAATATTTTTTTCTCTACTGAATAGGGAAAACCATGTGAAGGTGGAAGCTTCAATTCCCCCCCCCCCCC
>ML783731.1:139357-172023 GCA_009831015.1 Picea engelmannii
CACATCACTCTCAATTCCCCAATACCCAATCTATATTCTACTAAAAAATATGGATTAAAAATATTCAAAATTGATAAAAAGTAATTGTAATGCTATAAATGAGATTTATCATTCAAAGGCATATGTCATAAAAAGGAAATTTTATAAATAATATTATCATTCAAAATATGTTCCAAATATACTAGCTATATAACGTACATCTATATGTCTTATAAAATTATTATACATCATGATTTTCTTTTAGTCTTATTTTGTGTTTTACAGTTCTTAAGTAATTCATCAATCTCCATGTCTTCATTTACTAGGTGCTCTTCAACAATTGATGTTGTTTCATTCCTTTCACATTGAGAATGGTTGGTCTTGTACCCACGGCGTGGAGGATGATGTAAGGGGCCATCACCTACAAAAACAAAAAATATTAAATTTATATGGCCAATTTTTAAATATCATTGAAGTAGTTCATTAATATTAAAAAAAAACCTCTGCAATGTAATTATTTACCTGGTCCACTAGTCGACACCATTGGAATGGCTGCCATGTTCCCATGATCTTTAGGTCAAGGAGGCTCAACTACGTCATTCCTACCATTGAAATGAAAAAAATTATAAGGGCAAAATCGTAAATGTATAAGCAATAAAAATTAAAGGTACAAAATTTATAAGTACGAAATTAGTAAGTATATGATTAATATACAACCATTTTATCGGCGTGAGCCTCAGTCATAGGAACATATTGGGGCTACACCCCACTAGGATGAGGTCGTTGGGGAGCACCATGATATTTTGTTCACGCTGCACTATCAACGCTCTGTTGTCTATTACTAATGGTTTCGTTGATAGTGTTGTTCCCCTGATTAAAAACAAATTAAGACATTAAAGTTATGGATGATATCAAACATTTACGTATTTTATAAGCAATGAAAGGTTAATGTGGACTGATTTTTATTTACCTTGGGGTCTACCCCATGCTTTTCCTACGTTCAACCACAGACTTATTGTCATACTTGCAACCAAGTTGGAGGTCTTCCTCCGTGGTTTTAGTTCTGAAGTCGTCGCCCTGCATTGCATAAGAGTATGTTTTTTTAATGTTTTTTGATTCAATTACCTGAAAGTTGTAAGGCGATACAAATAATATTCTTAATATGTTTGGGTACTTACAATTCATGACTATAACCTTGAGTATCTGCCTTGGCCTAGCCTGTGTTGGCCATGTTTGGAAATCCTTTCTTTGGTTTCCTTCGAAGTGTTAGGAAATCTATCATCAAAAGTTTCAAGTATGTTATATACCACACTTTTATTTAGATCTAAATAAAATTAAAGGTATTGAAATCAAAATATTGTAATTTACCTTGGGGTACCAGTTATTTTTTCTCCCAATTTTTTCAATATCTTTTCTTTTGAATCATCAATAATCTCCTTCCACTCCCTCTCTATAATCAAGGGGGGATGCTAATACCTAGGGTTTCCAGCCAATTTTTGTCTATAAACATCCCGTGTATATTTTAAATATCCATCTGCTACAGAGGTGACCTCTTTTTTATTGAAGGTGTCTACTCCAAAGAAGCCTTCGAGATAATTTATAAGTTCTTTTTTGAGTTTTGAATTATGGAAATTCCACCTCATGTGTAAGGTTACCACAAAATTCAACAAGGCCTTGCTTTCCAGGTTCCAATAAAAATTTTCATTTCCTACACACAAAAATATATTATCATTAATTTAAAAATAATAATCTAGATGATTTATGTATGAAATGGACAATATGAAACAGTTAAAATACGAAAAAGTACTTGGGAGTCTTATTTGTTTTAATGGAAGTCCGATGTCGTCAACCAAAAATGTGCACTGAAGGGTCCATGTGATGGTCACACGTCTATCTCCAGGAAATGCAACCATATCAACCACATCATCAGCCTCATCTTTTTCACCACCTCTACAGACTGATCATTGTGTGGATATATGGCAGTGTGTGCCATGGATCCTATCTAAAGGTGTGGAAGATGGAGAAATAAAAAATACTATAGAATATATATGACAGCCCATGTCATGACTTTGTGGTGTCTCTGCAGTGCCACTACTACCAACACTGGGCTGAATAGGCTCCAAAAATCTCTTTATAAGAAAGAAAATGTTTTTACGTGAGATAATGTAAAAGTTAAAAATTAGACTTTCATAATTGAACATATGAGTACATTAAAAAAAAACACTTTAAATTATGGTTATTACCATATATGTGTTAACATGTGACATAAGTATATTGATCCTTTCTAGGATGTCAGAAGTTTGATCTGGACAGTCAAATAAGCTAGCAAGTTCCTTTTTCCCTTTAATGATCTTTTTTTTATCAATACGATCGGATCAGGGGATGAATACAACCCCTCCTCATTGGCGGAATCATGATCAACATAGCCTGCAGACTACATATAATTTCAACAAAATCAGTGTTATTTCAGTTATATAAACAAATGAAATAATTGATTGCCACACAAATAAAATTATATAAAAAAATAATAAAATTCACGTAAAGTAAAAGTTGAATTTGGTTATCATTTACATGTTCTGCGGTTGACCCTTTTCCACAATCATCCTGCCACATTATAATATAATTAGAATCCCCAAATATTTAAAAAAATATTAACGATAACAAAATAACCGATTGCCACACAAATAAAAGCAACCTCAACGATCAACCTCCCACATTATTATAAAATTGGGAACGTGTAATATTTAAAACATTTTTAAAGATAAAAATATATATATAATGCAATAAGTAGAGGTTGCTTAAAGAGGTTTTTCATAAGTACCAACACACTATTAGTCAATGTTTCTATTTGATTAAAATGGCAATCCACTAATAACTATTCCCTGGGAGCTATCTTTTTTATTGCACACACAACTACCTAATTCTCTTCGTGTCCCTCGTATATGCAATTCGATTGCTTGTTTGTTGTCATGGGTCATGTGTTGTTTATAAACCTTGTGATATTGTCAGAATCTTTAGGCCTTCCATAAATATAGATAGTATCTCTCTTATTTTTATCATTGTTTATTAGGTGTATATAATTTGCGGCGAGTGCATATATCTGCATACTTCACATGTACTAGACCAGCCGCATTCAATTGTTATAATTGTAACACGGTCTGACATAGTCCAACAATTCAGTTACTGTATTGTATTTTACATGTATTCCATCCACGGAAAATATCCCCAGGCCATGCAGGGAGGATGGTGAATATGTCCTATTGTTGACAATGAAGTCAGTGTCTAACGAAGGAATTTCCTTAGGTAACCATTGCTTCACCAGATGCTTATACTTGAGTGGCACCTCTATGTTTCCTATGCTCTCATCATCATAAGAGAATGATCCTCCTTCGACAAGAAAAACTTCCATGCATCTACGGAATTTTCTTATGACTTTTTCACCTCTGGTCCTTGTTTTCGTATCATATCTACTAGATGCAGTCGCATTTCCCTCTATTTTTCCTAAGCTTCCCTCCCTCGAGGAAGAAACATCTATCAGGTGCATGTTTGGTTGTACCTCCAGTCACATGTGCACGTGTTTTTAGTGAGTAGACCACATTCACAAGATAGAATGGTTCAAAAAATCACATAGGTGAAAATCTCAAGTAGTTCTTTTTCGAGGCTACACACTTATAGGGCCATGGTTTCTCTCTCCATATATTATGAATAATATCTAATCTTATAAATGAGAGGTTCTTGGTGATATTGATACATTTATATTTATGGTTCTCACCATTATGTTGATCAAATTTGTCATGAGCCTTTCCAATATCCTTTGATCGTTGGTTATCTTCTTGAGAGATCCCTTATATCTCTCTAGATAGGTCTCGCCATGAGAGTGGTGATGCTATATTGTTCTAGATCTTGCAACCATAGTGATAGATCAAGATCCATTTACTAAGGAGAAGTTGTGTCCTTGTGGAAAATTATGGAGGGACCTAGATCTGAGTGATGGAGGTGTTGTAGCAAGATCAAGTATGGTTTTATTATTGTACACACATTTATTTTAATATAAATCTATTTTTTTCCCTCCCAATTCCTTGTGTTACTATTATGCATGTTTATTGTGTAAAGATATAGGAGTTGGTGGTGAATTACTTAACTTGAAAGTAGTTTAGATCTAGTGCTTTGAAATTACTTGAAGTGTATATCTTGGAGTAGGTCGAAAGGTTGTGCATGTTTGATTATGTGCATATCTACAAATGAAATTAGGGATTAAGACTTTTCGATGAAAATTGTTCACTTGGTCAAGCCTACCATGAATAGAAGATATTTCATTTTTCTCATCGACATTTCATTTCACATCATAATCATCAGTTCTAGTAAATAAAGTTAGTGTTTTATCAGTTATCTATGGTGAGTTATCAACCCACTCATCGAGGAATCCATTAGTTAGTAATAATGAAAAATCCCTACAATAGTATCAGTGACTCCACTGGGGAAATTCATAAAATTTCTACTTTTTGGGTTGGATTAGTTAGTTTCTGATAGGATCAACTTTAGATTTGATTGTTGGTGATAGATTAGATCTTAGCAAACACCATGGTAGGAAATTTAGTGCTCTTTTCAGGCCTAGTTTTTTTATTTTTCACATCTCTCAAAAAATAAAAATAGATGCCATAGTATGTTAATTAAGGCATTTTGTTACACTTATTTTTGGTCCTTTAGTGCATTATATTTGATTATGTCCATCATCATCTTCCATATCATAGGGTTTCATAATTATTGGACCAAATCTAGTATAGTTTTCTTTTTGTGTGCTAGTTGCAGTAGTGAAACTAGAACATAGATATTGATGCACATTGGATCCAATGGTTCAACCTGTGCATGTGCATGTGTTGTTAGTGATTTTAACACATGAACAAGATCGTATGGGAAATTTGTGCATCTTTTATGCACAAGATCAAATTACTACTATGGCCAAGTTGTGCATCTTATCAAAACCACACTTACCCACAAATCATAATAGTGTTAGAAGCATACATCACATCATAAGTGAAATTTATACCATACAACTATCTTCATGATGACTCAAGTTATATTGGAATTATATCCATTTATCTATTGCATAGACCATCAACCTATAGGTTAGCTCACTAATGGATCACAAGCACACAAATATTTAACTAGTTCAAGTGATAACCTATATTATGTATTGATGTTCAAATAAACAACATATATTTTGTAAACCATGCATTACATCCATATACATACATAGCATAAAACTTGAACTGGTATCCATATATCAAAATTTCACATTTTTATTTATATGTTCGAAAGGAATCACATAATTATCATCATCATGGATATATAATTCTAAAACCATAGCTTGTCAACACATAAATTGGTTCATGTGTCCATTGATCAAATGTATTCATTAGTTTAATTGATTTCAATCATATACTAAGAAAATGAATTACCAAGATGAGTAAAAATTAGAGTTCTAACTACCTAATGCCAAAATGTGGGGCATTACATACACCCACTCTTTAGGAAACTTTTTATTGAAGTTATAGTCTAGTAAAAAGTGCATGGTAATATCGAGAGTTGACGCATGGTCTTTGTGTCCTCCCAGATAATAGATCTTGGGATATACTTGTCCCATTGGAATTTAATTAATAAACAATAAATACCATCTAGTTGGTAATATCTATACTAGCTTGGTTTGGAATGACCTTTCATCGGTCACATATAAATTACTCTTTTTATCTCATGGGATTTGTCCAATACATACTAGTGCAAAACTGAAATAGGCATTATATTATACACCTTAAGTAGGTTTAGAGGTAATGGAAGTCAACCTGCAACTCATCCAATCTTCACAAGTATTTCAAATGGTCTATTTAAACCACCATGTTTATTGTGTATTATCAAGGAGTTACAAGGTCCAGTCCCTATACTTGTGGCATGCATGGAACGTCATCTTATTAATGACTTGATTATAATTCATTGGTGAGTTGAATTTCATATCGATATCCATTGAATCATTTCATTGTGTTGTACTTTACTAAGGTATTGGAGGACTATAAGGCCATATGAGCTCAACATTGAAGATTTGATGCACCCCAAGGTAGGGTGGAAATTTGAGCTTGAATGTATTATAACCACACTATTTAGTGATCGTATATGGTATGTATTGTAGTGACATAAACTTGAGATATGAGGCCTTGAATTTTTATTTCTAAATACGAAGCCACACATTGTCCCCAACTAAGAAGTTGTTGAAGACACAATTATTGTCATGTCACTTATTGAACTTTGGCTAGGATTTTCATGGAATCTCATCTACTTTCAGTGAGTATTTTGGATGTGCTCAATGAGGTGTGATTCTTTTTTAACATATTTTATATGTAGAAACAAAGGTTCCCACCATTGGAGGTGTCGTGTAGGAAATGACGATTGGCGAATAGGTTGAAACCCAAAGCATATTTAAAAGGGGCCACATTGTGTCACATTATATTGAGAGAGTTATAAAAACTAGTTACTGGAAGCAAGGTTTTCCATTATATGTGCATGGATGCTTGTGTTTATACATGTGAAGCAAGTGCATAATATTTTGGTTAACAACTTTGGTTGAATTAAGAATGGAACATTGTAGATGTGTCCAAAATTGTGTCACACAGATCCCAAAGAGATTCCTAATTATAGGAATGAATTTGGTATCTTTTTCATTGATAATAGACGTGGATGACTTAAATATAACCAAATATATGTGAATAATTATTTCACAATGTCCTATTCATGGCACAAATATCACCATATTTGAGAACAAATTGACCAAAAATTGCATTATGGTTGTGGAATGTGATAAGCGAACCTCACAAAACATCCATAGAGATTGATTCCCATGGGTGAAAATGAATGTATAGAGGTGTATATAAAACCTACCTCATGTTGGTAATTTTTGTACTCACACGAGAAACACATCTCTTAATATATTTTTCCATTCCAACGAGATAGTGAAACCAACAAAAATACTTTTGTAACTCAATCAATGCCTTATGGACAAAAAACTTATCCTCTGCCTTGGAGGAATGTGCCTCCAAAATAATCTTGTTGCACTCATGTGTGGGGGGACATAGGATTCTAGGGTGGAAAAGGAAGTTACACAATGAAAATTTGGTCTTGATACTCCTTGGATAATATCTGCATAAATATGGTTTAATACTAGATCCATTATGCAATGTTTCAACAAATTGTGTGCTTGATATTCATAATTGTTTAGAATAGTCAACAATGCATGAAATGGTGGTATAAATAAGTAACCATTGACATAGTTAAATGCACCATGCTTATGTTGATCACCAAGTGGAAATTTTGTAAATAGTTTATCCACTTCAATTGGTTCATGCTTCGACATTTGCTTATGTCTACACACACAATGAATGCTTATGGTTGGAGTGTTTAAGAGTCTCCTTCCCAAGAATGTAATGTTTCCATTTATTAACAACTTGGATGATCACATAACATTTCTTTGATGTAACTGGAGTAATTTCTAATAGAATCACTGAAATTTTTAAAGTGGTGTGCAAGGAGATTCCCAGTTTGTAGGAAAATAGCATCGAGAGCATAATTTCAGGTATGAGTCTTAAAGGGATGATGTCAATCAAGGAGTTATAGGACCAAAAAAGAGTTCAGTTTTCATTTGAATTCTTCAAAGTTTTGATGGTGTATTGTGTCCCTTCTGAACATAATATTTGTGGGAATCCCACATAGTAAAGAGTGGAGAGGGTGTACAACATGGGATAATCCGAACACAAACCTTTTGTATAAGTTCATTAAGCCCAAGAAATTATTTAACTTGGTTAGGTTGGTCGTGGTGAACCATTCTATGATGATCTATACCTTCTCAGGATATACATGCAATTTGATTTCATCAAAAATGATGATGAAGTACCATATGTTCTTCCCAGTGAAGTCACATTTCTCTAGGTTACAAAAGATATTTTGGTTGTGCAAAGTGTTCAACTTGGTCATCATGTTCTTCCCATGTACTACTAAAAACCAACACATGATTAATATGAATCACAAATTTAACTATGAAAGGTTGCAAAATGATGCATGATCATTGGTTTATTCAAAGGGCATCACCAACCACTCATACAAGTCATCTGTAGCTTCAAATGTAGTATTCCAAACATCCCTAGGGTTGGCATGACCTTGGTGGTAGTTAGATTTCAATTTGATTATGGTGTAATTTTCTCCCTTCATTATGTCTACAAGACCATCAATTCAAGGAATGGGGTATTGTTCCCTCATTGTGATCTTGTTGAAGGAGAAATTGTGAATGAATGAACACTAATCATCTTTCTTTGACACTAGCATGACAATGATCGCACATGGTGATGTGTTCAGTCAAATGTATCCCTTATGTAAGAGGTCTTATATTTGTTAGGTATCTCATCATTATCTAGCAATGATTTGTATGGAGTGGTAACACTTCTCTAGGAAATAGGTTGATATGATGCTTTAATTGACAATGGAGTGAAATTCTAAAGGGTTTTTAAAATACATTTATGTATTTCTTCAAAAACATTGATGACTATTTTGTTGCACAAAGTTCATGATGGATGAAACTTGTACAAGGGAAATAGTATTGTGGACAACGATTTGTTATATAATCAACAAAATGAGTTTTTATGTATGATTATTCAATTTACAACATTGTTTTGCATAAATTAAAGAGATCCATATTATGCTTTACTTCAAGAATGTAAAAATTAATTCTCTTTGATGTCGAGGACAATGCTATGAATGTGCCATTTATAGATTTAGTGCTTTTCCCATAGATATGATTGTGCTAGCATCACATCACATAGCTCCAATTGTGAATGCATGCACACTAAGAACCATATTTATTTGACACTATCATGATCATGCTGGCACATGGTGATGTGTTCAATTAGATGTATCCCTTCTGTAAGAGACCATATATTTGTTATGTATCTCATCATTATCTAGAAAAGATTTGTAATATAACTTTCATTGGGTAATACTTCTCTAGGAAATAGGTTGATATGATGCTTTAATTGACAATGGAGTTGAATTCTAGAGGGTTTTTAAAATACATTTATATATTTCTTTAAAAAAAATTATGACTATTTTTGTTGCAAAAGGTGCATGATGGATGAAACTTGTACAAGGAAAATAGTATTGTGGATGACAATTTGTTTGATAATCAACAAAATGAGTTTTTTTGTATGACTAATCAATTTACAACATTGTTTTGCTGAAATTAAATAGATCCATCTTATGCTTTACTTCAAGAATATGAAAAACAATTCTCTTTGATGTTGAGGACAATGATTTGAAGGTGCAATTTATAGATTTAGTGTCTTTCGCATAGCTATGGCTGTGCTAGCATCACATCACATAGCTCCATAGGTGAAACATCACATGTTACTTCATCCTTCTAAAGATCTATCTTATGATTTACCTTGGGAATGTGAAAAAGTTTTTCTTTGGTGTTCAGGGCAAAGTACCAAGGGAAATTTTTATATATTCAATGTATTTCCCACTTGCATCATTGTGCTATCATTGCATCACATAACTCCATACGTGAAAAAAACCTTGTCACCATTCATCCTTCCAGGGGTAGATAGTGTATTGAAAGTGCATTGGTGGGTGACATATAGTTCCTTTCCTGAATTGAGCCATTTGATGTTGTAGGGTTATGGTTAGAGTTGGGTACATAATTTTGGACCAAACAATGATTCAAGAGATCATATTCCTTTGAATCCCATTTCCAATGCCAAAATGAAGATGGTTATGTTGAACACACATTTGACTGTGAAAGATATTGTATTTCTCTATCCCCAATTCAATTTTCCATGATTAGGGAGCCTAGTCTATGTGCATTAGGATAACAATAAAACTAGAGGATTCAAGTGTAAATAAAGAAAAATATTTTCCCTTGTATCTTGTGAAGAAGGATCACAAATTTGTGCTAAAAGAGTCTACACGAATCAACATTTAGACCTATCATGGTTGGAAGTCTTATGAGTGTTGCACCACATACCAATGTCCTTATGTTTATTTTATTAACAAATTACATTTTGAGGTTTTTAGTGTTATCTAGGAAACAATGAGTTTGCATCTTCTTTCACTACCTATCATAATTGGTAGTGTTGATGTACTCACTAGAAGCACTGGAGTTGGTTTAGCTTATGCTTCCACTCAATCCTCCTCATGAATATTTGTGCATCCCCAAGTGTGCTAATAGTCAAGGACTCTAGCATCTAAATCATTGTACTGGTGCAAATCATTTTGGTACTTAAGAACGAGATTCAATTATTCTTCTCTAATGTTTAGATGATCCATGAGAGTATAGAAATTCTTTGTGTAGTTGTCAACAGAATGATCAGGATGTTGGCACTATTTTTGCAACTTCATGCATTGGTCTTCCTAACATCTCAATAAAAACAATTCCATTGCTTATATGAAGGTTGGAGTAGGCCAAAAGGTTTTTCGTGCTTGATTTTGTGCATATATACAAATGAAATAAGGGATTAATACTTTTGGATCAAAATTGCTCACTTGGTCAAGCCTCAACCATGAATAGAAGGTATGTCCTTTTTCCCATCGACATTGTATTTCACATCATAATCATTAGGTATAGGAAATAAAGTTATTTTTTATCAGTTATCTATGGTGACCTATCAACCCACTCATCAGGGAATCCATTAGTTGGTAATAGTGAAAAATCCCTACAATAGTACTGGTGACTCCACTAGGGAAATTCATAAAATTTCTACTTTTTGGGTTGGATTAGTTGGTTTCTAATAGGATCAACTTTAGATTTGATTTTTGGTGATATATTGGCTCTTATTAAACACCATGGGAGGAAATTTAGTGTTATTTTCAGGCCTAGTTTTTTTTTTTTGTATCTCTCAAAAATAAAAAGTAGATGTCATAGTATGTTAATTATGTCATAGACCTTAAACTGACCCAAGAATTGATGCCATTAGACACAAACTCAATCCTAAGGAAAACTAAGGATAAAAAATAGCACACACTAATTAATATTGGATTCAAGCATGCAAACAAACCTTCTCACAAAGAATTACTAGTTGGTGATGGAATCCAACATCACAGGATTGATGCGTGAAGAGACTATGTTTCAGTGGGTGGAAAATTTACATTGAAAACCTACTTAATGAACTAACACCCTGGTGCAATTTACCTCACCGAGTAATGAGAAACCCTACAACAAGTCCGAGTGAGTCTAGCCAACGTTTATCCTAGGTACAACACCACCTTCCATGTGTTGTCACCTTGGGTAGGAAGTCTAAAATATTATGGCCTCTATGGTACCACCTACTATACCAAAGTAGAGGGGGGACAGTCGACAATCAACACCAAGACCAACAAATCAGGGTTGATTACTCTGTCGACCCCAATGTGACATTGTGCTTGAACTTTGTGTTAGAAGGGCTTCCCAAAGTAAGTGATATAGCAACTAGATTTCACTCCCTAACTCAAAGATTTATGTTTGTTTAGCATCTTTGGAAAGTTATTCTCTCAATCCTATTCCAAATCTCTACACCTAAGCTAAGATGGGTCTGAAGAACCCTAGAAAATTTTCTAGATAAATTTTAATTAGCGCTTGATTTTAGGATGTTTTTACTCAAAGGAGTGGTCGAGAAACCGATGGCATTTTGAATCGACTTTTTAAACCATGCAAAAGGAAAATGAAATGAAAGAATTTCAACTTTGATGAAAACTAGCTATGGGAAGGAGGAAGAAGTTTCAAGCAAAGAAATAATTTCTTGATTGATTACTATGTGGATCAATTGACAATACTCTGAGATCTCAATGAAAATAATTCACAAGAACATTAACTTTATAAAGTGTAACATAAGGTGGAAAATCAAGGTTGTTCACTGAAGTTATTGTTGTCTAGTTAGATATTCATCCAAAATCCAGCAAAAACTTCAAATCATTATTGGGAAAGGTGTAGAATCATATGGGAAGCTTCATCCAAAATCCAAAAAAAATAATCAACCATTCACTTCCGTTAACATATGGGAAATCGTTGGCACATCTTTCACCTATTTGTGGCAAGGTTGATATTCAAGAATATTTAGCAATCAAGTAAATGATTCTTTATTCCTTTTTATTTTACATAACACTAAGTTTTTCATTTGAACAAGAAACTAGATATATGCTATGGGACTTATGTGTATAGTGTGTAGGACATGCTCTTACTGTATATACTACTTTGGTGGTTTAAATGAGATAATATGGTTAAGTGCTATCAGTTTAGTTCTATCATCAATGGCCTTATAGGTTCGATAACAAATTGAGACACAGTTATTTAGGTTAATAAGTCTTGTGTAGGTAGCATGGCATCCTTGTTGAATGGTTGCATAAAATTTCACAAAATTTGTGTGTGTATTGTAGAACTCTTGCTAGTGTTCTATATCACACCTATTTGTGTTAAGAACCATTGTGAATGTTATTGGTGGTCAACTTGAATCGTTGTAAGGTTCCTCTTACAACATACCACTCCTCAAAATCCTTGGCTATGTCATCAATTTCAAAGAATGATGGAACTATCCCATCATTTTCTTATGGATATGGGGGCATCCTTGAATAAAGTTCAATAGAGAAGAAGGGAAGTGTTGTCCATTATAATTGTCTCCCATTACATTAATCAATTTTAAACTCATGATGACTCTATCTGCAATAATGCTTAGTTTGATGGGCTTGAAAGGAATATGGGTTATGGCCATTAATATGTCACACTCTCTAATGCTACCAATTGTAAATGCTTTTGATTAATAAGAGCATGTCAACCCAGTCCAAATTCTCTCTATGCCCAGTTTTATTTGGATTGAAGGGTGGGCTAGGAGAGCAATTTATTCCCTCCCATGAGCCTCTATTTTTTATGGTTTGGCCATAATATATTTCTCTAGTCATCTCAATCTAGGGAAGGTAGTGACTAGACTCTTTGAAATGTCATTAATAGGTCCTAGTTTCTTATGGAAGACCCATTTGATTTGGGCATATTTGGAATTATGGAAAGGATGGCATAGTCATGTGGAGAGGATTGGAGTGTGATGTGTGATTTATTGTAGGTCAACAAAAGAACGACACGATGTGAAAATGGGTTAACAAAATCCCAACGGTATGTGGTAACCTTGGCCCTCTAGTGGAAATATTGTCAAGAGGTGTGGGAGGAAAACTTATTGGTGGAAATTCAAGAGTGAGACATGCATGTTGTTTATATGGATGCTTAATTAAGGAAAATGTAGGGCCTAGAATGAGATTTTAGGGAATTTAACTAGTTGGAAAGAAGAAAGTATCTAGAATTGGAACTTCAATTGGAATTTATAGTTATTTTGATGACTTGTATTATTGGTTTCCTTAATCTCTCTCTATCAATATTCTCTAATCCCCTACTCCTACCTTTAACTTATCTATCTTGAAGGAATAAATTATGTGTGCTCAATGCAATCCCATTTGAAATTGGAAACTATGACAATTGGTATACTCATTTCAACACAACTAGAAATGGATTAGTGTTATGAGGAGGGCAACAAGGAAAACCAACTTCTAGAAGACGCCTTGTATGGGCCACATTTCTAATATCTTTCTTTTTTTTTAATGTTTTTTCAAATTTTTTTATTAGTAGGACAGATTGTTAGGAAGTATACCTATGAGGCTAGTCAATATAGTTGCTAGATAGATGGATATAGGATATTTTGAAAAAAGGAATTTGTCATTTTACTTATGGGATATGACCATTATTATTTTTTATAACAAATTTTTCCAATTTTACTATAACCCATTTTTCAAATATAAATATTACTTGCTATTGTAAAAAGGAAAATACCATTTACAAGCTAGTGAAGAATAATTCAAAGAATTGTCTTGAACATTTTTTTTGTTATTTTATTCTCATGATATACAAGGAAGGGAAGGATTACCTTCTATTCAATGATAAACTAATATAATTCAATATTCATAGGGACTAAAAAAGATTGATGAAATATTACAAAATTAGTTTAAAATTGTTTTCATGAAATCAAGCTCCAACCAAGCTATCTGATTTATAAAATTACTAGAGGATGTTTTTTTATCTAAAAATCCAGTCGAGGCATTTTTTTTGCAAATCCCTCCATTATTTGTTGTTATGGGTATTGTTATAAATCCCTCAACCAACATTGTAGTCACGGGTTCTAATGCATACTCCTATGAGCATAATTTTCCATCTTGACAACTTCCTGTGTAAATTATCCAAGGCCATGTGGTATTTAGTTCTTGATTTAGGGTTTTAAAATGTTAGAAAAAATTACCCAATTTGATGACATTGTTGGCCTCCTCTATCAATGCTAGGGTTGGCTAGCCTCCTCTATCAACGCTATGGTTGGTTGGCCTCCTCTATCAAATCTCCTATGGCACTCTAGTTGGCCTCCTCTATCGACGCTCCTATATCACTCTAGTTGGACTCCTCTATTGATGCTCCTATGTCACTCTAGATGGCCTCCTCTATAGACATTAGGGATGGATGGCCTCCTATATTGACACTCCTCTGTCACTCAATCTAGGGCTGGTTGGAATCCTCTATTGACGCTCCTCTATCACCTCATCTATTTCTCCATGTCGTCCATAGATCTATCGCCTCTATCGCTCTCTGTCCTAGTTGGGCCTCCTCTATTGCTCTCTGTCGATCAAGAGCTCGAATGCAGTGAGGGTGCAAGCGTGGATCAACATGAAAAATCATGGGTTTAGTGTGTATAGTCCCACATTTTGGTTTGGAGAGGTCATGACATTGTGCGAGACATGTGTTTTAATTTTTTTATTATATTATATTATTATATTATATAAATTATATATTATATATATTATTTCAATTTTATATATATGGGTATTAACAATACACATACTAACAATGCAACATATAATAAACATACTAACAATACAACTTGACTAACTAATACACATACTAATAATAACTAAGAAATTTAATGTAGGTATTAACATTCACAAAATGTTAAATAATGAAACAAAATTTGTGTGAATATTAACTACTAATGTTTAACTCTAGTTCAAGGGTCTATGTAAGCTATCATTTATAATGAAATAGAAGTTACCACTTTTATGTACAATCACTTACAAAATAATATAGAGGTGGGGGAAACTATTGTTGTAACACAGCCAACCCCTAAATAGTCTTTCTAGGGATGGGGCATCAATTTTTTGCTTTCCCCGGTTCATATTTGGTCCCTTCCTTAACAAAAACTCTCTTAAATAGATTCCCTTAAGCTTACATCTCTCACTAAGTGATTAAACCAACTAGTGGGGTCCTCCTCATAACCTCAGGCTGAAAATCGAGAGCTAAGAGCCTGTGTTAGCAAGGTTTTGGCACTTCAGAAGTTCTCAGACTTTGGGAGCTCCAAAAATTGTTGTCAAAATCTCAGATCATCAAACCGCAGAGGAGATCCATGGTCCACATCCTTCTTCGAGGTCCTACGGTAAGGATCAGGCTTCGATGATCTACATGTAACACACTTTTTTCCAAATCCCTGAAATGTTTAAATATCGCCACGTGCCCCTAGCCCTTCGGCATTTGACATTCAGTGATTCTCATCAAACATTCCTTTTTACCACACTATGCCAAAATACTGATATCTCACCATGTGGCCTTGGCCCGTTGGCGATCGACATTTGGCGATTTGCATTGGACATTCCTAAATTATGACATGCCTCAAAATCCCCAAACTCCCAAAGTTACCCAATCTCTTAGAGTCTCGCATATATAACCAGCCACGTTGGTCAGGCGGGCACATATCAGGAACCGACATGTGGTGAATGTCAAGGGGTGACACGTGTCCTCCATACTGGGTGACACATTTCATGCTCTAACAGGAAAAATGGGTATATTAATCCTCCAAAACTGGGTGACACGTGGCACACGTAATGCAAGTCCACATCACCTCGGATGATGTCATCGAGCCACGTTATCTTAGACCGATAACTACCCAGCCATTTGATAAAACGGTCAGTAGGATTCTATGTAGATCCTTAGATCTATGGGTCTTGTTACTTCACGGCTTCAGCTCCAGAGCTTACTAAACTCTCTCAACGCAAATCCCCCGAAGAGATAATTCTCCAAACTATGGAATCTTTCGCCACGTGTCTTTTTCGACCAACGGTCGAGATCCTCTTCAGCACTCATGAATGCGGTGAGTTCATACTTCATAAACTCTTGGTCGGTTTCCTCCAGACTACAGGATCTCTTGCCACATACCCCATCATCTGATGGTATTGATTCTATAGTCAACACCTGATAGGGAATGGGTAGGAGCCATGTGTCACTTCATGACGTGTTCCCAATTAGTCGGGTAGTCCAAGGTGGTTCCCTTAGATCGACGGTTCGGAAGGATCCCGAAGGATCTGAGGATCGATGGTCCATGTTACTTTGACAGCTCAACATTCAAGAGTTCAGTGAGTGTGTCTCCCAGATTTTTCTCCAGACCATGTTGGATCTGTCATCACATGTACCTAGTGCCTATGGACAGGATTTACTCCAGCTTGCTGACCTCCGTGGAAAACTCATGCATTTCTAAGTCATCGAATACCCAGAGTCCCAGATAACTATGGATCTGTGGACACGTGTCCCTCCAATTTCAACAATCCATATCAACTCTGTGACCCCGGCATTCGGGAGTTTTGGCACTAGACCATTCCAAATCTCCCAAAGTAAGACTTCATTGAAGCGCTTAACACCTCCCTTCCTAGGTATGATCTAATGGTTGAGAGAAATCCATAGTGGATCCCGAGATCGATGGTCCTCATTGATTCGATTCTTTGGCCTTCAACTACTTTTAAGGATTGTGGATTCACAAGTCCCGAAGTCCCTAAGCCGAAATGGCTAGCTCCTTTCAGGATTGCACAGGGTTCTTAGGCCCTAGTCACATGGATACTTTGGGAATTATAGGGGATAAGCACTAACCCATTTAGCAGCAATAAGGTTAAGGACATGGGCACAAGCCCTCGGTCAAATGGGTGAATATTCTAAGGGAAAAATGCCCTTCTCCCACAAAATTCTGACTTAACATTCTCGCTAAGGTAAAATTCATAGGGTTTGTAGGACTTAGACATTTCAGTTGATCCTACCTCAACTCTTCTATGGACTCACATCCCATGACTCTCTAACAGTTAAATTGAGGTAAGTCCAAGATCACATAGATATCATAGTTTACAGAAATCAAAGAGAAATTCTAACAATTGTTCAAATACTAAGAAATTGAATCATAAACACAAACATTTCATCATCACATCTAATATAATACACAAAGTATGAAAATACTTATCAAAACTAGAAAATATGAAGAAACTACTAAAATGGGTTCATTTTTCCTCCCAACCATAGGCACAACCACTCCTGTTGGATTTACTGTTGGCCACCCCCGAGCTAGAACATGATTCTCTGAGAGAGATTCTTTCTCTTTTCTCCACAACATTCAGGGATGAAGGTTACTCTCCTTCTCCCATAGAAACTGGGAAACTAGTTTTCTCTGCTCCAAGCAAAGAGGTCTGCATGAGTACTTCCTCGGTCACTCATTAGCCTTGTTTATCAACTTGTAGAGAAACCCTGCCCTAAGCTTCTTACAGCCAGATCGAGCTTACTACTCAACTTTTCTTTCTCAACTTCAAAATCGAAGTATGTTTTCTTCTCTTCTCAGGAGAGTTTTTTCTCTATTCTCCTATCTCACAGATCTATCTCTGTCCCCAAATTACCTCATTTCTTTCCTTTGTCAGAAAGGTTACGTGGTTTTGAATCTTAATTTGTGGTCAGGCCTGGAATCCTTAAATATGGGTACCCTACCCCATCTCCTAATTAACTCTTTAGGATGGCCTTCCAACTACCAACCTGACTGGTAATTAATTTATGGGTGAAAGGACTATTGAGAAATCACTACCAGTAGGTATTGGTCTGGTGAGGGTCATCTAAACCATACTTGGTTTCCCTACACCATCTCTCTCATAGAATTCATGGTCTATCCTGGCAAACTTTCCCCCTTTCAGTAGTTGTGAAACACATATTCAAATTCAAATTCTATTAGTAACAGAAAGTTCATACATTAACCCTTTTATAAAAAGTTTCATCAAATAAAACATTCACACATATTTAGTTTTCCATAGTCTCTTGTCTAGTTATAGTTATATTTACAAACTGGGGGAAACATGGGTATTACAATTACTATGGTTAGGGACTCACAGATTCAACTCTCAAGCTATGTCAAATCCTTTTATAGGGCATGATGCCCTAGAATGAACCAACAAGGCACCAACACTGAATCTATTGAAGAGCGTGATATTGAAACCTAGGTGGAATATGTGGATAGTGTCCTTTTATGGACTTTGTTCCCTTTTGAATTTTTTATGTTTTGTCATTTTATATGATTTATGAAAATTACATGTTCACCAATATGTCTATACCTTCTAGGTCACTAACACATGGCTAGGCCTATGAAAGCCTACTTAATTAATCTATTTTGTTGATTTTAGGTGTAATTTTTGAAACCTATAGAAAAACATAAATACATTTTATGTTAATTACATCAAGAATGTTTCTAGTCATTGAAATTAATTTTAACTAAGAAATATTTATTACTCTGTAACATTGGGCATCATTGACATTAGATGGAATGGATGTAGGTTGAGCATGAACATTTTTCATATAAAAAATAACCCGTGTGTACTCGTTAAAAAAGTCAATATAGCTATCAAAGTTAATATTATTAAAACAACAACAAGAAACATAAAAACACTAAATATCATATATAAACAAAATTATAGTGCCACAATATCTATATGTGAGATATTCCAATAAAGAAATACATTGTAACTGGTGCTTCATTGATAGAAACCATGATGGATGCATCACACAATAATGCAAGAATACTCTCAAATCATAACAACTACACATGGGAAATAATTAGATTTTACAAAAATAGCACAATCAACTATCTAGAAACTCGTAATTTGTAATTATATGTACACCATCAATTAAATATATAGATATGATTTCATACTAACATCATCCATGATACCATCATGTACATGAGCCTCCAAAGGCCCACAATAAGTATGCTTGCAACTCAATAAATGATGAATATCACATGAACTACGATTAAAATTCCTAGCATGTCCATGTGACCTCACCTAACTAGAGTTCACTACATGGCCTAAAATCCCAATCTATCCCCCTCTATCACCAAGTTGAACATTGGATGAATATCTCACTTGGTGAGATAAAGAAATTAATGTGTTACGCTTAATTGAAGTATGGTTCAGGATGGAAATTGATGTTTGGGTTTGATGAATGTTATCTAAAATCACAAGATATTGGGTAGGGGAATTATGCCAACACCAAGGAGTGTGAGGCCCTTTGAAATGGCCATGCTTGGAATTATGTTGATATTGTGTAGACCCATAACCTACCCCCCATAATTTTCCAATGTCAAATGTTGATTAATTGGGTTGGTTGTCATTGATGTCAACCCTTGAAGAAAGTCTAGTGGAAAATTCCAGTAGCACAAAGGTTTGGGTAATGGACCCAAGTTTGTTTGATGGATAATGGTATGAGTTTTGACATATTTTTTGGTAAAATTATTCTAGATGGATAGTACATGTCATGCCATTTTCGATGGTATGTGTAATGTCACATAACTCCTCACAGTTAGAGAGTTATGGCCATGTTAAGTTGGAGAACCCTCATGAGTCATCTAGAAGCCCTAAAAGGTCAAAATAGTCAAAGTCTTTGCAAAAGAAACTATTTAAATAATAAAGTTAATGGAGAACTCCCTAAAATAAGGAAAGCGGGATGCTACATGAAAGTATAAATAAGAGGCAAGGTTCTCTCATTTAATTACACGTAAACCTATTGAATATCTATTTTGTCAAAGGTTATTTGGGAAGATATTATTGATAGAGAAAAGTGTGGCAAAAAAGTGCGACGGAAAAATCGTGGTAGAAAAATCATGGTGGAAAAATCGCGGTAGAAAAAGTGCGACAAAAAAGATGTGGAAAAAAAAGTGCGGCAGAAAAATCGCGGTAAAAAAATCACGGAAAAAAAATCGCAGCAAAAAAAGTGTAGAAGAAAAATCGTGGCAGGAAAAGTGTGGTAGAAAAATCACGGCAACAACATGGTTGGGGTCTATTTATGAGATATATGGCACATCATGTTTTAGGTATGTGTTTGCACCCAATTCGTCACTTGGTGAGCAAATAAAGGGTGCTTACATGCCCAGTTGGGTCTTATTGGGCATGACAGCGGTAGAGGAAAGAGTTAGAAAAAGAACAACAAAACTATAAGCAAGAATTAAATTAAAACAAACTAAGACTATGAGCATATGAAAAAGAAATAACAAAGACAACAAGTCCAATATCACCAATGTTTTTGAGCTGGTCTATTGATTAAATCCAAAGCACAATGAAGGGAACTGTGGTTCCTTCTTCCTCCAAAGGAAGGCTCTTGAGGCCCTCACAAACTTGCTCTCCTTACAATGAGAAAGATGAAAATGATGGTGAAAGAACTCCAATCATATCCACTCAAGAGAGAGGTGGATAGCTCAATGAAATGGTGCTAATGTGTTATTTCCAAGGAGTGAGTCCTTAAAACAATCTAAGAAGCATAACATTACATGAAATTCCTTGAGAAAATGATGGTTCTTCATGGCTTTTTATAGCATGGCATGGGGTGATTATGTAACTCCTTTGAGGTGTGAAAAGGGGCTCTTTAAGGCTCAATTAGGTCTTTGACCAGCCTACCATGTGGATTCAGCTCAGATTTGATGTCAAATCGGCTTGGGAGCTGATCCATTAGTGGTTGGGAGGCCGACCAATTTCAATAAATGCATCGTTTAGCAGGTGCGCGGGTTTTTTCTCCCACAACCGTGCATCATGCGCGTATGCACGCATGGTACGTTGTTGTCCTGTGCATGTGCGAGCGCACCCAGATTCTGTAAAGCGCCCTTCAATTTTTTGGTTACTTTGTATAGTTTTTGACCATTTTGCAATGTTGTGAATGTGATTCAATGCCATGAATAGCTTCATTCCTGTTTTGACGATGCAGAGTTCTTATCGCCATGTGTGGATGAAATTTCAGTGATAATCGATGCCCCCTGATGGATGAGGTTAGGAGCAAAACGTATAGCCAAAATTCATCAATGTTTCTTCTACTGAGAATGTTTTTGTAAGGGAGAGCAATAGTGGGACCGTGTAGAGAAATCCGTGGGAGAAGAAAGGAACCGGTAGAACCCAACCTTCCATAAGGTGTGTAACAATATACAAGTGTGGACAAACAAGGCGGGCATGCCCCATGTGCGTGTTATGTAACTCTGAAAAAAAAAAAAAAAGATGACGGAAATGTTGGTGTAAACAACTGCAGCACCCTCGAGGGCGATCATGATAAAGGCAGAAGACAATTCTGCAAAGGAACATACTCTGAACAATAGGCAATGATCGTGGTAGTAAGCAACGATGATGATGCGGGCAGTGATGGCCCTACCAAGTTCAGAGGTCTTCGGCAACTGATAATAATAACTGCAATAGTCGCAAAGTAAGACCCACCGCAACATGAGAAAGTGTTGGCATCGAATGTTATGGGGGTCAATGACATCAGGGAGCAATGGTGTCTCCCCCTGTGCCGTCTGAGATCTCTCATTGACTGGAGAATGAGAATCAAGATATTGTCGCCCTTCTGGAAAATTGTGTTGATGTCTACAAAAGGGGGACGCGAATCCCAAAAGAAAAGGGCTTCATGGAATCTAATGTGGTGAGGAAGTGACAGAGGTACATGGACGAAGTCAAGAAGTGGGAAGACTCAAGACTGCCCCTGGTTGGAGGGTGTATGACATAATGATTGGTCGCAACCGTGTGACAAGAACGAGTGTCAGGGGGACGACAAGACCAGTGATAAGTTGTGCCAGAGGCGGGACAAGGTGAACAAATTCAGAGGGTAAAGGTGAGTGACCTGGGTAGTACTCTGAAGATATGGACGATGTCGTCAAGGGTAAATGGGAAGTAATGATCCAACCAAGGGTGACATGGGTTGTGTGTGGCCAAAAGGAAAGCAGATCGCCAACAGTGATGACAAAATCAAATAACTGGAAATAAAGGCGTTTGTACAATAAATAATGAATAAGTTTTGGGAAAAAATGTACAAATACAGAAACGAGTGCCCCAGTGCGAAATGAGTGCCCCAGGGAGGGCAGAAATTTCTTGGAAAACTGATGGAGGGTGGGGGCCTCATTGGTGAGTTTCTATATGAGGTAGGTGAAATGAAGATAGGTTCGTAAATGGGCAAATTGATGATGGATGAAATGGTGGGTTCGTGATCCTGCAGAGGTGCAGGTAAAAAGAACATAACCATAAAGTGATGATCCGGGAGTCCATATGGGAAGCTAGCAAAATGAGGAGAATAAGTATGTGGTTGATCTACAACATGATGAAAGACTACTGGGACTCCCATCCCTAAAGGGTAATGAAGAACAGCATGAGTGTCAAAAGTGCCAAAAGGTGCTATGAATGGGACAACTCATGTGGGTAAGAAAGCTACCGGGTAACAGTACTGACGATGCAAAGGGAGGTGTGACTACTGCAGAGCCAGGAATGGGTATCCTAAAGGCCAATATCAGAGGGTGTGACTGGAGGTGTAAATGCAATTCAGCGGGAGAGACGACATGTCAATGCTGAGTATATACCTGAAGGAATGATGTTGAGAGATAATGATCACGTACCTGTACACAGAACAACCAAATACCCAAAGTGAACAATATCTGAAGAGAATCTAAGATATGAGCATGTATTAGATAAATGTGACAACGTGCGTGCGTACTTGACCATAATATGAAAAAAAAGGTGCCCCAGGGGCTCAGGATGAAAAGTGGCCCAGGGACAGCTGTGATGTAGGCAGCGGGATGTTGATCCCGTGGCTGAAGACGGTTCGAAAAATGGACGTCGTGGGCTCTCGGAATGGTGAGTGGAAGTTTGGAAAAAGACCTATATATAGCTGTAGGGCCCACATTGCCACCTCATTTATACCTGCTACTACAGTGACTTTCCGAGCAGATTCAGAGGAGATTGGGTGATTCAGGGAGCACGAGATATTCGATCGACGGTGTGCGAGTTTCAGGTTAGTGGTCTGATCGTCCTGCATAGAAATAGGTTTCTAATTTTTGGGCAGGGTAAGTACGGGGGTCGTACAAGGGGTTTTAGGGGATTTTGACTAGGGTGTGGGCCCACATGCACAGACGATTCAGTGGAAGGTGCGCATACATGCGCGCCTGTCCACTGAATAAGCACGCATTGGTGCGCGTGAGGGGGAATTTAAGGCACGCCCTAGGGGCCCGCCTGTGAGTTTGACAGGCGCACACCAGTGTGCGCCTTTGGGGTGAATAGGTGTGCACTAGAGCGTGCCTGTGAGGTTGACAGGCACGCACTAGCGCGTGCCTGTAGGGTGAACAGGCGCGCTCTTGTGTGCACCTGTGAGAAAAACAGACGTGCATACGTGCGCGCCTGTATAGTGAACAGGTGCGTATGTGTGCGTGCCTGTGGGTGGTGAAACCGCGCCTAAGAGGCCAGGTTGAAGGGAAAAAACTGAGTCTTTTTTATGCATTGGATGGTTGCATAAGCTGATACAGGACTCTGTGTTATGTGCAGGTGGCTAGCAGTGACTATGGATATGTGGTGGCGTGAGCGAGACTGGTCGCAGTTACGAGATGTTGTGTCCAATGCAGGGCCTATGGTCCAAGCGGCTTTAGCAACCAGTGGGTTGCTAAAGTTCTTTGAGTGCCCGTTGATACGGGCACAGGAGTACTTGCTACAGTTCTTGCTCCAGATGTGGAGTCCAGATCTGCACTGCTTCCTCGTGCGAGGAGAGCATATCCCCTTCACTGCGGTGGAGGATATATATTTTTTGACTGGGCTCCCCTTTCGGGGAACACCGCTGTCGGCAGAGCCTGTGCTGCCGAGGGACACACACCTGCGGGAGATCGTCGAGCGATATTGCTCAGGTGAGAACTACACGTCTGGGACTGTAGTGAGTATTAGTGGTCTGGATTCCCTGTTGCATCGTTGCATAGCGGCGATGATTGTTCATGTGTATGGGTCACTGGTGACCCAACGGATCAGTGGTGGCCAGCTGTTGTTGCTTGAGAGGGTGGTGGTGGGCCGTGAGCGGTTCGCATGGGGGTTGAAACTGCACGCACGGATGATCGTGTAGCTGGACCGTTGTCGGTCCACAGGCACCGGAGAGTTTGCGTTCGGCTCTATCTTGGTAGCCTGGTTTCTAGAGAGGGTGCCGATGCTGCGCCCGCGGGTTCTTCTAGAGGTTCCTGGGGCACGAGAGCCTCGATTGAGGCGGTGGTCCGCAGTTTTGGTTCACCACGGTGGTGGCGAAGGCGGGCATTAGTTCACGGTGCAGGCGGCACAGATCTAGCGACAGATGTCGCAGGTCATACTTCGATACCCCTATGCTGGGGTGGACTTTCGGGGGGACCCGGACATGGTATTTCCTCCTGGGGAGGTTTTTGATCACCGAGGTATGTTGAGTTTTGTATATGTTTTGATCATTTATGTTATGTTTTGAGATATCAGTTCATATGTACGATGATAGATACTGATATGATCTGTTGTTGTATGTTTTTTGTATGTGCATATGTGGCACCTCGCGGGCGCGAGGTAGAGTTGCAGAGAGCGCTGGTTCAGCGAGAGCCGGAGAGACTGTCGCGTGGAGAGAGATGTCAGTGAGATGAGGCTGCGGGGCCCCCAGCAGCGCCTGAGAGGGCAGCGAGGAGGCGTCGATTTGATGATCCGGGTGCAAGACCATCCCATGCTCCTCCGGCGGCAGCCGGAGTAGATTTTGATGATATACGTCGTCAGCTGGAGACGGTGTTACAGGACGTGCTTGAGGGCATGTGGATACGCATCCAGGACGAGGGGTTCCTAGAGCAGTGCATAGGATTACCGCCCCCATGGCGAGGTATAGTGTGGCAAGCAGTTGTGCTCTCCGCGATGACTAGTGGACGCCTGCCACCAGGGCAGGGGGGTCCTGCGGATGTTCCCCCACCACCGCCTGGGGCCGGTGGGGGTGCACCACCGCCTCCTCCTGAGGGAGGAGCAGCCGGGGGTGCGATTGAGGCACCCTGATGTATGTATGTATATTGTATATCTTTTTGATAGGCTGGTGAGCCGATTTTTGTACCAAGATGTGGCACGGGCCTGCAGGCCGATGTATTTTTGTATGTAAACATTCGGATGGCCGGATAGGCCCATATATATATATGAGTATACATATTTTGAGATCCAAATGTTGTTTACATGTGTTTTTTTTGTTGATGATGATGATGTTGATTCTATCGATATGCTGTGTCAGGATGTATGAGAGGTTTATGTATGTGTAGCTTGATGTGACATATGTCAATCTAACACCATGTTAGCTATTGCATCAGTTGTTTGATTCAATTGTCTTGGAATATGTATAAATGTAATGGAATCAAAATGTCAAGATAATAATCTAACCTGCAGGTATTTGCAAAAGAGGCATGGATCGTGTACACGGTAAACATTGTTGAGCTGGAGAACGACTAGTTGAGAGTCAAGGAAAATGATAAGGTGACGAATATGATGATGCTGGGCGTCGGTCAGGAGGTCAATGACAACAGTGTATTCGGCTTGGTTTTTGGTTGCTGGTCCTAAACATATGCCACTGGAATGTAGTATTTCATGTGAAGGGGTGTAGAGAGCCCAAGCAGATGAAGCGAGATTTTGCGTCCAACGAATGGCGTCGTCGGCATAACCGATGTGGTAAGCTGGTGAAGGAGGCATCTGTCAATAGCACAAAGAATAGTTTAGACGAGAGGGAAGGAGAAAAAAGATTAAAAAAATGCTAGAAAAGAAAATAACCTAAAGTAGCATGACTACGTTTAAGCATAAAATTTCTTGAGGTATAACCCATTGACGGGTTCTTTGAGCAAGAGCCCTTCGGGGGAGGCTAGAATGTATGTGCCTTTGGTGAGGCAATGTTGGATGATGTAAGGGCCATGCCAAAGTGATTCAAATTTGTCGTGGCCAAAGGTATCATGAGCAATATCATAGGCTAGGACAAGGTCGCCTTCGTGAAATGATCGAAGGTTGACATGGCGATCGAAGGTAGCCTTGGATCATTTTTTAGCTGCCTCATTGTTCTGTAATGAGGATCGACGATCTTCATCCAGAGGCTCCAAGTTCATCAAGCGCTGCTCCATCGAAGCAGTGTCGGCTAAAAGCTCAATTGTGGTGCGTAGGGTGGGAATTTCGCACTCGATGGGAAGAGTTGCCTCGACCCCATGGACTAAATGAAATGGCGTGAAACCCGTAGCGGTCTTTACTACCGTTCGATAAGCCCATAGCGCAGAAAATGACATATGATGCCAATTGGTTTTATGTTTATTAACCGTGCGTTGTAACATGGTCTTGAGGACTTTGTTCACTGCCTCGGCCTGTCCATTTGACCGAGGGTAATATGGTGAGGCAAACTCGTGAGAGAAGCCTAACCAAGATGAGAGTTCGATGAAGATCTCATTCTTGAAGTGTTTCCCATGGTCGGAAACAAGTTGGAGTGGTACGCAAAAATGGGAGATGACGTGGTTAAAGAAAAAACGCATTGCAGTGTCAGCGATGTTGTTGAAGGTGGGCATAGCTTTGGCCCATTTGGTGAATTAATCGACGGCGACAACAATGTATTTGTGACCATTGCTGGAGAGGGGATTACAAGTCATAAAGTCAATGCCCCATTTTCAAAAGGGGCCTGCGGTAATGACAGGGTGAAGAAGAGAGGGGGGAGCACGGGCTTTGTTGGCATAGAGCTGACATTGCTCACATCGTTTCACGGCATAAATGCAATCATGAAACAGGGTAGGCGAAAAGTAACCGGCCTAGATAATCTTTTGAGCAGTGGAGATACCTGACAGATGGCCCCCACATACACCACTGTGGCAGTCATTTAAAACTCTGTCGGCCTCGTCAATAGTCAGGCAATGATGAAGAATGGTGTCGACGCCCCACCGATATAGAATGTCGCCGATGAGGAGATAGCGAGGGGCCTGATGGCAAATGCACCGACGATCATCTCATGATAGGTGATTAACAAAATTTTGGGTTCATAGGTAGACGATAAGGTTGCCATACCAAGGATCATCAGAAGCGATGTAAAAGAGATGTTCGTCAGGGAAGTCGGTGTTGACGAGGGCACTAGGTGTGTCAGAGGGAAGGGCCATGACAAGTTCAGTGAGAACGAGGGCCTTCTTACTCTTAGGTGTTGAGAACTCGAGGTCGTATTCCTGAAGGATAACTATCCATCGAGCGAATTTTCCATTAACTTGGCGACGACTGAGCAAGTATTGCATAAAGTTGGAATCTGCGACGACTTTGGTGGTGCGAAGCAGAATGTAATGGCGCAGTTTCTGTACTACAAGGACAACTGCAAGAGAAAGTTTCTCTTCATGTTTGTACTTCAAGGGTGGTCCTGAGAGGTTGTTACTGACGTAGTAAATGACGTGTTCACAATTGTTGTCTCTGAGCTGGATGAGGACGTCGGCTACTGATACAGCTGATGCTGATACGTAGAGGATGTAGTCGCGATTGTAGTCAGGTGCACTAATCAAAGGTGCATTGGAAAGAGTTGTTTTAAGATCGTCAAACGAATGCTGGGCATAGTCGTCCCAGTGAAAGGGGATGTCGTGACGTAGTAAGCAGAGGAAACCGTGTGCGCGTATGGCGTAGTCAGGAACAAAGCATATAAGGAAGTTCTCTTTGCCCTGTAGACTCTGCAATTGTCGTAAATTCCGAGGAGGTGGAATTTCGGTGATGGCTTTGACTTTAAGGGGGTCCACGGTAATACCGCTTTGGGAAATGATAAAATCGAGGAGGTGCCCGGTGGTGACACAGAAAACACATTTGAGAGGGTTTAAGTGAATGTTGTATTGACGACACTGTTGAAAGATGATTCGTAAATCATCGAGGTGCTGGGTGTGTTTCTTGGATCAAGCAGTGAGGTCGCCCAAGTAGGTGAGGATGATTGCAGCCAGATCATGAAAGATGTATGTCATGGCCCGCTGGAAAGTTGCGCCGGCGTTTTTGAGGCCGAAGGGCATGACACGATATGCAAACGTACCCCATGGGGTAATGAATGCGGTTTTATATTGATCGGCTGGGTGAATTTGAATTTGGTTGTAGCCAGAGAATCCGTCCATAAAGGAAAGAGCCTCGTGGTTGGCGCAGTCATCGATAATATGATCGATGAAAGGAATTTTGAAGTTGTCCTTGGGACATGCATTATTGAGATCGTGAAATTCGGTGCAGACATGGATAGAGCCCTATTTTTTGTCGACGGGTACAGGGTTGGAAACCCATGAAGTATAAGCAATGGGGTAAATAAATCCGACCGTACGTAATTTTTCGATTTCAGCTTTGATAGCTGCAGCTTTGGATGGGTGTGGCGGTCGTTGTTTCTGGCGAACTGGTGTGATGTCAGGCCAGGTGTCAATGCGATGCTCGACGATAGAAGGATCGAGGCCAGGCATTTCTGTGTATGACCAGGCGAAGATATCCCTATATTCCTAGAAGAGGTATTTATATGCGGTGATTTCCTGAGGAGTGCAAGCGGCTCCAATAATGATTTCAACGACGATGCCATCTTTAATGGAAATGTCGATTTTGATGGTGGGGGAAATGTTAGCCAGATTACCTTCTTCAAAAGTGTCGGGTGCAGGAATGGGATTGTTGAACCAGTCGATAGGCCCGAAGGGGATAAAATCTTTGGTCTCGACCATGTAAATGGGATTGTGGCTAGGAGGCATGAGGGCTTCCTGCGGAAGGAAGAGAGCACGATGATGTAGTGCATCCCAGGGAGAGTCCGGGCATTGTAGCTCTTCCAGTATTTCTTCGTCGCATTGGAAATGACGGGAATATAATGGATCGTGAGGAGTGATCTTAGTAATAGTGTGATTTCCCCCTACTGAAGAAACAGAGGGGGAAATGCTGGGAGGTGGTGAGGGTTCACTCGACATAAACCATATATTGAGGTACTGAGGGGTACCCGTAGTGGTAGGGTGGGGAGTCTCTGTTGGGGAATGAGTAGGAGAGTTGGGGGGGTTGCGGGGTAACTCCTCAAAGACATTATTTAAGAACCATGGAGGCGTAGGGAGTGCCTCGGGCTCGGGAGAAATGACGTGAAGATTCGCCAGTGGTGAAGTAAGGTCAATTACTGCCTCTGCGGACGGGTGTAGCAGAGCCAATTGACATTTCCTATATGCCAGGATCATAGGACACTGGTATGTAAAATGATCCAATGAATCGCAAAGAGAGAAAGGGCATCTCATGCGCTCTTTGACTGAAGTCGTGACATAGCGAATGTCAGTGATATTTGGTGTAGAGGACGTAGCATGGCGTGGGTCATTCTAGAAGTTCTGGCGTACTATCATTAATGTCTGCTGGAAACGTGGCAGTGCTGAGCAATGATGATTGTAATGGCCATACTCGGAACAGATAGCACACACGAATTTGGTCCTCAACGCTTTACTACTGGAAGGTTGGGTGGTAGCAGTAGGACTAGCAGTAGTGATGGGTGTGGTGGGGGTTGGATTGATTGGAATCAAATTCTGTAATTCCGGTAGTGATGGGCAGTTGTTGGTTTGGTGACCCTCTTTCTCACATAATGCAAAAGGTGGTGGAATGTGCGGAGGAAGTGGAGCTGTGGGTTCCTTCTTCTTTCTCCTACCCCCAGCTATAGCAGGGGGGGTAGGGATTATGGGGGGAGTGGGGGTGAGGACAGGAATCGTCATGGGGAGGCCTTCCTGTGGGCGAGGGACCATCTCAGGTGGATGTAAATACCACACTGGGATTTTTAACACCATATTGGGTAGTGTGAGAATTGCGGCTACCTGGAAATCTTCTATACCGGGTGGAGGGTAAAAGAAGGGAATTTGAGTGAGGGGTCGAGGAACTGTCTCCCAAATGGGACTAGGCCCCTGAGGGGGTGTGGATTCGTGGACTGTGGGGGTTGACGGGTTCGCAGGAAGCTCCTGTGAGAGTGATGTTGTGACTTTTGAGACGTCAGGAATGACTGAAGCCTCCTAAGGAGGATGAGCATCCTCCGTGTGAGTTCCATTAGAGGATACAATGCATACCTGATTAGGGAGAAGGAGTGGTGGTGCTCCATGGTACGTCCCTAACAAGGATGGATCTTTGAAAATCCCAGGACCCATCTCTACTAGTGGATATGCATCTATGTTGGTGTGAATGAGGGGAAGAATGTTATCGAGATTGGCAGATGGGTTTGGCTCATAATGTGAGACTTGGTCAATGGTCACAATCTTTCCGTTGTGGGGGGACATAATTGTCCGAAAGACGGATGATGCCACTGCCTTCATAGCATACATGTAGCTACGTCCAAACAAGATATTGTAATCGAGTTGGTCATCGATAAATTCAATGTCAATGAGGATAGTTTTGCCCCCGAGTTCCATGGGGACATTTTGGAAAATCCCTTTAGGAGATGATGGTCTTCCGTCATAAGCTCATAATGTGATGGCGGAAGGTATGAGTTCCAGGGAACCAAGATTCTTCCATACTGTTTTGGACATGATGCATGTAGATTCTCCCTCATCGATGATACACCGATGGACGGTGATGTTCCATATTTTTACTGGTATTTGAATAGCGACCAAGGCGGGAAGGCAAGATTCACAGCTATCAAGGTCAAAGGTGATAAGTCGAGTATCTGCAGGGTCGACTACTCCCAAGGCGGAAAGTAGTGATTTTCGTTGTGTTGGACAAGTCTGGAGGACTTCCAAAACTGACATGGCAGCCGGGGATTGTGCTAAGTCATCTACCAAGCTGTAGTTATGAGCGGCCCTAGCCTGTGGATTGTGAACATTCCTGCACAAGGGGATGCGAGGGATGCGTAATGGTGGTTCGGCGGAAGGGCATGGGATTACCAACGGAGGTCCCGTCAGTGTAGGGTTTGTCTCTGGAGAGATAGGAGTAGACTCAGTTGTTGTAGGATACTGACGATTGTGTGTTTGCAGAAGGATTTCTTCCTCATTGGTGAGGAGAATCGTTCACTCTACTGGATTGTTGGGGTTGTGATATTGTCCCACCTGAGGTGGGGTATGTTGTGTGTCCTACTGGGTGTTTATGACACCTTGATGTGGGATAGGATTTTGCAGCACGGCGAGAGGGGGTTGTTGCGCGTATTGTTGTTGTGCCTGCTAAGGGGCAGGTTGTGCTGGGGAGGGGGGAAGGCTCCCAGAGTCTTTCAACCTTTTGAAATCAGCGATCTGGGGGAAATGGTGGGTGTAATGACCGAACACGCCACAAAGAGCACAAGGGTGGATGGTTTTAACATTATTCTCCCCTTGGTGTTTGTTGTTATTTCCCCCTTGGGGGTTTTGGTTCCCTTGGTTCTGGTTGCCCCCAGTGGGTTCATGTTGTGGGGGTTGATTCCCGCCTTGAACCGGGTTATTGTTATTCTTGTTCCTTCCTTTCCTCTTGGTATTATTTGAGGGATGATTTGGATTGGTTGTGTTCAACTGTTCAAAATTTTGGTATTGTTGAGCAGCAGAGGGTTGAACAAAATTTACCCCCGCATGAGGATGTGGGGGAGCCATGGGTTGTGGAGGTCCAGGAAATGGAAATTATGGATTCTGTGGTGGTACTACTCCGTAAGGTACATAGGAAGGCACAGCGCTTTCACTAGTACTATATGCTGACGTGGAGGGAGTACCACTAGTGGTTGGAGGAGGTGGATGTATGGGGGGTGCTGATGGTGGTCCACTGAGGGGTGGAGGTATAGCAACAGGATATGGTTGTTCATAAGGGGGTTGGGGGTAATAAGACGTGCCCCCATATGTCGGTGGGTATTGAGGTGTTCCATACATCGGTGGTGGTTGGGGTTGTGGACTATGGTGTGTGGTGGCACCTATTAGTCCGTCTGTTGAGTGAGACATCCCAGGTTTGTCTTGACCAAATGGCACAGGTTTCGGAAGATCAGGAAGTACAGTGTATAAATATACCGACTGTGTGTAAATGAGGTCATATTGTTGAGCCTTGTTGATGGCTTCCTCTTCATATTGAGGGAAGGTAGAAGCTACATCATTTCCAAGGAGAGCGACAAGTGATCTAAGAAACCAGTCAAGGCATTGTTGCTTGGTGGTTTCTTCTTTACACAAACTACGTCACCTATGCCACTCATGAATGTGGTCAGCGATGTGGGTGGCTGAGGTCTGTTTGAATTTAGACAGTAGTTCTAGACCATTGTCATGGAAGATGAGTAATTGGAAGAAAGTTAAGAATTCTTTGGCCAAGGACTCAAAGGTCATATGGGACCCTGATTTTTCTTCGACATACCATTTGGATGATGGTCCAGTGAGTGTGCGTTGAAATAATCACAGTCTGACTGAATCATCCATAATGCTATTGGAAGAACACCATAGATGAAAGGTCATGACATGATTGGTGGGGTCATCCCCTGCCATTCCTTCAAACTTTGGTATGTCTGAAGGAAGTTGGGTTGGCATTGCAGGCCATGTGGCGTCATGCAATATAGGATCATTAGTGAGCTTGGTGAGATCCGGAATGTTGAGAGAGGCCAA